>JAWMRA010000162.1:36532107-36603770 GCA_035584735.1 Pseudotriccus pelzelni
CTGTGCCCACTGCCCTGGGGAGCCTGTTCAGTGCCAACCACCCTCTGGGGGAAGAACCTTTTCCTGAGATCCAACCTGAGCCTGCCCTGGCACAGCTCCAGCCATTCCCTGGGTGCTGTCACTGGTCACACAGAGCAGAGGTCAGTCCTGTCTTTCCTTTGTGAGGAATCTGCAGGCCCCAAGGAGGTTTCTCCTAACCTGAAATCTTAGCACTGGACAAAGGTACCATCTCACACCCTGAAACTGCAAAGATATGAGATGTGTGGAGACTGAAACGAGACATCTTTTCCTTTTCTGAATAGTTACAAAGCCCATCCAAAATCCAGCTGTCAGATGGCACTGGAGGACCTGAAAATACCAGAAGTTGCAGCGTTGATGGACAGGTAATTATGTTTCCCCAAAGGAAGGAGATGCTAGAGCATCACTGTCCTGGTGTCTCACACCTTCCACACAATTAAATTCCTTAAAGTGAGTTGAACAAGGGATGTTTCACATAGATGTTGCTCCAGAGTTCTTCCAGTGATGTCCTGCTGGAGATCAGACAAGCATTGGGCCAGAAGGTCTCAGTAAATTATCAGGCATTTAATTAAAAGGGTTCTTTCATATTTTGGCTGCTTCTTCTGAATGCACATTCATTCTGCAGGCAGATTGATTATCTGAGCTCTCTCCTTTTTCCTAACCTGGTTTCTTGAGCTGAATTTTGCTGCTGTAACTCATTCCGAGGGCGAGTTATAAAACAAGCTGTATCTCTGCAGTTTGGAGATCTGTGGCTGTATGCTCAGTATTTCATTGTGCCAGGATGGCTCCAGACAGCACGACAGTGAGAGCAATGTTTATCTTCACAGCAATACACGGAGGCAGGAACGTTCCTGGTGTTGGAGATAAAGCTGGACAAGGCCTTGGTGCCGAAGCGGCTGCGAGAGGAGCTCACCCGCCGGTGCGTGAGGAGGGGCCGTGGCTCTGGGGCTGACAGCTCATTCCTGCAGGGTAGGAAGAGGGTTGTACAGAGAGCTCCCCCCTGGAATGCTCTGCAAGGACCAACCCAGGCAACGAGACAAAGCCCACGGGAATCAGGGGGAGGATTTGGCCAAGCTGCTTCAGAGGTGGCATCTGGTGTGTTGGGAAAACACTTGTTCATCCCAGCTGGCATCTCCCTGCCGTTCCTCTCAAAACAAGAGACAGCAGAGCAGCACAACAGTGTCTGTGTTCCTGTCTGGGCTTTGTTTCCCATTAATCCCTGTGTGCTTGCCTTTTGCCTGTGAAGTTCAGCAGCTTGGTGAGTCCTGGCCACCAGCATGGACTGCCCTGGGTAGTGCTGCTGTAACTTCACCAGAACATTCTGTCATTTTTACCTTTTCAGGAGTTTTCTCACAATGTTTTACCCAGTTCTTGGCTTTTATGTTAGTTTTCATGTTGTTCTGCTGCTCTTTCATCGCTGCTACTTTGAGTCTTCTACTGCCTGTTTGATTTGAGGCAGTTCTTTCCTGTCCATTGGTAGCCCTGCTGTGTTATGGGCTAGGAAAGGACCAGCACATCTCATTTATTGAATAAAAAAGAGAAAATGCAGTGAATAAATAAAGTATAACAAGTGCAGATCTATGTCTCTCTCAAACAGAAGTATCAGCCATTCTTTGAAGGGAGAGTATGTGTGTTGTCCTCTGTGCTGCCTACTGTCTTCCAGGAGGAACAGGTTGAGGAACAGACCCCTTAGAACAGACCTTTCCTGGCCTTTTTTATACCATTTGTACTGCAATGGATGTGAGGTCAGGGTAACTCCTCGTTCACCTGCTGTGCGCAGCTGAAAGAGGCATGTGGCACCTTGGCTCACTGGGTTATAAGGATTGAGACTGTTCTCATATCCAATAAGCAGGAAATGTTGATAAAATCTCTGTGAATTAAGGCTGCGTTGGCACCAAGGATTTTAATCCCACAATGGTTCAGGTTGGAAGGGACCACTGGAGGTTACCTAGTCTGACCTCCCTGCTCGAGCACTGACCCCCAGAGCAGGTTACTCAGAGTCATGTCCAGATGGCTTTTGGATATCTCCAGGGAGGGAGACTCCACAGACACTCCTGTGCCAGTGTTCAGTCATCCTCACCTTGATTAAATCTTAATAAAAATTATGTTAATTCTAATGAAAGGTGTAATGTAACTAATGTAACTCCAGTAGTAGGGTTGGTGTGGTGTCGGGGGGGGTAGGTGGTCTAAGGTTGGTGTCTGGGTGTCAATGTGTGGCCAGGGCGATGTTGGGAACCGATGGATCAGGTGACTTGGGCTGTACAGTGATCAGATTTTTCAGAGCGTTCCTCAGGTTGGTTCCTTCCTCACAGCTGTTCTGGCAGAGCAGGAGCTCTGAGTTACAGATCTGCTGTTCCAGGAGTGTTTTGGATTGCCAGTAATAAATGCTAACCCTGCTATGATGAGCTGCAAGCATCAGCTGTAGGGATCTGGCCTTGTCAGTTCACTCTTGGTCTGACTCCAGTTTTCCTCCCCGGTCCCTGTGAGGTGTCTCAGGGACACGATGGCAGGTTGGAGCCCTTGCACTACACGCTGCCTGTGCCCACAACAAGCCAACTTCCCTGGCAGTGTCTGGCTGATCTCTTCTGTGCTCTCATTAACAGGGTCAAGGAGATGATTCCTTCTCGCCCTGCACTGCCTGCCCGGACTGAAGGAGCCAAGAAGGTACATCCAGGAGTGTGTGACCTTGCCACCACTGTGCCACCCATCCTGCCCTCATTCCTCACACAGGAGCGTCTTCATTCTCAACCCTGCACCAACATGTAGATGAGGTTTGAAGAAGATGATGGTGCAAGGCCACAAAGATGGTGAAGGGTCTAGAGGGGAATAGAGCATATAAGGAGTGGATGAGGTCACTTGGTGTGTTCAGCTGGAGGAGACTGAGGTCAGACCTCATTGGGGTCTGCAGCTTCCTCAGGAGGGGCAGCTCTGACCTCTGCTCTGTGTGACAAGTGACAGGACCCCAGGGAACATCTGGAGCTGTGACAGGGCAGGGTTAGGCTGGGTATCAGGAAAAGGTTCTTCCCCCAGAGGGTGGTTGGCACTGACCAGGCTCCCCAGGGCAGTGGGCACAGCCCCAAGGCTGCCAGAGCTCCAGGGGGGTTTGGACAACGCTCCGAGGGACGGGGTGGGATTGTTGGGGTGTCTGTGTGCAGGGCCAGGAGCTGGGATTTGATGATCCCTGTGAGTCCCTTCCAGCTCAGGATATTCCGTTCTCCCCTCTCCCAGTTTTCAGCTCCCCCTTGCCCGGCTGTCAGGAAGAGGCAGCGCCTGGGAGCGGGTGGGATGAGTGGCTGCTGTTCCCTGGGGGCTGTGTTTGCCCCCGGGGGGTTCCGTGGGAACAAGCGGGTCTCTTCAGCAGCTCCCCGGGCATTTCTGCTGCTGTTGACAAACAGAGCTGCGGGTGGGAGCTCTCCTGCCACGTGCAGGACTTCATCTTTCCATAAGACTGTCTTGTGAGAGGAGACCTTGGCGTGACGTGAAACCTTTATAAAGATCTTCTTCATTCATTTCCAAACGGCTCATGAGTCATCTCTGTTGGCCACTTGGCCAGGAGACTTGTCCCTGCTTGCCTCGCCCTCACCGGTTGTGGTTTGAAAATGGAAGTGTTGGGATCTCCTGTCTGTCTGTGTAGAAGAAAAAAAAAGAAAATCAGTGTTGAAAACCCTGGGTTGGGTCTGGCTGGTTGGGATTTCGTTTTCCCCATCTGTGGTGCTGTGGATTTGGAGCTGGGAAGGTGTTGGGAGCACAGCAGGGTTTTGTGGTAAGGGCTGAGCTGCCTCTCTGGTGCTCCCCCCTCACACCGGGCTGGGAGGGAGCCAGATTTTTGGGAAGGGGGCGCAGCCAGGACCGGTAGGCTAAAGGACCTGTGTGATGGTGGAGATTGGGATTGTTCAGGCTGGAGAAGAGAAGGATTTGGGGTGACCTCGTTGCAGCCTCCCGGTGCCTCCAGGGAGCCGACAAGGAAGATGGAGAGGGACTATTTAAAGAGGCAGAGAGTGACAGGACAAGGGGGAATGGCTTCAAACTGCCGGAGGGCAGGGTTGGATGGGATATTGGGAATAAATCCTTCCCTGTGAAGGTGGGCAGGCCCTGGCACAGGTTGCCCAGAGAAGCTGTGGCTGCCCCATCCCTGGGAGTGTCCAAGGCCTGGGATAGTGGAAGGTGTCCCTTGTGGAACAAGATGATCTTTAAGGTCCCTTCCAACCCAAACCATTCTGTGATTTTATGCTTTTCCACGGTCTCAGAGCTGTTGGAATGGTCACACTCCCTGGAGCTGCTCTTGGGTTTGGTTACTTCTTGGAAAACGCTGCTGCTTCAACAGCAAGTGCATCTTTTGGATGTGGGAGCATCACTAATTCAGTATTCCTGACATAGGTACAGATTCCAACAGATTTCCTGCCTGTCGTTTTCTAACCCAGAGCACTTATAACCTTCTTTTTTTGATTCAAATCCCTACTTTGACCCAGTTTGACTTTACTGGTCCTACGTCGGGGCTTGGTCATGCTGACAGTGTGGGCTCCTGGCTCAGGATTTCAGGCTGTAGAGGTTGTCTGGCTCTTAGTGCTCTGCAAACTATGGATTTAAGTTTTATTTTCAAGCTGGTGGACTGGTGATCAAGTGAATAAACTTGCTGTGGGTGGGAGTTGAGGGGAGTGTGGGAACAGGGAGAGGATGAGGAGCAGGACTTGGTAAAACAATGGGCACAACTGCAAAATAATTGAATTATTGATTATTAGTTTTTTTAAGCTCTGGGAAGTCACAAGCCTTTGCCCAAAACCCGGAGCTTTGGCATTGCTGATTAACTTTGTGCCTGAATAACCCCAGGTGGTTGTTGGAGAACCTTTATTATATTAATAATAATATGAATTGTATTTATAACAACAAGAGCTCCTTGTTTCTGTGCAGTTTTAATTGTGTTTTACATTCCTGGTGTTCTCTGAATTGTAGTGGCTGGTAATGAAGGGTTTTTTCCCCTGTGTAACATGGGGAGATTTTTAAGTGTCAGAGGGTTTAAAGAGCACAAATCTCATTGAAAGGACCCCTTTTTGCCCTTCAGGTGGCATCAAAGTGAGAGGAATTCTGACCAAATTGCTCTGCAGACTTTTTGTGAAACACAAAGGAACTGGGGAGTGGAGTGGAATGGACAGGACACACTGCCCAGGGCTGGAGTGGAAAATAAACTGTGAAAGTAAATGCAGATGTCTTGGAAACAAAACAAAGCCAAGGGTTTGCTTTTGAGGCACCTGAAAAACCTGTGGAACGGCCTGGAAAGGGAAGTGCCCTCTGGATCAACAGCTAAAGCCCAGCGTGGGTTACTCTGCCCACAGCCAGGGCTGAATATCTGCTCAGTAGTGGCCCCTGGGGTGAGCTGGGTCAGCCTGGGTTGGCACTTTGGGGAGAAATAAATCCTTTTCCATCCCACCCTTCTCTGCTCAGGAGGGTGACAGCAAAATCCATCAGCAAATGACTGTCGCTGACCAAACCGTGGGGGCAGTAGCAGGACTTACTGCTCACGGTAAGAGAAGGGAACTCCATCCAAGGGAAGTAATAATTTGCCTTCCAGCTACTGTTTATGAGGGAAAGGCAAGTCTGGTTTGCTCTGTCTGCCTTTCTGAAGGAGTCAACAAAATCCTGTCTGTTCTCTGGGGCTGCCTTGGCATGAATTGGCATCTAAGAGCGATTTGTTCGAGTGCTGGGACGGTTCCTGCAGCTTCAGGTCTGGCAGCTTTTGGCTCTTGGTGCTGGTAACTGGTGTGTTTTCTGCAAAAACAAACCCGGAGTTTGGGGCTTGGCAGCAGGTTTTCCTAAAATATGTGAAGATGCTAAGAAAAAAACTCCCTCAGCCCCTGTTTTCTGCTAATTGGGGATGTTTTCTTTGTTCTGTGCTTGCAATAATCGGAGCCCTTTGATGTAGGAACCTGAGGGGTTGGGGTATTTCTTTTGCCTTATTTTAGGAATTTCTGCAAGCTGAGCTAACCCCGAATCTGCAGCAGCTGGAGGGATCCACGAGTGGTGTGTGCTGGGGGAGAGCCCTGGGCTCTGCTGCCTCCATAAATAAAGGGGTTTTATAGGGGTGGAAGGGACCTTCAAGTTCATCCCATCCCACCCCCTGCCATGGGCAAGGACACCTTCCACTAGCCCAGGTTACTCCAAGCTCTGTCCAGCCTGGCCTTGGACGCCTCAGCTGATGTAACTGTGCTGATCATAAGTCTTCTGGTGGCCAAAACCTTCTGCAGGTCTTGACCAGCAGCACAGAAATGGGAGGATTTCTCTGAAAACCCTCAGTATTTTGTAGTAAGAGGGCCTGGCCATACTTAGGTTGTCCTCATGTAGCGTTGAACATGGAACGGAAAGACAAGTGATGCTGGCAGAGGATCCCTGGAAAAGGGATGAGCCAATGCTTTGGGGCTTCTATAGATTCCATAAATCCAACCTCAGCCTCTCCTGCCAAGCGCTTGGCTGAGTTTTGAGCTGAGCCTTGGTGAGAGACGTCCTTGTTCTTGGACAGGCCTCCTTTCATCCCACGGGATCCACGCGCTCCAGGACTCCCCCGAGCCCTGGGTTTGAAGTGTTCATCACATGTCTGCCAGAGATTACAACTGATGGGGCCAGGATGTAGCACCAGCTCCAGTGCTTGGCAGGAGTCCTGTCAGGAACAGCAGCTGCTCAGGAACGGCACTGCAGCTCTTCAGGCAGCAGGTCCTGGAGCTCCTTTGTGCTGGGAAACGCAGCCTGAGCTGGTGTTGGGATTTGGGGCACCGCCTTCAGTTGAGTTCTTCAGGAGGGTTTGTGTCTTCAGCAGTGGTGATTTAAATAGCAATCCCCTCTGCAGTGCAGGATCCGTACCAGCATCTCCAAGGGGTGTCAGAGGATGGTGGCAGATTTGTTCAGTGGTGCCCAGTGAGGAGCAACAGCCACAAAGTAAAAACACGACAAGTTCATGTGCTTGGGATGTCACGCTGGGCCATAACGGTGAATTTGAGGCTTTGTTACTGGTGCTGCTGGGAGGAACTTGTTGAATAAAGCAGCCTGGGCTAGTGGAAGGTGTCCCTGCCCATGGCAGGGGGTGGAATATCATCTTCAGGGTCCCTTCCCACCCAAACCAGTCTGTGATTCTGTTTATATATCCATGTGTGCCTCAATAATTTCGGTGAAGCTGCTGCATTTCAATCATTTTCTATCAGTGAGTACCCACAGAGCCCGAGCCTGCCTGGGGTGGGGAGAGGGAGCTCTGCCTCCTCTCTGCTCTTCAAAAGCCTCTGCACAGAAGGCTCTGCCTCTGCAGCCCTTCCTGAATTGCTTTTTTTTCATGCTTGGTAGCTGAAGGGCGAGAGTCTGGATTGCAGCAGAAGGTCCAACAAATGTTACCAGATCAAAGAAATTCTTTATCTCGTAGATGAAGGCTGAAATGTGCTATTTGTGGGTTTTTGCAGATCCTTATCTTGTGTGAGCTCCTGGCCAGCTCTGGCCCTTTGGTCACTTGATGTGGCTGCTCTGTCAGGCTGTGGGTCTTGAAAGGCTTGTTTAAGGAACAGTTAGAAGAGCCGGTCCCACTTCAAGGAGTGATTTCTCTCTTAGCCTTTCCCAAACTTGACTTTTGGGGGGTCAGCAATCAGGGGTTTGTGGGGGCAGAGGTGCAGGAGAGGGGTTTGCTGAGCCATCTCAGTGTTGGGGTGGAAAAACTCCTCCAACAGTCTGTTTTCAGATGGAAGATTTGAAGGAAAAGTAGATTTTGGGCAAGATGTTAAAGAAGCCTTAAACTGGTCTAAGACACAAAGAACTACATGTGGTGCTGCTCCAAACTGGATTGATTTTAATTAAACCAGAGGACTGGAGTGTGTCAGTGAGGCCCAGAATGTGTTGTACGCTCGCTTTAATTTGGTTTGTAGTGTCGAGGAGGATCTTGCTACATGGGAGTATCTTGTTTTCTTGGGGCTTGGAGATGCTGAAACAATTTTGGCTGCCAGAACATGACTCACTAGAAGAATTTTAATAGCCCTGGTGAATCAGGACCTTCCCTGTCAAATCCCATTTGCTGTGTTGGAGGGAATTCTCTCTTTAAACTGCTGCTCTTGCCAGTTTGTCCCCCTCTCAGGGCGGTCGTGGTGGTTTAAAATTGGCGTCAAGTTTAAAACCCGGCAGGTTTTGGGGGCTGGTGCCTCCGTTTGCCATTTCATTCTCGATGCCTCCAGGTCTGGACCATGACCCAGCCCTGGCTGTGGTGCAACAGCCGCTGTTCTGTGTTCCTGAAGTGCAGCACGCCGGGGGTTGGTTTGTATCCGTGGTTTTTGTTCCACCGGGGTTATTCCGTTGCATTAGGGAACACAAACAGAGCTTTGCCCACCCTCAGCCTGAGCAGCTTTAAGTTTTGTGAAAGAATAGAGAAGCTAAACCCACTCCTGAGAGTGAATTACTGCGGGGAGTTGTTCCATCCCTCTGAGCTTGGAATTCTTAGCCTGTGATGCTGCAGTCGCTGTTTCAGCTGGCAGATGAGTAAGGAGGGTGATTACAGGGAGTCCTGCTCTAGAGAAGATACAGATGTTGAGTAATTTCCTTTTGCAGCTTAAGTGGTGCTGTTCTTGAAATGACAATCTGGCAAACTGTGCCTGTTTGGTTCAGCTGGGCAGGTTAGGAAAGGTGTTTGCTCGTGGTGCCTCCATGGGGTGAAGCTGTTGTTGTGTTTTGGGCTGCTCCAGAACCTTCTGGCTCTCAGCAGAGTGTCTTCCCTCCCCAGGCTGCTGCAAGTGGGGCACTTTCAGGAGGTGCTGTTGGTTGTAGGGAACTGCTGGCAGAGGCTCTTCCTCCTCCCGTGGTACCTCAGCAACCTTGGTCTTGTCTGCCTGATGTACAGAGGCAATTTTGCAGGAATGCCTTTCCCTGAGGCCAGAACAGAGGGTTTGCTGCTTTAATGCCAATATTCCTAGATTTTGGTCAACAGGCTTGTGCAGTGGCACTCTTGGGATTTGGTAGATGTGAAGTATCTGATGTTTTCAAGTGTGGGTGGAACTGTCGCTGATTCAGAGCTGACTGAATTTATTTCTGATATGGGACAGGAATGTTCTGTACAGCCAAGTCATAAAAACTTGGGAAGAGTTGGCCCCAGTGACCCACTGGGGGTCCTGATCCAGGGGAAACACTGTTCCAGCCCCAGGTTGTTTTGACCTTGACAACTGTTTTATCTTGACTTTTTGGGCTTTCCATGAGTCCCCCACTAACCTGCTGAAGAGCTCAGCGTGGACTCTTTCCATTGGAATAGCATCATGGAATACCCTGAGTTGGAAGGGACCCACAAGGCTAATCCAAGTCCCCAAAATCCCTCCCTGTGCCACGTGCTGGGGAACAGAACAGGGACAAACTGCTCCAGTGGCTTTGTGGGGATGAACCTGCTGGTGGTGCAGCAGGAATGCTGAGTCACTGACACGGATTCCTGGTGCTCTGTGAGTTTCTGGGTGGGCTGTGGGGCAGCAATGCCTGAGCTTTTGCCTTCAGGTGTCTCTGAGAGGTGAGTCTTGTCCCTCCAAACCCTGCTGACTGAGCCTGTCCCCGATTGCAGGGCAGAACTTCATCTCCTTCCCCCAGCACGAGGAGGAGCATCTCCAGCGGTCTGTGAGCTGGCACCCCTGCCTGCTGATCCTGGGCCAGAACTGCAGTGCCAAGTGCCAGCTGCTCAACATCCTGCTGGGGGAGAAGCTGCTCCCCACCACCAAGATCAGCAACGAGGAGAACTGCAAGAGGCGGCGGATCCGCTTCACGCACGGCAGCCAGACCCGCGTCAGCCTGGCCCTGCCCCAGCAGTACGAGCTGGTGCACGGGCTGGCAGCGCACCGGGGCCACTGGGACACCATCCCCGAGGAGGACCTGGAGATCCAGGGGGACCCCGAGGATCCTGCCCACCGGATCGCCGAGCTGGAGGTCATGCTGCCCTACTCGCTGCTCAAGGTGAGCGGGGGGTGCCTCGGCGTCCCTGCCCCCTCCCCGGGGGGAGCTCCACGGTTACAGTCCCTGCTGAAGCAAATGGTGCCACCTCTCAGTCAGGGGGGCTCTCTTAATTAAAGAGAAGCCGGAGGCTGGTGTCAGGGTTTTCCTTGGATGTCGCTGTCTGGGCTGATGTGCTTTTGTTTCAGTGTTGAGTCACAGAATCCATCAGGTTGAAAAAGACCTCTGAGATCGAGTCCAGCCTTTGGCTCTTGGCATTATCTCATGTCTCCATCCATCTCAGGAGCCAAGCTTAGAACTCCCAAGCGTCTCCTAAAATTTGCCTCAGTTCCAAGGTCCTTCAGAGCTGGCTCTGCTGCCTCATGGCAGCCAGCAGCTGTCACACAAGGGTATGGACTTCACCTCTGTCCTGAAGAGCTTATTGTCAGCAAAAAGCTTCTTAATTCCGCCCTTTGGGAGAGGACAGGCTTTGTGCATCTCTGTGCTGTCCCTGGAAGCTGTGGGTGTCGAGGGCGAGAAGGTGGGAGTTGATCCCAGTGCTGGGTCTAACACTGGTCTTGTCTTGCTTTCGGACTTTCCTTTCTCTTGTCCATAAAATGTTCTGGAGCGTTGTGGTTTGGAGCTTACAAACATCTCCAAGGGTTGTGTTTCACAGCTTTTCGTTGCATTTAATGTGTTGTGTTGAGCCTTTGTTAGTGCAGTATAATAATTCTGGAGCGTTGTGGTTGGCGGAATCCTAAAATCATGGAATGCTTTGGGTTGGGAGGGCCCTCAAAGCCGATCCAGTCCCACCCCCTGCCACGGGCAGGGACACCTCCCACTATCCCAGGTTGATCCAAGCCCTGTCCAACCTGGCCTTGATGTTGAATGTCTGGAATAGATAATTAATTCTTTATAAATCATTTAAGAGCAAAGAATATGATCTGTTGGCACACGAGTAAGAGCGTGAACTTCCTAACCAAACAATAAAATAACGAGGAGTTTTCTTCTGCGTGTAAGGATTGAGACATGATGGTAATTAAGCAGCAAATGAAGAGCCAGTTGGAAATACCTGTTCCAGACCCAGTCTGTGGCTGAGTTTAGGCCTGTCCTGAGGAGCTCAAGTGCTGTTGCTGTTGCTCTTGCCTTTGGAAGGCCAGAAGAGCCACGTTGGTGTGTGAGGCCTCCCCTCCTTCCCCTGAGGAGCTGCTGGTGCCGCAGAGGAAATGCCCGTTCTGGGTCTTCTGCCTCCAAACTCCTGCCTTGCTGGGCATAAAAGGATCTTCAGCTGTCCCTTTCTGTGCCTTGCTTAGGTTGTTCCCTGGGCCAGCTCTGCAGTTTGCAGCCCTCCCTCAGCTCCTCCTGGGAGGGACAAAGATCCCTCTGTCCGCCTTCGGTTATATTTAGGACGTTTGGATGAAAACAGCTACTCAGATTAAATTGAAAAGGGTTGGTGGAATAAAAAAGCTCTTCCAGTAGAAGGAGAAGGGAGGGTGAATCAGCCTCAGATGGATTCAAAGGATTGCTGATGTCAATTCAAGGGCCTGAAGGACAAACAAAAATTATTTTTTTTTAAAGGCTGATAGGAGGTCCTGATTAATTGTCCAGGTGATGGGGCGGGGGGACAGCTTCCTGTTAAATTCCTGGTAAATCCCAGAGTTTGGCCTCCTACTGAGACCTGTTTTATCCTCCTTTTCTCACTGATGTGAGTTCTCCAGCCCTGCTCAGTGTAGACCAAGCAATGAAGTTTGAGTAAATACCTGCCTGTCATGGACAGGGCTTCTGTAACCAGTGGAATTCCTCTCCAGAGCCGTAATGGAGGAGGTTTCTGGACACTGTCCAAAAATCTCATGTCTGCAGAACAGCTCTGAAGGAACTTCTGCTTCTTCTTTACTTGTGGAACAAAACTCTGACTCTAATTAGGGTTACATCCAGGACGTTAACAGGATATCCAGCACTGATCTGCAGGATTTAGGTTTGCCCAAATAAGATCAGCACATTTCTGGACAGAGGGACAGGGAAATCAGTCTGAATTTGTTCCCTGAAATCCCCGTATTTTCATCTGGGGTTTTTATTTGTATTTCATAACCTCCCCTTTTAGATATTTAAAAACGCTTCGTTATTATTTGAACATTAACCAGTATTCCAGTAAAGAAAGACTAAATTATTTGTAAGTTAACAATATCCAAATAAACCAAAACTACTTTTTTTTTTATTATTTGGAAGTAAATCAAAAAAAGTGTGGAATATTCCTGGTTTTAATATGAAGCTGCCACTGGAGCACCCTGAGGGAGTTTTCTGCAGCCTGATATCCATCCTTGATTTTCTGTGTCTTAATCCAAACCTGCCTCAAAGAAGAAGGGGAGAGGGGGGGAGGAAGAAGCCAAAACTTTCATTTACATGGAATGGCTGCTGTGAGAACCTTGTGCTACTGGGTAGGTGAAGTCAGTTATTTTTAAACATCAAATATCAGAGCTTGGGGAAAAAAAAAAAAACCACCAACCTTTGGCAAAGCTGCTCTATTCCTTGGGGGATCTCTGTGCGCAGGAATTCATGTGGGTCATGGGGAATAATCCATTTAGCCAGACAGATTATTAGATTTACAGTGGGAGTAAACAGTTGGCTCTTTCCCTAAATCTTTATCAGTTGTGCCCAGGGAGCTGAAATGGGCTTCTCTCAAGGGGTGGTTTTCCTCTGGATGGGCTTAAAGTTCCCTGTTTTCCTGCTGTTCTCCTGTTTTGCGGGACCTGGAATCTCGGGCTGTGAATTTTTAAGCAGGATTTGTAGGGCAAGAAAAAAGGTTCATCTGCTCTGGCAGAGCTGGGAAATGAATGGAGAAGAAGAACTGGGTGGATTTGGATTTATTGAGTTCCCTCAGGTGCTTGTGATTCAGGGCACAGGAATCCCCGGCTGCTACGAGTGGCAAAGGATGTGCTTAAGGACCTGCTGGGTGATAATTTATGGCCATCCTGCTTAAAACCTGGAGGAATGTGCTCTGATGTGCTGCCTGAGAGTGGTTTTCATCTCTATATCCAAACGTATTTCAGTTTGTAGGAAGGTAAAGGAATATCTTTAAAGGAATGGCTGCAGTTTCGTAGTGTTGACACAGAAGAGCTTGGTGTTGGCCGAGATGTCCTTCACTCCAGGTTATTTTGGGGTGTGCTTTGGTGTGTCCTGCCACAAATCAGCATCCAGCACCTGAAGTTGTCTCCCATCTCGCCCTTTTCACTGGGATAACTGGGAGTAGGAGACGCTGAAAACGACAGGACTGCGAAATTCTTCTTGCAGCCACATGAAACCTGTTCTCTGTTTCTCATTTTGCTGGCTCGGTGATTTATGTTTTTCATGGTCAGGGAAGAGAGTTGCTCCTCGGGCTGGTGGCTGTGGGCACCTCAGAGGGTTTTTTTGGCCCCTCCAGCAAAGGTAAAATGAAATTCCTCTCCCCCCAAAATGGGGTTAAAATCCAAGTTCTGTACAGGACAGCAGAGTTTGGTGTAGATCACTTCTCTTGCACGGGATTCTCTCTGTTACTGGTGCCTCAGATCCCCATGGAAACAGAACAAACTGGCAAGTTTTCAGAAAAATTGGGTGGGGGAAGTGTGTGTAAAACAAGAAAAAAATTATTCTAAGCAGGATCTGGGGGTATAAATGTTCCTCAGGATAATAGGGAGGCATGAAATGAGCTCCCATGTGTAATAAAGGCAGTGACTGTCAGACTTGAGTGAGTCACAGGCTGTTCTTGGAAGGCAAAGTATCAAATTGGTGCAGAAAAAGACTGGCCTTCAGTCACAGTAGGAGTTTGGGTAAAAATGGGACTAAATTGGGTTGGTTTTCAGCCCCTCAGTTAACTGAGCAAACAGTGATTAAACTGCCCTGAGCCTGGGAAAAGTAGGACAAGGCCCTCTGGGGATGGAGCGAAGAAATGCTTTAAAGTGCTTTGGAAATGAGGAGTTCTCTGTTGGTTCACTAAACTGGCACAGCTCAGTGGTCCCTGGGTGCATTCAGCAGAGACTCCACTTGTCTTAGCGCAGGTCCAGACCTGCTTGACCCTTGGTTTTCATTTCTGCTCTCTGTGCTGGTGTCTGCATCCCGTTGGAAGGGGCAGAGCTTTAACTCTGGCGTTTGCCCTCCTGACCTTCAGGTGGCCAAGTGGGAAGCTCTGGTGCTTTCTAAGGGGCCTTTTAGTGCGGGGAAAACAGGGCTGAGGCTCCTTGAGAGCCGTTTGCTGCTCCCAGCTCTGCGAGGAGTGTTTGTGGGCAGCCTGACCGGCTGCAGAGTTGTAGGAATGCAGCGTGACTCACAGGTATTCCCCACGTTAATCCTCAGCAGCAGTGGGGCTGCAGAGGTGGTGCTGAAACACCTCCAGGACGTTTTGAGGAGGGGGAAACCAACCAAAACGAGGGGTGGGCAAGAAGTGTTTCCTCTGTGGCCAAGGCCCAGAGGTTCTGTGGGAGCAGCAGGCCCGATTGCTCGGGGTGTTGGGTGCTGCGTGTTGGTTTTCTCCCCGTCTCCTGGAGACAGCTCTGGCTTCCTCCTTTGTTTACAGTGGCTGCTGTGAGTCAGCTCCTGGGGGATGTTGCAGCCCTGCACATCCCCTTCTGCTCAGCTCCTGTGCTCCAGCCCGCTTTGGGGGCAGGAGTGGCTTCCTGAGAGCTCTTAAGGGTGGTCAGGAAAGATGATTGAAGGATTGTTAATTATCACCCTCTGTTATGAGCCAAAGACGGTACTTGAAAGTGTCTCTTCAGTTCAGAGCCTTTCTTTCCTTGTTTTAGTAGTGATGTATGGAACTCTTAACCCTGATCTTGCACATCCAAAGGGGACTTCCATCTTCCTCAGAAGGGAAGGAAGCAGGTTCCAAACTGGCCCTTGGCAGTAGGGTTGGTAAGAAGTGCTGCCACAGCAGCAAAACTGTGCAATAAGAAAATAACTAAAAAAAAAATCCATCTTTTAGCTTTGGGTTGGATTTAAAGGAAGTCATAACCAAGCCTGTCACAGCCATCTGTTCTCCTGGCTGGGAATTCAGGTTGTTGTGCTGCCTTTTTCTTGGCAGTGGTGGCTTGTGTGGTGCTTCCTACTCATGGGAATCTGGCAGCATGGATGACTGGGAGACATCAGCAGCAGAGGCTGCTGCAAAATGGGGCAGGTAGGAGCTGAAGAATTCCAGTTGTTCTGTGACCCTGGGACGCTTGTTGGAAGTTTTATTCTCAGCTAGGCTAGAACTCAAAGGCACTTGGTCCAAAACAGGAGCTTTGGAGTCAGTGGGCTCTGAGCCCTGTGTGGGTGCATCCCTGTGGGATCAGCCTCGCAGGTGATGCTGTGGGTGAGCCTCCAGAACTCCTCTGAGGGGTTTTGGGTGGTTCTGGGTTTACTTGTGTTGCGCTGTCCCGCGTGAGGACCCGCACAGACGCGTTGGTGTTTGCCCGCAGGAGGTGGACGTGGTGGTGGCGCCGTGCCGGGGCTTCCAGCCGGCCGAGGACACCCTGGGGGAGTTTGTGAACCAAGTGCTGCCCGTGGTGACCTTCGCCATCAGCGAGGCCCAGCTCTCCCCCTCGGACCAGACCGAGCTGAGAACCATCAAGGAGAAGTTCTCGCTGCCCATTTTCTTCTTCCGCGTGCCCGAGGCCGGGGGGGAGCTGATCTCCCCCAGGAAGGCGGACGGCGAGAAGTCCTCCCTCCACTGCCAGCTGCTGGACCTGCAGTACCTGAGCCCCAACCACTGCAGCTGCGGGGACGCCCAGAGCATGTTGGTGGAGCAGCTGGAGAAGCTGCGACTGCTGAGCACCTTCTCCAGGCAGGTGCTGCAGAAGCACCTGGTGGAGGCGGCCACGAGCTTGAACGAGCTGCACTGTCGCTGCCTCAACATCTTCATCAACCAGGCCTTCGACATGCAGAGGGACCTGCAGATCACCCCCAAGAGGCTGGAGTACACCCGCAGGAAGGAGAACGAGCTCTACGAGTCCCTCATGGGCATCGCCAACCGCAAGCAGGAGGAGATGAAGGACATGATCGTGGAGACTCTGGGCAACATGAAGGAGGAGCTCCTGGAGGACGCTGCCAGCATGGAGTTCAAAGGTGACTGCACCGGGGGGATTGGAGGGGTTGGGGGGTTGAGAGGAGAGGGGCAGAGTGGTGGTGTTTGCCTTCTGCAAGGGACGGGGGGATGGTGCTCTGCACAAGAGACCTGGAGAAATTCAGAACGCGCCAAACACGCAAAGGTTCGGAATGTTCAGAATGCACAGAAGATTCAGGTATTGGGAATATACCAAAATGCACAAATATTTGATTTTTCTGTAGTATCTGCTGGGTAAAAAGCACCACCCTTAAATGAGAGGCCTGAGTATGTTTCTTCTGAATCAGACTTCCCCCTTCGCTAGACCTTCCTGCACTGTTCTGGGTTTAAGGTATTTCACTTCTTTAATTCCCTACTCTGCTGAGGAACAAAACCACTCTCTCCACATTGCCTCAGTGGCCATGTTGAGATTTGGGAATAAATCTGCCCTGAGGAAAAAAAAAAGCCATTTTGGTGTCAGCAGTGAAAGTTCAGTTTGTGCTTTCTGCTCGATTTCTTTGAGAGAGTTTTGCATAAGACAGTTGGGTTTAGGTCCTTCCAAAAGGAAATCCTTCTGGGTAGGGAAAATTTTCCTTTGGGGGGAAAAAAAAAAAAAAAGAAAATCAACACAACATACTGTGCTCCCAAGGCTTGGCATGGAGTGTGTCTGGGGGAAATGTGAGAGTTCTCACCACCTCTTCCAGCGGCAGAACTGCAGGAGCTCCGAGCTGGAAGCCCAGGGGGACGGTGTGTAAGCTGTGAAGTGTAAGAGGCCACCCAAATGGTGGCTGTGGGAGTGTGGTCTGTCAGGAGCAGCGCAGGGAAGGTTTGTAGGTTGGTGCTCCACAGCTCTTTTTCTCTGCTTGCCAGAGGTTTGCTGTAACAATCGCTTCTGTTCCAAGGGAATGCACTTGGCTGGGATGGCGGGGAAAGATTTGGCTTCTTAAAGCCAAATCAGAAACAACTCGGGGCTTTTGGGTTAGAAATCAGCTTTTGAGAACTGAGTGCTTGCCTAAGGCTCGAGAGAGGCCCAAACTGCAGACACATCGTTTTCTCTTGAGTTACTTCAGGTTCCAAACTGGAGTGTTATTTCCTGGGACAAAGAGGAGAGTGGATGACAAGGGGCAATGGCTTCGAACTGGATGGGATATGAGGAAGAAGTTCCTTCCCTGGGAGGGTGGGGAGGCCCTGGCACAGGTTGTCCAGAGGAGCTGCGGCTGCAGAGCCTCTTTGCAGACTAGAAATCCCAGCAAACAAACCTGTGCTTAACTGGGTAGTGAGTTAATTCTGGAATCATTACATGGACAGGCCATAATTCCTGTATCCCACGTGTCCCACCTTCCCCAGCCTTGGAGCCCTGCCTGAGCTCAGGATTCTGCTTGTGCCGGCAGCGTGTTCAGGGGCAGCACAAGATAAACCACCTGCAGGAAACACTTGGGTACATTTATTTGCCCAACACGCACCACTTGGAGCATCCTGTTGGCTCTCAGCACTTGGAGTCCTCTGCTGAAGGAAGGGAGGTGTTATTTTGAGGAGCTGATGCCATCTGCCGATCCCTGGCTTTGTTTGAAGTAGGCTGGGCTGGCGTTGGCCAAAATCCAGGGACGAGTTTTGCAGCTCCCGGGAGTAACAATAGTGTTTTGGAGCAGTTACAGGGCAAGGATTGCTGAGTGTTGGCTTGAAAATACTGAGTGGTGATGGACCTTTCCAAGGCACCAGGAAAAAAATGCCATGTACCTGGTGTGGCTGTTCCATCTCTTCCCTCTGGGCATTCAACATCCAGCAGTGCCTGGAAGAATTTCCTGGGCTGCACCACAGCCTTGTGTAAAGGAAGGAACCTCTGAAGGTGGGAGGGGATGGGAAAAAAGACAAAATGGCTTTTGGAGCAGAATCTTCTGCTCTGGGTGTTCGGAGCAGCTCTCAGGAGTGGTTGTTACCACGCTGGTGACCACCAAGGGTGTCTCTTGCTTTTCCTGTGTGCAGATATCATCATCCCTGAGAACGGGGAGCCCGTCAGCTCCAAGGACATCAAGTGTTGCATTAAGCAGATCCAGGAACTGATTATTTCTCGGTTGAACCAAGCGGTTGCCAACAAGTTGATCAGCTCAGTGGACTATCTGAGGGAGAGCTTTGTGGGGACTCTGGAGAGGTGCCTCAAGAGCCTGGAGGAGTCCTGGGAGGTGTCAGTACATCCTGTGAGGAGCCTGGAGAAGCCCAAGGATGGTTCTGTGCACATCACGAGCAATTATCTCAAACAGGTACCCGTGGCTGGAGTGGCTCTTCAGAGTGTTCTCAGCACTGGCTTTCTCCTGGTCCAGGGAGGGTGGTGGGAGATGGAGATGCTCAGTGCAATAAATGAATTAACTGAGTGATTGGTGGGTTATACCACAGAGCACCATTCCTTTTTCATTTTCAGAGGGTCTAGCAAAGTTTATGGCTTGCAGACTTTCCCAGACTTATGTCTTTTCCTGCTTTCCAGATCCTAAATGCAGCTTATCACGTCGAAGTCACCTTCCACTCTGGCTCAACGGTGACCAGGATGCTTTGGGAACAGATCAAACAGGTATGGGCACCTCCAGCAGTTATTCCTGAGGATTTCCATCCCTGGAAGTGTCCAAGGCCAGGTTGGAGAGGGCTTGGAGCAACCTGGGCTAGTGGAAGGTGTCCCTGGGGGTGGTACAAGATGGGCTCTAAGGTCCCTTCCAACCCCAACCTTTCTGAGATTCCGTGATTCTAATACTTAATGTCAAGCAAAGACCTCTTGAGTGTTTTCTTGAGCCAAGGCATGAAGGGCCTTTGGAAACTCGTGACTGTTTGCAGTAATGTTGTTTATTTGGGTTTGTGGGTTCCTTGTGGGTTTTTGTTTGCTTGTTTTGCACTGTATCTTGATTTAGGTCAATTCACTCTTCTTCCCCCAGAGCAGACCAGATTTGCTCTGGTTTTTATGTTAAATGTCTGTTGAGCCATTGATCGTGGTGAAATCCCTGCTCTGAGCTGCTGCTGACCTTTATTGCCTTCTCCCTCTTGAGATTCCTTGGATGGGTGAGGGGACACCGCTCTTCCCCAGAGAGGTGGAGTGCAGACTGTCACAAACCTTCAGCTCCTCCTCCAGCCTGGCAGAGGGATCCAGACTGGCTGTGCAGCCCCTGGATTTCTGTGGCCTCTAATAAAGGATGGAGCAGGGCAGTTGAATCACCCGGGAATTACAGGAAGTGGTGCATTCCAACCCCCGGGATTTCCGTGCCTTGACAGTGTCTGCCCGGCAAAAAGAAGCTTCCCTGTCGGTTTTGCCACTTTGGGAGCCTCTCTCTCCCTGATTTCCTGGGCTCCTGCTTATGCTGCCACTTCCCTCAGCCCAGAAGCTGCACCACAGCCGAGTGGTTTTCCAGCTGGTGGCTGTTGGAGCCGTTCCTGGTCGGTCGGGAAGGGATGGTTGGGTTGTAGGAACGAACTGAGCAGCTGCTCAGACCAATCAGACCTCTTGTTGAGTGGGATGTACAACAGTGTTGGGATCAATGCATGGTTAGAACCATGGAATTCTGGAATGGGTTGGGTGGGAAGGGACCTTAAAGCTCACCCAGTGCCACCCCTGCTATAGGCAGGGACACCTTCCACTAGCCCAGGTTGCTCCAAGTGTATCTAACCTGGCCTTGGACCCTTCCAGGGATGGGACAGCCACAGCTTCTCTGGGCAACCTGTGCCAGGGCCTCCCCACCCTCTGAGTCAATAATTAGCAGTTACTCCAAGGTAATTAATGTAGCCCAGATCTGTGTGCAGGTGACCATGTCATTACAAGGTGTCTGAGCAAATCCACTGAACCCTGCACCTTTTTTTCTTTTTGTGCCAGTGCCTGAGTTTTGTGTCCCCTTTTCCCAGATAATCCAGCGGATCACGTGGGTGAGCCCCCCTGCCATCACCAGTGACTGGAAGAGGAAGGTGGCCCAGGATGCCATCGAGTCCCTCAGCGCTTCCAAGCTGGCCAAGAGCATCTGCAGCCAGTTCAGGACCAGGCTCAACAGCTCCCACGAGGCTTTTGCGGCTTCTCTGCGGCAGGTGAGAGCGTGGGCAGCTCTTCAGGAGGGTTCGTTTTGGGCTGTGCCTTTCAGGGAGGGAAATCTGAATGGCAGGAGTAGCTGGAAGAGGAGCTGGTGCCGTTCCTGCAGCCGTTCCGTGGGGAGAGGTGGCAGAGCCGAGCTGAGAGCTCTGACACGAGGCCTTATTTTTGAAACTGGACATTCAGGGCCTCTCAACCTGGTTCCTGTCTGGCTCCAGAGCAGCAGCAGGGTGACAGTGTGTGTGTGACACACAGCAGGGTGACAGTGTGTGTGTGGTGTCTCCTGCAGCTGGAGGATGGCCACTCTGGCAGGCTGGAGAGGACGGAGGACCTGTGGCTGAAGGTGCGGAAGGATCACGCTCCCCGGCTCGCCCGGCTCTCCCTGGAGAGCAGATCCCTGCAGGATGTGCTGCTGCACGGTGAGCACCCTGCCTGCTCTTCCCTGTGTTACACTCCCCCTCCTCCTGAGGCAGCCCCTGGGTGGAAGGAGTAGGAGGGGTGTTTCACTTCCCACTGACACATCCCCAGTCCCTTGGCTGCTGCTGCCAGCCCGTGACGGGCTCTGGGCTGCCAGGCTGGGAAGGTGCAGGAGAGATCCGTGTGTTTTAGTGCCTGACTCCACGTGCTGCAGTGTCTGAGTGTGCCTGGCTGTCGTGCCTTGCAGGCAAACCCAAGCTGGGCCGGGAGCTGGGCCGAGGGCAGTACGGAGTGGTGTACCTGTGTGACAGCTGGGGGGGGCACTTCCCCTGCGCCCTCAAATCTGTGGTGCCTCCAGATGAGAAGCACTGGAACGACCTTGCACTTGAGTTTCACTACATGAGGTGCGTATCCTGAGGGCTTTTTTCTCCTCCTCCTTAATGCCACAGAAATTCGGGTTGGAAAAGGCCTCCAAGGTCGAGTCCAGCCTGTGCCCGATCCCCACCTTGTCACCCAGACCAGAGCCCCGAGTGCCACCTCCAGCTGTGCTGCAGGCATTGGAATTGCATAGGCAGGGCCTGGTTTCGTCCGGTTTTATTCTGGAGTCAGGGCTTGACCCCATGGAATGCCAAGCTGCCACTCCTGACCCTGCCAGGACACCCTGTCAGTGCCACTGCCAAGTGTAACAGGCACAGAGTGGTGGGCAAACATCCTCCTCCCTGCCTCGAGCTGCTTCCCCGGTGTCTGTGCTCTTCAAATTCCTGCTGTTTTGCAGGAGTAAATTAGAACTAATTGACTATTACAGCAAACAGTTCTTCTCCCCTGATTTTTGGTGTTGAATCATCCCTCCTTTCCCAACCTGTCTGAATCCACAAAGGAAAATGATGGCTCTGCAGTGCAGAAAGCAGCTTGTTTTCAGTAAACAGCTGCAGGCAGGCACTTCAGCACAGACAGCTGAAATAGTACAGGGGTTTTGGGTTTTTTTTGGAACTATAACCTTTAATAGGCTTTTTTGGAGTTTAATTGGCTCAGACAGCTGGATATTCTTGCGGTGCTCTGAACTGTGAATTTTTCCTGCAGAGGATCTTATTGCTGTGCTAAACCTGCAGCTCCTGGGCATGTTCCCTTTAGGAGGAGAGGAGTGACCTGGGCTGGAGTAGATAAAACTGACCAGTTTTCTGTGCTGAACCTCCCCCAGGTCCCTGCAGACACATGAGAGGCTCGTGCACCTCCATGGATCCGTGATAGATTATGGCTATGGAGGAGGCTCCAGCATCGCTGTGCTGCTGATCATGGAGCGGCTGCACAGGGACCTCTACACGGGGCTAAAGGTACCAGCAACCAGGGTCTGTGTGTTTAATAGGTTTATACATCCATGCCCCATCCCTGGGAGTGTCCAAGGCCAGGTTGGACAGGGCTTGGAGCAACTTGGGCTAGTGGGAGGTGTCCATGCCCATGGTGGGGGAGAATTGGATGAGCTTTAAGTTCCCTTCCCGCCCAAACCGTTCTGGGATTGTCTAATTTAAAAAAACCCACGTCTAAATCTGTACATCTTGACCTGTGAGACAAAGCTGGAATTGCTGGGTTTTGGTACATAAGAGTGAGGGAAAGTGAAGTTGCACTTGCAGGAGCGAAATGTGTGTGTGTTTGTTCCTCAGGCCGGGCTGGAACTGGAGACACGGTTGCAGATTGCCTTGGATGTGGTGGAAGGGATCCGGTACCTGCACAGCCAGGGGCTGGTGCACAGGGACATCAAACTGAAAAATGTCTTGGTAAGGAGCACTCTGGCATCATCTGCCTAATCCTGGAGGCTTACAAGTCCTCTTTGGTGGGAGGGAGAAGCTTAAGGGAAGGAATAAGCTGGCCTGACAGTGGAGGTTTCCCTCGCTCCTCTTCTGGCACCAGGCCCGGGGCAAAGGGAGCAGTGCAGTGACTTCTCTGGAGTGTAGGCAGCTTGAGCTCCAAGTGGGACTTCCAGTTCCTGCTTCTCTTAAATGCCAGCCACACCCCTGATGTAGAAGACAGGTGGAGGCATGTCCTGGTACTGAGCTCAGCAAGGCGAGTGTCCAAGAGCAGCCAGGTAATCAGAGCGGCTCATTAAGAGCGAGTGCCCAAACCCTCCCAAGCAGAAACAGTTTAGAACCCCGGTGTTAAAAGGCAGCCCTGGAACTGAGCAGCGTGGTTATCGGCTGCCTCTGTGTGGCTTCTCCTGCAGCTGGACAAAAAGAATCGAGCCAAAATCACTGACTTGGGGTTCTGCAAACCAGAGGCCATGATGTCTGGCAGCATTGTGGGCACACCCATTCACATGGCTCCTGAGCTCTTCACAGGTACGTTCCCCCACTGAACCCGCTGCTGGCCTGCTCTTGCCTGGAGCTGTGAAGGCCAGGATGAGGGGAAAGGGGTAAAAGGACAAGCCCCAGCTGACCTGCTTCCAGCGGATGCTGTGTGTGTTTTTTTTAAGTGTCAGTCTTGAAAGAACTCTGTGGGATTGATAAGCTTTGCTGCAGTGGTTAATACTTCTGCAGCTGGAAAGTTAAATTACTGGTTGTTAGGAAGCTGGGAGTACTTGGCTTTCATAGGCAGATCCTTCAGGAAGGATCTCCTGCCAGGAATTTGTCCTGTGGAGTGTTTGAATTCACTCTGCATTGGGCCTCTGGCAGGGGCTCTCTGAGGGTTTTCCTGAGCCTTCCAGGAGCACTTAGAGGTTCATACCTCACTTACCAAAATCCTTGTGGTCTGTCAGAGCTGCCCCCTGCTTGGGCAAGATGGAAATCAAATTGGGTCACCCCTGTTTGTGTTTGATTTAGAGGATGTTGTTCAGTGGTTGTTACTAACAGTGAAATTCTCCTGGCCGTAGGCTGGGCCTTTGAGCTTAGACCTGAGCACTGGCTCAGCCCTGGGGTGCTCAGTCTTGGCTAATTTAGTGGGTGAACCTCCTGTGAGTGATTAATTGCCTAGTTCCTGGGCTGGGAGGCTGATGTTTGGCTCTGACATCCTAGGCCAGGCAGAGCTGAGCCTGATGTTGGTGTTTAGCTCTGAAATACATCTGAGCACCTGCACTGGTCCATGACCCTCAGTTTGGAGCTGCAGGTACAGATCGAGTGTAAAAACCTGAGAACTGGAAAACCTGAACTTTTCTCCTTTCCCTTTGGCCATGGCTGCTGAAGTGTTCCTTCACACCACTCTTGCCTTCTGGCAGTGAAGTTGTGGTTTAAATTTGAAAAAGTTGGACACTGAGTTCTCAGCCTGCTCAGTGTGCAGTGGTGAGGGGGATCCTGCTGATCAGATGTGCTTTTGTCCCAGGGAAGTACGACAACTCAGTGGATGTTTATGCCTTTGGGATTCTCTTCTGGTACATCTGCTCGGGCCACGTGAAGTTACCAGAGGCTTTTGAGAGATGTGCAAGCAAAGATCACCTGTGGAACAATGTCAGGAGAGGTACAGAGGCTTGGCTGGACTCTGGTGCTTTGCTGGGGTAAAATCTGGGGGTGGATGAGGAAATGAATTATTTTCTCCTAACTGAAAGGTAGAAGTTCAAGTTCACAGAGTCACTGAGGCTGGGAAAGATTTCTCCAGGACTGAGTCCCCCCCCGTGCCCCATCCCCACCTTGTCCCCCAGCCCAGAGCACTCAGTGCCACCTCCAGTCCTTCCTTGGACACCTCCAGGGCTGGGGACTCCAAACCTCCCTGGGCAGCTCCTGCCAAGGCCTGACCACCCTTTCCAGGGAGAAATTCCTGCTGATGTCCAACCTGCCCTGCTCCTGCTGGACACTCTTCCTGATCCAGGCCAGGATGTTTTTGGGACACTCCAAAGGTTCACCTTAGACAGACTCTACTGAAAGTTGACCTAAAATGAGCAGGATAAAAAATGGGCTGTTGGTTGAGCAGCTCTTCTCCAGCACCACAGGAGCTGTGCCTGCACACCCTTAAACCACGGAGCAGCACAACACTGGTGATGTAACCCAGCCCCCAGAGCCAGCCAGGCCTGATCCCCTGAGGAATGTTTAATCCCTTGCAGTTCCTGGAGGTTTCTGTACATCCAACTGCTCCATGTGCTGAGGGAGCTGGGTGTGGAAAGCAGCACTGGGACAGGTGTATCCCAAACTACAAACTCACCCCTGTGCCCGGGTGGAGGTTCAGTGAGGGCTGGGTTTTTGTTGGCAGCTCAATCCTTTGTGCTGTGTCCCGGGATCAGGACGTTTCATCCTTTGTCCCTCAATTCCTGTCCGTGCAAACTCTCCCCTTCTCATGTGAAAAAGATTAACTCAGATGAGTGAGTCTCCCGTTTGGCCAGGAGGCTGCACTTGCTGCTCATTCCCACGTTGAACTGGCTCCCAAAGGCACTGGAATGTGCAGGTGGGTGGGTGGGGGGGACCCGTTTCCTTAGGATTCATTTTGCTCCCAAATAGCTGCAGAGAGGAGACTCCGGTGAAACTAAATGTGCTGGGAGAGCTGGGGCAGGGGGGGCCAGCCTGGAGAAGAGAAGGCTCCAGGGAGACCTTAAAGCCTAAAAGGGGCTTAAAAAAGGAGGGAGAGGGACTTTTTGTGTGGGCAGAGAGTGACAGGACAAGGGGGTGATGGTTTTAAACTGCCAGAGGGCAGGGTTAAGTGGGATATTGGGAAGAAATCCTTCCCTGTGAGGGTGGGGAGGCCCTGGCACAGGTTGGCCAGAGAAGCTGTGGCTGCCCCATCCCTGGAAGTGTCCAAGGCCAGGTTGGACAGGGCTTGGAACAACCTGGGATAGTGAAAGGTGTCCCAGCACATGGCAGGGGGTGTGGAACTCATATCTTTAAGGTCCCTCCCAACCCAAACCAGTCTGGGATTCTTTGATTAAATTAAAATCCTCCATTAACTGTTACATTGCTTCACTGATGCCACATTTACAGGAGATAAACAGTGCTGTCCTGGTGAACAGCTAAGCTTTTTCGCCAACAACTTTACATCACAACTTCATTTTGTGGTACAAAAATGTCTCAATTTCATGGGTAGATTGTGAAGAAAGTACTATTTAATATATATTACCTGCTTCACGTCCTTCATTATAGGGGTCCACAATGTCTGATAAACAGTTAAGTAGAAACAATGAGATTTAAACAACAAAAGAAGAAAGTTTAGCTGACACACTTGGCTCATAGTTTGTGAAAGGATACATTTAAAATTACGAGCATCAACACTCAAGGGTAAATCACGATTAAGTGTTGCCTACAATTAAAAAGAATACATATTCTACTGCACATAAAAGTTTCAATCAAATATTAACAGTATTGCATGCTTTCTGTCAAACAACTAACAGGAAGATGTGTCAAAAAACTAACGAAGTTCTGAAGGCAGGATTAATGAATATGATACTCAATTGTCAACGGAAATTAAAAGCATAACTTATTCTGAATAACCTAAAATGCACAGACATCCATTACATATATACATGTGTCTGCACACAGGCAAATCCAGATATACATTTATTAAAATTATATGTATACACTATATGAAATATACATTGCAGGATGTCTTTTAGTAACTTTAAGCAGCTCCCTTGGTGGGTTATTCAATGTGTCCCATTTACAAAGTACGATTAAAAAAAAAAAAATATCAACAGTAAACAAAATTCTTATGGACTTATATGACATTTGTTCCACTTGAGAATTCTAGCACATATAATGAGCTTCTATGCAAGCCACTTGAATGCTTTTCTATGCAAGTTCTGTAACATTTTTAACAAAAAATAAAAGCTATTCCTATTAAGCTTATTTAAAAAACATGGAAAGTTCACCATTTGAACATTCTTTTTCTGACGTGATTTTGATTTTGTTTCTTTAGATATTTCAACATCTGACTCTGTGAAATTGAAAAGAAATTTTTTAAAATATAACATACAGGCAATTTTAGAAAATAAATGTCCTCAAAGGATTGCATATATATATTGTATAACAACAGTAATAGTAAACAATTATAACAACAGCAGGTTAAAGTGGAAAAATAAAAATTCCTTTCAGAACACAGCAAGGCAAGGACATTACCCAAACCATCTTGCCTAAAAATACTGGCTTTAAAGAGGAAAACAAGCTGGAGATGTGATCCCTTACACATAAAAACATTTGTTATTTTGAGCAGTTTTACAGTAATGTTAAAGAATATTAACAGAAGCGTAAATTCTTTTTTTTTCAGTGCAGTGGAAAACAACTGTAAAAGGTTTAAGACCATACTTGTAAACTTTGCCTGAAACTTTGCAAGCCATCTAAGATTCCACCGAGTTTTACATAATTCTTTAATGTATAGAGGTTATTTTAAATTAGTTATCATTGCATCATCAGCCTGTACATTACTGAAATAAGTCTACTGTACTATATAGTCCATTTAAAATACTGGAAACCTACTGTATGTGTCAGCCTTCCAGTAAAATACACACCACCATTCATATTATTTAAACTTTTAAGTATCTTGTTTGCTGCATCATCATGAATATCTTTCATTTATCTTTCATAAATAGATACTATTTATCTAATAGTACCTGACTCAGCCAAACGTCGTCGATTGTAGAGAATCTGGAGAGAAAAATCTCTGGATACAGAACTTATTCCTTCCTCTCTAAATATACTCAGAGCTTCCAAAGGCAATTCCATAAGTAATGTATCCCCTAGTAATACCACATACAATTCTAAATCCATAGGTGCCTCTAAAAAAATGTGACAAAACATGATTTAGTAGTTCTCAGTTTGTACATAAATAACTGCAGTTAGATGTAAAAACCTAAATTTGCTCTGTGACATGTGAACTTCATTATACTCTGGATCAAGTGCACTATGCAGAAGTATTTCTTTTTATACCATTACTCCTAAGATGTTCTCAAACTTCTATGCACTTATGAGCACCAACTCTTCAGAGGGAAAAATATCTCCATATTAATAACCAACCATCTCCCATCCAAGTCCAGGTATATGCAATACATTCAGGAAAATTATCATTTAGGCATCTACAGCCCTGATGTTTGGAAAACTCTAAATGAGTGCAGAAAAACAGTTCCATCCAGCATATAAATCTTCTCTTTGAGAGTACTCTGAAATGATCGACTTGATATAGAAAATAAAGCAGACAAAACCAAGGCTTTAAATAAAATTAGAACTAAACTGCCTGGATTTTGGTATCTGTCTGTACACACACATATTGTATTCTGAGGAGCACATACCCTGCATTCCAGCTTGTTTAGTGTCCTTGTCTTTCACACTCTTTTTTCCTGATTCAGCTGCTGAAAGTGTTACACACTGGGATTCTCTGGGAAGAGGAATTCAGTGAAAATATTACCTGTACTAATACTCATGTAAGTAAAAGTTTTCACAGGAAACACAAAGACAAAATTGCTCAGTGCTTTCAAAATGAAATTTTACAAAGGATGTGCTCTCTTTGGAGTTCCTGTCCTTTGGAAATCACACCTTTAAATAGTTTAATTATAATATTGCATACTAAATTTAAGTATAAGTGTAACTTAAGCTGGAGAATGGTGCTTGTTAAAAATGGCCATTAGTCTATCATGTGGCTCAGTCTCTTAGTCTGGCATATCCTGTCCTTCAGGATGTAAAACCTTCATTCAGCAGGGCACCCTTGCTAAAACCGTTCCTTTATTTGAAGCACTTGAGTCAGAGTTCGGTCTTCACAAATGATAATCGAACAAGTCAACATGTCTTACCTGAGAGCAGAAAAATCAAACTGTGATAGCACTGGTTTCAGATATTCTTCCATCATTTCTAATATTTCAGAGAAATCTGATGTCAAATCAAGTCCATCATCATCTGTTTTCTCTGTTGGAGTCTATCACACACATCGAAACAAAAATTGGAATACTTTCCCCCTCCATCCTGGTTAAATACCATTATTTATATAATTTTTTAAATGTTAAATCAGAGGTTAAATTAAGTAATTTGAAACATCATCAAATGCAAAATATGAAAAGTCAGTTTCAAAACTACTTTACTTCAAAATTTCCTATCAGCATTTTGCAAAACATTCCAACATAGGAATCAGTACAAGATGTCAATATTTATTATTTATTATTTAAGCAATTTCAACAGGGAATGGCAGAAAAGTAGAGCAGAAAGGAAAGATAACGTGCTCCACCAAATAATGAGAAGAAATTGGGCAGAGAAACTGCACGATGAACATAGAGGAAGCAAACGAAAACATATGGAGAGATCAGTGGAGCCAATTTAGGAACAAAGTAAACAGAATGATGAAAATAGATGAGAGAGAATAGAACCACGTAGGAGAGGAGGACACTGAAGCTTGTAAAATCCAACACGAAACCACTCTCTGGACAAAGGAGTTCAACCAAATGGTGAGGAGGGTTGGCATTCACGACTGGGCTCCTCACTCAGGCTCTGTGGGGCTGGTAGGGACTGCACACAAGGTGGGGGGGTGTAACATGTACATTTTAAAAACCTAAGCCACTTGTTCTTGTCATCTGTTCAACCTGATATTATCTCAGCACCTCGCTCTTTACTTACACAACTACAGCAACCTTTACAAACTTGCCAATACAACAAGTATTGGCCACGGGTAAGAGAAAATGATCAACACTTCACCCACCTGCAATAATGGGTGTTTTAACTGGAAGATGCCAACATGATGAATAAAACAGAAGTACAACTCAAGAACCAGATTTGCAAAGTTGTGTCATTAATGACACAACGAAAACTTGTACAGAAAAATTCATTATGATCTGTATTTTTTACCTTTATACTAATGATGGAAATAGGCCTATACCAGCTTTCGTTAATGCTATATTTAACAGTGAATTATCCTTTTCATTAGACAAAACCTAAGTTTTATCTTACAAAGCCAAAATTAAAGTAAATTAAAATGCTAGGACATAGAGTTGTATGTTTCCTGTGTAGAAAAACATCTGTCACCTTGCAGATTAAAAGTGTTTGTGAACGTCACAGGCTTTTACAGTACCTTCATGTTACACAGCTTGTGCTCACTGATTGTAACAATGTCCTTAGAGAACTGAGCCTTCCTGCAGTATGAGAAAGCTTCTATCAGCTAAAATTTAAGAGGGTTCTTCAAACTTAGACTCCAACAAGATGGGTCCTTGAAGCAAAATTTTGTGACTAACCTGACTTGGATCAACTGTGTCCAAATAAGCAGCGACAGTGCAGAAGATACTGTGTGCCCTAGAAAAACTTTCCTGTGCTGGAAATCAGCAAGAAATCTCTGGCTAAGGTAGTTTTGATTAAAGGGTTGCAATCTATGATCCTGGTTATTTCCTTAGGACAGCTTGGGGTTTCATGTGATGTGAAAAGCAATCGCATTTGCAAATGCCAATCTCGTAAGTACAGTACATTTTCAAGTACATTTTCGTATTTTTAGTACGTATTTTTTTAAAGGTAATAAAATACATTACCACATCTGTTTTGGAGACAAACTCTTGCAAGTTCTGAGTGACATTTTGTTGAAGGTGACTCTGCATTTTTTGCTGCTTGTACAGACGCACTTTTTCCAACAGAACACGAAATGCATCAGGATTCATGGGAAATCGAGACACTTTGGCCTGCACTGTTAAAAGGAGGATAACACCCTCTTAAGACTCCTTCTGAGATATATTTGTACTTGAAGAAATGATTGTACAAAGACCACCGGTTTCTAAAGCCGTGGTATTTTTTGAAAATTAAATACAGACATATAGGTAAGCATAAAATATATACAGAAATGCACAGTGAAAAAAACTCTGCAGTTATTTACCTATTACAACTTCAGCCTTCAAATATAAACAAAAATTCTGCAAACTGTGACTAGATACATTATATATGGTAACGAAACATATATTTAAGAATTTCCTTGATAAATAAGAACAGTTAAAATTATTTGAGAAAGTATTTTGAAATTTTACTGACTGCAGCAGTGAAAGCTATGAGCCTTCTCGGAACATCAGTGCAATGATTTTTATCTCTCAAATAAATATAAGAGGTACTTACCCATCGGTGGGGGGAGTTTTTCTTTTTGCTGTGCAGTGCTTACTTTGGGCATCTCAATCAATGAACTGTACAAATTTGATCTATGGAAAGAAGGAAAGTGATGAGTAGATTATTTGACCGTTCAGCCTTGTTTATATCACTCATGCTTATTAAATGAGTAATTATTACCCTCTAATTTAAAGTGATCACAAATACTCTCAAAATGCAGTATCTACCCCCATCCTGGGCTCAAAACCCTGCAAAGGCTAGCTGGAAGGTAAGTTCTTTTATTATTATATAGCAAATAATATACATGTTCATTTGTTCCATGGCAATCATTTAAGACATTTTAGAACTGGTGAATGCACTCACAGTCAATTGCTTTAACTCAATTTATGAGTGGTTGCTAATTAGGCTGCAATCATCAGATAACTGGTGGCTTTATAAAGCTAGATATGACCCTTCCTAACATTTCCAGGAGCATAAACTACTAACAGAATTTAGGAATATATCAAGAGTGACCTGAAACCTTTCAAGTGACTTCTGGAGATTTAAGAGAGAATTAGGGAAATCAAAAGTACAGAAAATGTCCAGCTTTGAGCTGCAGGAAGTTTTATTAATAAATTAAGTTCACTATGCTAAAATTCAAGTCTAGCAAAATTAAAAGTGAGAGGCAACAAATAACCAAAATAGTGATTATGTACAGGTAAAAAAAAGATGACATTTGTAAAAAACAATGCTAAACCAAAATGATTAAATTTTATACCTGTCTTCTGAGTGCTGGAGAATAACTATGTAGAAATTGGATGGCAATTCATCCATTATATTAAAATGTTCAGCAGGAATACAGAGGTTCCTCCATGCCTGCACAATAGTTCAAAAGTAGCATTATTTTCACAGATTTTATAAACCCCATTCTCAGTTCTTTTACTAGAAAATTGATAGTAGTTCTAGGAAGGAAGGTACTAACACACACACGCACACACATACATATATATTAATAAAAAGGCCCAAACACTCAGCAGATGTGCCAGGACAAGCAATTCTGTCCAAAGAACAGGAAACATTTCCCTTGAGGGAAGTAAGCGCTGGCACAGCTTGCCCAGGGAGGTTGTGGAACCTCCATCCTTGGAGATATTCAGAAACCATCAGGACACAGTCCTGGATAACCAGTGCCAAGTGGCCTTGTCTGAGTGTGGGGGTTTTACAAGATGACCTTCAGAGTTTTTTCTAACCTCAACCATTCTATGATTGCGTAATTTTTGTGCAGTGCAGAAGGATGTATAAATATTAAACAAACTAAAAATATTGTAACTTAGTCCACTCTTCATAACAACATGACTTTTTTTGGCAACTACACTATTTCTGAAGTTAAAATGCTATCAAATCCTACCAGAACATTAGCAAAAGAAGGGAGTAGCCTAATTCATAGCAATGTTTGTAAAAGTCCTTTAAATTTTTGCTAAGAACAGGCATCTCACCAACAAGTACTATATACAATTACATTTGGTTTACGTGGCACACAGAATCACAGAATTGTTCAGATTGGAAAAGCCCTCTGAGAGCAGAGTCCCACTGCTCCCCCAATACTGCCAACTGTCCCATGTCCTATATACACATATACATGTCTCTCTGTGTACATTTATATAATATACATAAACCTCAATAAGAAACTCATCTCAAAATTACCACTGAAATAGCAGCCAGTTGCTGTTCCACACGTTTCAGAAGATCACTTGTGTTTCTGTTTTGTTTCAAACGATTCTGGAGATGCAGCAATGCTGCCAGCTGAGAGCTGCTGGTGTTGGATGTAGCTGTTAGGAGGACACTCTTCATCATCATAGACACTGAACAGCTCTGTAAAATTTTTACATTTATTTTCCCTCACAAAAATGACACAAATACATATATACACTATGTGTGTTATATATCTATGATGAAAAAAAAGGTGAGATGAACTAGCAAAAGACTGCTGTTTGTGCTTACAAGCTCATGTTAAACAGTCTGGCAATAACTCAGGAAGAGTTCTTAAATATGAATAGCTGGAATTGATTTCTTTCTCTACTTTTATTATCTAGGTTCCTGCATTTAGTCATCGAAGGTCCACATGGAACGGTAAATACCACGTTCTGAACAGCCTTCCAAGAAAGCTGAGTCTTTTCTGTGTTTCTGTGCCTTTATTGGGTAGCCACCACATCACAAATCTTAATGCACCTCTAGAGCAAAATAATGGAATAAAGGACTGAACCATGAAATCCAGCATTAGCTGATTCTGATTTATCAGAAGACCTACCCAGCCCACTCCACCCATGGGAGCAGGTATTTGCAAATATAAGTATTGAGAGAGAATCAGGTGCTTTCTGCTTGTCATAACTTCCTTCAGTTGTGTTGCTAATGGCAGGAAGGAAAGTACTAAAAAGTGCTTTTCTGTATTTCTGTAACAGAGATGGTGATGTAGGAACTATGTGCCATTCCTTCCTGATGTGAGGAATATAAGCCTCAGAGCTACTCTGCATCTTCTCTGGGATGGAGGCACATACTCATACACACCTTCACGCCATCTATGGGACCATGCTGTGCACGTGTCAACTTGACAAACTGAATGCAAACCTTTCTTATACACTTCAAAATAATGAATGAACAAATCCAGAGAAACATTTTTTAAATTATTTCTTAGGGAAGAATGAAACTGTATTTTGTAGTAATGTCTTATCTTAGCTAATCAAATTACAGTAATTTATTCATATTAATATTTTTTCATGTATGCAATCATCAATGCAAATATCAGGTTAAACATCACAGATAACACAATTGTTAAAAAGCCTCCAATCAAATGATGTGAAATCAGCAGACACATCATATATTTGATGACCTGTGTTACTCACCAGTTCTCACACAGGACCCCACACCTGTTCTGTATGACCAATTCTCAGGCTGTGCCAATACAGTTTTGTTTATGTAACTTCCAACATTCTCTCACTGAAAAGCACCACAAACATTGCTGCCTTACCTGATGAAGTGCCAAAAACTGGCTTGCTGAAACTGGGTCAAACTGTTGAAAGCATTCAGCCATTTCCAAACTAGCAGGAGTCAGTACATCAGTCAAGTTCTCCCTGAATGCAACCCCCATGCACTGCAGCAAAGCCTCACTGGACTGAGAAAGATACTTCTGAGCCATCTTATGTTCCTTCTAGATGATAAAAATAAAAAGGTTTATATTAAAATTAATATTAAATATTTGTTATATGTACACAGATTACTAGTGTGTTAGAGAAAATAAGTACTGCTTTTTTATGACTAATTTTCAGGCTTCTTTTTAAGGCATTTACTTAACACATGACGAAAATACGCAAATACAGATTAAGTATTTAGCAGACACCAACATCTGTCATGCAACATTAAAAAATAAATGTTTTAACATAATACTTTCTTTTAACATAAAATGTGTACTTAGCAGAACAGACTGAACTCCAGGCAATATGAGCCATTCAGGACCAAGGATCAATACAGCTGTTTCCAGTGACAGTTACCTATATTTAATCCAAACAAACCCAAAAATCTCTTCTCTCAGGTATTTATTGATTTTCCTGGCATCGCAAACTGTACATTCCCAATTCCTAGAGTGCTTTCAACTGCAGCAGTTAACAGAGATCAAGCTCAATGAATTTTACACAAGTTTTGTGACAGAAGTAGTTTCTTTGTTCCCAGTCTGCGGAATGTTATGCTCCCTTCGAAAGACGTGTCTGTGAGGCAGAGAGGAAGCTGTCTGCTCACCTAGTCCTGCATGCTACGTGCTCATCAGAGAGAAACCACTGAGGGAGTAATCATTCCTTTCTGGGAGCAACTGGGAAAGCTCTCCTGGGAGCTCCCACATCCTGTGGGGTAGGACAGAGTGACACAGCAGGGCAGGGTTGGAAAGCCATTTGCTGGAAGGTGTTCTGCAGATTTCTTTTTCTTTCTAAGTTCAGGTTGGTGTTACAGACATTTTCACCGTCAATTCAAACAGAACTGATGCATTGCCTGTTATTCCATAAAAAGGAAGCACTCAGATTCTAATGGAAACTCATATGCTAATGTACCTTTAATTCCTGTATTTTCCTCCTGTACTTATCATTATGATATTTATTAATGAGTAAACCACTGTCTGTCCCATCCTGTTCTCTGCATTCTGCTGAAGTCAGGGAAGATTTTCTGATGTCTGATTTGGCTTCTTCCTACCCATCACAGTAAAAAAAAAAAAAAAAGAATAATTAATCATCCCACTAGGTAAAGCTGGCTTAATTTCCTTTGTGAAACTCTATGTGAAAACAGAGTTCATCTTAACAGAAATCACTACCTTAACTAGTTGATGGTGAGAGATTTACTAATATCATCAGACATAAAAATTTCTTAATGTGTTACAATGGCAATATGACCAACAGAAGCTAAAAAGGCCCCCCATACAATCTCTGAGATTTTGACATTCTAATATTTGTCTCCCATTAATTTCTTCTGAACACTTTAACTCATCACCAAATTTATAATGCCTCAATCAACCTTTCTTTTCTTACATGAGGTTCTTACTACAATAATAAAGAACATTTTTGCACAAACTTATACAGAAAAACATTGGGGCAGATAGATTAATTTCTATGTGTACAGTTTAAGTGCAGAAAGGAATGCATACCATAACACTGGGCTTCCAGTAAATCTCTGAATACACAGGATTTACATCAATGGCAAGGAAATGAAGAGTTTTTCCAGTCAGATACAGGCATTTGGATTTGATGTCGGGACAGCCTTTACAGAGATGCTGCACATTTGCTAACTGAGCCAGTGTAATGTGACCCACAGTGCATTCCATATGCTTCCAATCCTGGCAAAATACGTATTTAAGTTTATCTGCTCATATATACCCACACAGACAGAATATACTTTAAAAGAAAATGTAGCACACATCTATTCACACACCAATATGTACGTTAACTGTGATTACACTTTCAACCACAAATGAGCTGTCTTTAACAGATATACAAATTCATTAACAACTGATTAAAAAAAAAGTTCCATGTAAGATCCATAAGCAAAGTACAATCAATGCCAAGGAAAACACGGGATAAAGGGAGGGTGCCCAATAAACCACCCCCAGGACTAAAATCACACACTTGAACCTCCGTTGCTTGAACCGTTTCCTCAGTAGTGGAAGAAGTTGTGCTATGGAAAACATCCCTGGGAAACTCTGTCATACCTTTCATGCAATTCATAGCACTAAATATTTTGTACTACCTGCTCTGAGGCATCCTCTTCAATGATGAATGCCTCCACAATTTCATGAGATGACATCTCTCCCACTTCTTTACGCTTTTTCTCAGTAATAACAAGATGAAAAATATCCAAAAGAATTTCTACAAGATTTATTTTCCTGTTAGCTAATTGCCTCATCAATGGGATACTAATATTTGTACTCTGAAATACAAAAAAAGCAATGCAGAATTCTAATTTCGTGTATTTTAGCAAATTTACCTGATAAGAAGTTAGAATGTTGCATTTCTTTTAATTAAAGAAGAAAAGATTTTAGCAATCTCACCTCATTACAGCAGAAATATTCCAATGAAGGTATTTAAGTAACTTAAAAGATAAACTTCAGTGTCAAATACATTACAAAGCAATCAAAGTAGCTGGACAGAACAAGAGCAGCTGGGTTTTTGTTTATTAACATTTTAAGTACCTGGTACAAATATACAATTCCAAGAGCTACAGCTGGATGCCAGAGCGTTAACAATGGTACAACACTGGAAAAGCAGGCTGCAGGCTTCCAATACCCACAATACACTGTTTTGAGGACAGACTTTATTTATTCATAATAATGTTCTGTGTAAAATTTTTTTCTCCTGAGAAGAAACACTCTGTGCTGAAGAATTTTAAACTTTTGAGGTATTTAGAGAATCAGAAATATCCCCAAGTTTATACTTTTTCTTTTGTAGCTATTAGATAAATTCCAGAATTAAATAAAATTGATAAAGACCAAACAAATCCTCTCTTCATTCCTTTTTAAACTGTAAATTCTTTTGGCATGCAATATTTCTTTCTACATTCAAACAATGCCTATCATTGCAAGAAGATAATCTCATTTGGGGCTTCCAGGAATTATCCAAGAACGAATGAATATTACAACTAAACTAGATGTTTTTTCCACTAGTAGGAAAAAAAATATCCATACCTCATTAAATGCCAATAAACTCCAAACATTCTGAAACACTTCCTCAGTTTTGGATACTGCCATCTGAGCCAAGTTGTAAGCATCTAGGTAATGACTATGTTTGTCTTTTCTGCTCCTTTCCTGCTTGGCAATCAACCTGAAAAAAACACCACCATAAAGCCAAAGGAACTAACATAAGAAAATGCTTATTTTTATGGTATAGGTATTACTGAACATAGATAATAAAACAATCTATTAGATTGATTAAATAGATTACTTAACCCTTAAAAAGATTAACCAAATATTGTCCAGCTGTTCTTTGAAATGTTCAAACAGGAGAAGTGAACATTCACAAGCTATTTTTCCAAGGTCTTTCTCCTGGAACTGCCCTGCTGCAGTGCAAGGAGATGTCAAGCCTCAAAAGAGAAGAAAGGCAAGACAATATTCCAGAGTACATCTTTCCCAGGAACAAAATGGCACAGGCATAAATCATATCCCAGTTGTTTTAAGGGGGTATCTTGGAAGCATCTGGGATTCCAGGCACACCATGCTCTGCACTTCTCCTATTGCACCAATTTCTAGAGAAACATTTCAACAGTAAGAATGGTAAAAGCCTGTAAATACTTGGGAATGACTGGTGTGGCTGCTAAAGGACCTTTGCAAATGACAAGTCAAAATGCTGACTTCAGAGACCGTGGTGCTTTGTTTTGATCTCAAACCAGAACACAAATCACTGGTACCACCTAAAATTAACTCTGCCTTCAGTGAAAAGAATGTTTGATTCTACAGTACTTTTCTGAATACAGAACACGTGAAGAATGCAAGCAGGCATGTAACACCAATATATAAAACCTAACAATGTTATCTGCTGTTTTCCATCTTTAATTAGACTACAAAAACTAAACAATGCACTCTGTGGACTAGTTCAACCTAAATAAAATTTTTCCATAGAGGTACGGTCTTACCTATGAATATTTGCACATTCCAGCAGTATCTCAGCACTGTAGCTTTTATGCCCATGATGAACAAACTCCTTCTCAATTTTAACCAATTTGTTGTAAGATTCCTGTAGCATATGTGGCAACTGAGCAGACTCAGCATTAATTGTCATATGATCTTGGGCAAAATGTATCTGAAGAAGTGTTTTCCTAGAAAAAAAAAATTTAATTACAAGACAGCAGTCAGAAAGCACAGGCTATGTTTGAGAACTCACACATTTATCTCTGTTTTCCTTTAAATTATAAGAAATCTATAAAAAGCCTCTTAGTTCTTAAAATGTGTGTTTTACAAATTATAGTAGGTTCTGAAAAAACCCCAAAATATTACATTTTGAGATTAGAAATGAGGCGTCACTTGTTCCATGTATCTAATTATTGTAGTACCCAGGTCCAACAGAGACCTCTGCACAGGCAGATACACCTCCCACCTTCAGGTAACCTACACGGCAAACCACGCACAACAGGATGTGGTATCTGAACTCACTTATCAACTTAACAGGCAGTAGGGCTACATACAAGAATGAAGAAATTGGGAAGGAAATTTAAATTAAAAAAAAAAACAAAAAACCACCACATAAATCACTTAGAACAAAAAATATTTGGTAATCCACAGAATGTAGCATAGTAAAATCAGGACACATTGTAAAAGTCACACCTATTTGCAATGTAGGTGCATATTTAGAGGCTGGGCATATTTGAATGAAGAGACAGGTACCTGGCTTCGAGGGATGCAATCATAAACCCCAGCTCTGCCTGCCTGCCAGGCCTCCTCAGTAATGTGGATCGGAGCATGTTCACAGTGTGTCCCAGAATCTCACAAGCCTGCAGGCAACACCAGAACTTTCAGAATTCTATTTTAAGTGTCTATAGATAACATTAAACATTCATTTAGAAAGCTTAAATTTTGCACAGAACATGTTAATTATCTTTCCCCGATATTCCCCAACTGGCTCTTGATAACCATAAATAAGTCTAGAAAGTCTGAGTTACGACCATACTTAGATATTTTGATGATCAAGTGAATGGTGCACATACACACAAAGAGGGAAGGTGAAGCCAGACCCATCTGGGAGGTGAAGAGCAAAAAATAGTAAATATGAGTTCAGCCCAAATCAAAATAATCCCTCCATACAACACAGACTTGCACACCCTATCAATACAGCGCAGATCATCACAGAAGTCACAAGGCTGTATTTACACTGAAACTCATGCAACTTAAGGGCTGAACAGTAAATGGATATTTTAATGTCATAGGTCAAATAGGAAAAGGCTTTTCTAAAAAAAATATATGTTATAGTAGTATTTTCCAGGATCCAGAAACAGTATTTGTAAAAGTATTTTTGAACGAAAAGGAAAAGCAAATTAGGAAATAATATTGAAAGGTATAATTTTTAATAAATATGGAAAATAAATACACCAGTGTTAACAGAACTGTCTGAAGACAAAAGCATTCTAATCAAGAGAATCAGATCTCTGGGATTTTGTCACACAAGCTACATTATAACTGCTCTTATTTCAGTAGAAGGATACAGAAAGATTAGGATATAAGAACATCCTAAACTTCTGTGGGTAAAATCTCATTCCTAGTGGCCTGCATGTCTTTGGAATGTGTTATTAATGTTTGTTGAACACACAGAGAAAACAGCATTAACTGCATTTAACACGTAATTTTGCTTTTATTGAAATGAAAAGGCTATAATATTTCACTGAGAGGGACCATTGCTGAAAAAAAACCCAAACCACAACCTCCAAACCAAAAAGCTTCCTTACCATGCTCTGTTTTCCTTCCCCCTCTTCTTCTAGAATTGCTTCTATCAGACTAAGAGTACTGTTGTACCAGAAGCGCTCATTTCCTCCCAGAAGCTGTGCTTTCTCCAGGAGTGCTTTAGCTTGTCCGCGGTTCCTTTCCAGGTTAGCCAAGACAGCCAGTAAGTACAAGCACCTCGACACATCAGACAGGGCCCCCAATTCCTACACAGAATGATATGTGATCCATATACCAAAATCCACTACTGCTATTCATATTTGTCTGTATTTTAAACTTACAGAAATAAAAAGCAAATGGGATTTCCCCAATTAGCTGTTGAATTTCTTAGTTACACCTTCTATGACTTTTTTTTTTCAAAAACATGAAGTGTCTACTTTATATGAAGAACTTCAAATATACTTTACATTTCTACCCCACAAGTAAAATAAGCTATTTTTCTGCTATTGTTTAGTGTGTGTAAATCTGCTAGTGTTTGTCAGCATCTGACGAAGAAATGTGGTGATGAAAGATGGTTTTGTGCACTGGTATGTAGATATATTAGAGATCCAGTGAACTCACAATAGTTATAAGCTACATAACCAGTAGTATATAAGGGACAAATACAGTATAATGTTTGTATACTGGCATAAAGACATACAGGGTACTAGTAAGAAATTATATCTTTAAAATCATTGTCCTCCCCAAGGTATTTTGAACTTTTCTCTCCACACCATACTTAATTAATGCTTTAAAAAGAGCGATGTATTATTACTGAATATTATTCATATATTATTATTGAAAGTATTCATGACTATGCTAAACATACATAGGCAGTTTTTACTGACATGAGAAATATTACACAAAATAACAGGATAACAGCTACATTTTTTTAAAGGATTTGCTGCAATAATTATGTTTCAATACCTTGTATAAGGAAGCACAGTTGCTATAGTGGAGAGTGGTGGATATAGGGAAAAGACCTGAAATGTAAACCCTTCATCATATTGAGATGATGCAGGTTTGTCTGGTGGAACACACGGACACTTATTTCAGATCTGCCAGAATTCTAAGGCATAATTTCAGTTTCACCAAAACACAGTTAGCACTAAAACCATAATGAAGTTCAAAATGAAATAAGGAGACTTTCAAACAATCAAAATGTTGAGAGGATGGAGCTGAACACCATCTTTCTCTTCTGAGCAAACCCTGAATGTCCTCCACCTATTCAAACAAACAAGGTTGGGATATATCTGTATCCTTCAAGCCATTGCAAAGCAGACAGAGATGCTAACATTACTCCACAAATTTAAATAACCTCCAGGCAACTCCCATAAAGTTGGACTGAAATACCATATATTTAAATGTATGTACTGTACATGTAGGAACTTAAAATGACATTGTTGGAGTGGGGGGAGAGGGTTTATTTTTTAGTCTGATTATTATTATGAGAAATAACTGCATCAAAATGAGCATTTTTTTCTCCATATTTTGTTTATGTTTCTTTTTACATTTAGCTTTTATTATACCTGAGTTGCAGCATGGGCCTCTGCAAGCAGAAGTCTTGCTGGCTGATACAAGCCAAGCTGAATGAGTACATCAGCTTTTTCAATCCACAAGGAAGGGAAAGAAAGTGGGCTCAGTCCTTTTCCTGTTGCTGCATTTAACTCAAAAACCTGAAAACCAACAAAAGTACCACACCATCATAAATTTCAAAACTAATCTAGATGGAATACAAATTGTTATTAAGTATTGCATCCCACAGTCCAGCTCTATGTTCTAACTTCAAAATTCAATGTTATATTATGGGAAAAACAGGTTTATTGTGAGATCTGGATTCTATAATCCTCAAAAGGCATTCAACTAGTAAGTATATACTATTAAAACTAATTTTAGGACAGATTAACTACTTCAGTTATGCTACTGTCACCAAGAAATTCATTCTTTTTAATAGCTAAAACTCAAGGAGAAAAACTATCTACAAGAGCTAAAAGAGGGGACTTGAGAAGGATTAGTAATTAGAAAAGAAAGGTATTTTACATGCACAAGAATGGAAAAAAAACATACAAAGAGAGCAAAATGATATGACAAAAGTAAGGACAGAATTGCCATCATAAAAAGCAAAGTGGAGGTAAGCTTTAAAAAAATCAGTAAATTATCTTCCTAAAGAAGAGACAGTAAAGACAGAGCTGAAATATTTGCATGCCTTTAAAACAATATGTAAGAGGAAGCAAAAGCGTTTGTGATAATGTAGGGGAGAGAGACAGAAGAGGAAAAATGAGATCAGGAATGAATACAGTGCCTTTTTTGACTCTCAGTCTTTTCCACTGTTTTGCATTAATCCCAAAATCCATTTATAGGAAAGCAGATTTACTTTGAATTAACAGAGATTCCACTCTTGTTCTTCCTCAATACAAATAATGTGCCAGGCAATCCCAGCTCAGCTTCAGCTGATGCCTGCCAGCAGAATTAAAGTAACATGCATTTTTAATGATTTCTGTGTTCATGTATTTCTCAAGTATTACCTAAAAACAAACCAGCGGGTTTTTTTAAAAAAATGAAGAGTAATTTATTATAGAAACTGAAGCAGAAATAAAAACCTTTTCACTTGAATTAAGGATATTCTCATGCCTATTAACATTCAGCTCAGCACTTCCAAAAGATGTTTTTCTTTCTTCTGTTTCTGTACGTACAGTTTTGGATTTTTTTAGTGCAATCTCTTGCCTACACCTAAATCACAAGAAAGAAAAAGTAAATTCAAGTATGTTTTAAAAACATCTCATAATGAAGTATTAGTGTGTTAGGAATCTTCCACACACACATTCTGTGGACAGACACACAACAATCATGCACAGAAGTTTTGGGCACAGCTAATATACCAAAGTTGTGTTCAGAGATCATGGTTTTTAATATTTTTCCCCCAACAGCATTTATCAACAGCAGGGAAAAAGGTCCCAACTAAATACAGCCTCTGCAGTGAAAATACGTACATTGCTTGTTCCAAGTCACTAATATGTGTTTCTCCAGCAGCTCTCTCATGATACACAGATGCCTGACTCAGTTTTAAATCTGAACATATCAGGGCAATTCTAAAAATAATTAAAAAAATGTTTAAGAAACAATCAAAATCCTTCATATATTACATTACATAAACACACTGTATATAAAGGAAATATTTATCATATGGTCTCACTACACCATGCAAAAACTCCCCATCCACGTGTACATGCTCACCTACCTTTCTGTACTGAGTAAAGAGTAATATATTCCTGTAGATCTACCTAATCCTATAGAGACATCAAGTCATAGATACAAATAAAATACCAGGACAGAAAAACTAATCTTGAGGAGTCAACAAAAAAATTTGTCTGGCAAATCTGGGCTGAAAATAATTTCCTATCAATAAATCCCTTTTAGTCTTGTAAGACAAGTAACTCAGTAATAAATTGGCAGTACAGATAAACACATATATTTGTATAAGTGAATATTTATCTATTCTGGTCTGTGGGCTTAGTTTCAAGCATTTTAAATATACATTAAGTGGCATTTTGCAAGTGGTCGGAAAATAATCAAACAATTATTGCTTGTAAATGTAACTTACATTATTAAATAACTTCTAAAAAAGCACAATAAAGTGTCTTAACTAAAACAGCAAACATTTTCTATTGCATTCATATTAAATATTTTTAAATCAAAACTTTTAGGAGTGATCATCCATAAAAAATAACATCCTTTTAGTCACAAAAATATCCATAAAAATGCACTTATTAGGGAAACTTCTTTGTGCCCTTTAGCTAGAGACAAGATATTTTTGTTGCCAGAATGGAGCTTTTGAATTTTATTGAAACTCTTTTGGACTTGTTTTTTTTCAGTTAGGCGACAACAAGTCATTTCAAAAATTATTCACATGGAAGTGGCCTGGCTTCATGTTCTCTCCACATTCCATGTGGAGATGGTGTTTAGTAACAGATAAACTTAGTGGCTTTTAATTCCACAAACCGATTAATCAAAATTCTATTAAAATGCTTTAAAAAAGAAATTAAATTTAAAAACCACCACAAATATAACACAGTAAGTCACAAAAAGCCTTGTTACTATTTAGTGAAATATTAATGGATGGTCCACTCCATTCAGTTTCTCTTCTATTTAAAATAAATAAAGGATACAAACCGAAGGTGATAGAGCTCAGATAGACTTTTACATTCCACAACTTCACTAGCAATAACTTCAGCTATCTGAAAGATGGGAAGAATCAAGTGGGGGCAAAAAATCTTCTGTAGTTCTTGAGATAAAAGATCCATAAAATACAAAGTGCAAGTCTGAAAGGAAATTTTTTTTTATTCAATCAGTATAAACATAATTTTGTAGAAAATAACTTTTAAATTAATGACTACAGTTTCAGTTCCAAAATAAACCCCAAAAAAGATCCAAATAAACTTTCAAGCTGCAAGAGCAATGAGGTACAGAGAAAGCCAATGAATTTATTCTGGAAGTTGAGTGCATTTCATGCTGGGGACAGACTAACACTTTCTGAAGTATTAATGACTCCTACAACACAAAAGTATTTTGGACAGATCTCTGAACATGCACAGACAGAAAAAGTGAAATGCAACATAGTTTTCTGGTAGTCATTTTCCTCTAAATAACAAATGATCTAGAATTTTGAGGAGTATACTTACAGGTTTGGGGAAATTATCCCAGTTAATACCATAATTATTAGTATTCTGTTTAAAAGCATCTCTGATTTCACTGGGACAGTCATAGAGGGCCCATTCTTCCACATTTGCTGGTAAGGCATCAACTTTAGGCTCCTCTTTTGCAATAAAAACATCAAGCTAAAATAAAAACCAAGAACAGTTATGAGGTCAAATTAACAATCTTATTAGTATTAAATATTCAGCTAAAAAATGAACACATTTGTTTAATATCCTTTGAAGTTTTGTTGGATTTGGGGTTTTTTTGGATCCCTACACTGTGGGTTTTACAAAACAGCAGTATCTTGAACAATGCAACCATCAACACAAAAGAAACAGTATTTGTAAATTCCTGACCTGTAAAGTCTGTGTGATCTTGTGTGAAGCTATGACACACAGACTCACAGAGAAATTCTTCATGGGCTGTGAGACTGTCCAGGAAAGCATCTAAACTATTTACCACCAGGGAAATATCTCTCAGAAAGAGAAGATTGTTTTAATTTCATGGGAAAGTGGGTCTTACTTGTTTCTTTTTGCCCTTCTCTTTTTTAGGAGGAGATTTTGACTCCAGTTTCTGAGGAATTGTAGGTTGTGAAGATCTTGATGATGCTTTTGCAATAAGTCCTGATGCTGGCAATGATACCTAGACAATCAAATAATTACAATTAATTATTTTTAATTTGCAATAATAATGTCACTTTCTAGTAACATTTCTTATCCACCGCAAGTCACTAACAATTGCCACATATCATGTTCTATTTGCTTACGTTTTCTTCGGAAAACAACAATTTCAGAGACTCCTGGTTGCTGTATTGTTTGTACAAGCATTTAGGACGATCATGCCAATGCAGTGAAACAGCAGAATTGTCAAAGATGGCATCATCCCTGTGATAAACATTACTGCTACTCTTTTTTAACCTCTCTGGCTGCAAATTCAATTCTTTTGTTTTAAACTGCTATTCTAGATAGCTTCATGTTCTACAAGGAATCGATTTCATATAAAAGTAATCTTCAAGACTGCAAAGAGTAATTTTGTTCTCCTTCTGGATTGGTCTTCTACAATGTTATTAATGAATGTTATAGAAATTTCTAAATATTTAAGCATAAGAGTTAATTGAAAATTTCCCTGCGCATGTAATAGCACAGCTCTGATCTTACCTAAAATAATAATAAACAAACAAACAAAAAACCACATTCATTTCAGTATATATTTTGCTGGAGGAATCAAGAATAAAATATAAAATGTTAATCAAAAACTAATGCTGCATACTGCACAAAACATGAAAATTTCAAATTAAAGGTCTTCTAAAAAGTCAAAGTAAATTATTTGGCTTTGATTATTCAGGTTCTCAGAGAACATTTTAAGATCTTCTACTGAGTTTTTTATGGAGTCCTAACACTTTAGAGATCCTGCTTTAGAAACAAGTGTCAGCAGCCAAGTTTGTTTCACTTTGTACTTCCAAAACAAGGAGTCCTGGAGTACTTCAATTCCATTCATACCACATGGTTATTCTTCTTCTCACAATACTGTTCAGCTATAAATATCATTCTTAGAATTACTATCATTGTCCTACAACTGGCAGTGACAGCAGCACCAGCTCTTTTACATTTTTTTTAACAGCTTATTCAAACAGTAGTACTCCCTTCAGATAATTCTTTTTTCTAGTTAAGACAGTCAGGTGTCTAATGTTATGCTTGTGTAAATCTGAAAATATCAGTATTCAATTTTTATTTTTCAAATTCCTGTCTTCCATCACATTAAACTGATTTCACAATAAAATCTTGACCATAATTACCACAATTAAGTGGTAACATATTGCAGACTTTTACATCTAATTGGAATAAAATTATGCACAAGCCACACCTTACCAATCTAGTTGACAGGTCCCAACTAAGACCGTTTTAATGATTTGTTGCATTACTATTATCAAGTAATTTAGTCCCTTCAAAGATTTATTTATTTAATATGTAATTGCTTTTCTGTGACTGCTACTGTGATTCTGAACAGCCATTTCAATTGGTTATACCTATGAGAAATGAAATAGATTTGTTTAATTCAGAATGCTGTAACAATGAGAAAGTAAATGGAGAAATTAAAGGGTGAACACAACCCTTTCAGTCACACGGCAGCCCTTTTGACTGAATTTTGTGAAGGCCCATCTGAAATCACTGTCCTTCAGAACTGCCAGCAATGTCTTCAGCACATATTCTGCCACTACTAAGATTCCTTAGCAAATTAAAAATGCACAAAACGTACATACGACTGTACTCCAGAGAAATATTGGGCCACTGTTTTTATTCCTAGTGTCTCTTCCTTATTTTCCCAAGATAAACAATTTTCTTGTTTAATCCCAAAAGCTGAGAAAATACACTAATGACACCATAAAATTGAAAATTCTAAAAACACAGTTAAAACATCAAACAAGTAGTTGGTATCACAATTACATGAGAAAACCTGACGCAGAGTGGCCACGTTAAAACCCAACCCAACCCAACATCTGATGTCCCACGGCCTCACCTGCCAGATCCGGACGATACAGGCACAGGCCAGCAAACAGTGCTGCTGATGGCAAGGAGAACCAGGACCAGAAATTACAGCCAGTAATGTCTGTGCTCTGAACAAAGCTTCCAACTGTTTAATATTACTCAAATCCTCCACGTTAATTTGGGGCACGGTATCGTTTGCTCCACTGTTCATCCTAGTATTTTCTGTAGGCAAAAATTCTGGTCCAGCAATTTCTTCTGTTTAAAAAAAACCAACAAGCTCACAATGGCAGCATTGCAAAAATGTATTCAAAAGTAAAAATTTCTGAACTGAAAATATTAAGGGGGAAAGAAAAGAAAAACTGAAATCCATCTATTGAAAATGTTCTTACTATTATGATGCAGTGCTACTTGTACCATGCTTTCAATCAATAATGTAACAGTTAAGTTTATTAAATGATGTAAGCCGGACAGAGAAATGAAATCCACATAAGGTTGGACCAGATGATCTTTCAAGGTTCCTTCCAACCCTGGCTGTTCTATATTTGATTCTAGTTTTCCTTATTATATTATTTCAGTTTCCATGAAAAGCTTTCTTGGAACTTAAGTGGTGTAAGAAGGCCAGTAATCATAAGCAACCAGGTGAAACTGGATGGGAAGATCATTACAGAACTAACACAAAGTTTAAATCACCATAGGACTGTAAAAAACCCCCAACAAAATCACTAACAGAAAAGTATGAACAGAATATTGCTACTGTCACTTCAATCACATGTGTGACACTGAACATTTCTCTTACTCAATGCAAACACCAGAAATACTTGTCTGAGTGATTTCATCTACCCACACAAAAATAAGAGCAGTGCAGATGTTCATTGGTGCCACACAGGACAGTGTTCTTCCAGAAATCAGATACTTTTTTCCCCAGTTGAAGAATGGGGAGGGGAAGGTCCCCATGGCACAGCACAGAACCCACACATAAATGAAGCAGCATTGATTAAAGACAGTGAATGTAAGAGAAAGTACAGGCAAGCTGGTGCCATTCTTTGTGATAACTACACTGTAAAGTTAAAATGCCCCTTGCATTTGCTGCTGGGAAATTCCTCTGGAGGAGAAACACCTATTACATACCTTCCTCTTGTGAGGATTGCATAGGGATTTTCATACGTAGCAGGAGATCTACTGCCCAGTGCAGAGGTTTAATAGCATCATTGAGGGGAAACTGATTACAATATAACCATTCAGCAAATTCCATCAGGTAATCAACACTCCGCAATTCATCTTCTTGTTTCTATAAAAGTAATAAAGGAGGAGTTAATTTATATTTGTTAATGTAAACCTTCAAAATGATATTCTAAAGTTTAACGTAGTCTGAACAGAAGCAAAAAATCCTCGCATAGTTCTATACCTCACACAACTTGCAATCTCATGAATCACTTGAGAAACATCCTTCCATCAGCATGGAAAGAAACAAGAACTGACAAACCTGTGAAGCGTTGATTGCATTTTGGAAACAGCTCAGCTGTCCAGCAGTACTTCTGGAGACTGTCGCCAAGTGACGCCACATTTGGGGCAAATATTCTTCACTTTCACGACTGATTTTCTGAATGGCCACCATAAAATTGCATCCCAATCCTGCCCTCACTGTAGCCATGTGTTTGAAAATCAGGCTAGAAAAAGATCCAACAAATGATAAATGACTTGCATCTGTACCTGTCAAGTAACTTTGTGAATAAGATATACTAGTTCATATCACTATAGTACAAAGATGCAAAGCTTGTAAACTCTCATAAAAGGACATAAAACTCTGAACCCAGAAAAGATTATGTGAACAGAACCCTGGATAATTTAGTTTTCATTTAATGTAAGTGGGTTTGCAGTTAGGAAAATTAAAGCTTGTGCTATATAGCCACATTTCATGCCTCAATTTCCTTGGAAAGTAAGATACTACTTATACACAAGTTTAAAAAAAATTAGATTTACAAATACTAACAGATTAATGACAGGAAGCACTGCCTATGCATGTCTTTTTCATTGAAAAGACACATCAGTGTTTTCTGTTGTAAGAACAGACAGGCTGATAAAAAGTAGTAATATTTTCCCAATGTAAAATAAAAAAATACTCAAAAGTTTTATACTTCTCAAGAATCAAGATGCTTAATTTAATAAAAATAAGTCAACCAACTTACAGCTTGTGTCTTGACTGAGGCAGAACTTGATTAGCTTCATCCAGGACTTTCAGTGCTGTCTCCCAGTCAGCTCTATCAGCATATATGTGGACTAATAACCCATATAAGGAGATTCTTAACGTCAGATCTTCCTCAGCACCTTTGGAGTATATGCAAATGATTTATTAATATACTGCAGATTTATAATAATGGTATTACAAAATACTGGAGTTTCTTTTATTACCAGATCAAAAAAGGAAGAACATGCCTGGGAGAAAGCATTCAGCCGATACCCCAATACTTTCAAAATCCTTTGTAATCCACTGATGCAAAGGCCGTATAGCTTTTTCTTCCTAAAGAGACATTAAAAAATATATATATATATAAAAAAGCACCCTTTATCTTTCAGTTATATCTTTAAGGATTATTGAACTTCTGTTTCATCTGTACATTCTGTTTCATCTGTTTCATCCATACAATTAATATGAACCAGTAACTTGCAACTTAAATAGCTGCTTGAGCACATGAAAGTCACAGGCATTTCTCCAGTGAGTTCTATAATAGAAACTCAATACAACAATAACCAGACTCAGTAATATTTCATCAGTTACACTGATTAAATAACATGAGATCTTGAAACACTCTCAGAGAATCAGAGCAGCTGAGGTTGGCAGAGACCCTCTGGAGCTCTCTAGCCTACCCTGCTCCAGGCTTTACCTGTGAAAATCTGACTTTCACAATTCTCACCCAAAGGCAGGAGACTTGTTAACTGTTTTGCTCTGCTCTACAGCAGAGTTTTCCAACTTCAAAGATAAAATCATTATCTTGTTTCAAAAACAGATCCATACATGACATGCTGACCATAAAGGATGATGCTAATAAGTTAACTGAACTACAGCCACAACCTTTGGATAAATATTATATTAGCATCATCAAAGATTTATCAGATTTGATCAAAACAGCATTTACTTCCATAAAGGCACAAAGTATGACTGATTTTGTGCCCTTCTGCAATGGAGTGACTCCATCAGTGGACAAGGAAAGAACTATGGATGTCATCCACCTGGATTTCTGTGAGGCCTTTGATACAGTGCCCCACAACCTTGTTGCTGCTGAATTGGACAGCTGGATGGACTGTTAGAAGGATAAGGAAGTGGCTGGATGGCTGCACCCAAAGAGTTCCAGTCACTGGCCCAGAGTCAGAGGAAACCAGTAACAAATGGTATCTCCCACAGGTTCTTACTGGGACCAACACTGTTTAGTTCATTGCTGACATAGTCAAGGGGGTTGAGAGCACTCTAAGCAAATCTGCTGGTGACACTAAGGTGGGTTCACTGACTAGAGGGAAGGGATGTCACCCAGAAGGACTCCGACAGGCCTCAGCAGTGGGCCCAAGGGAACCTGGTGAAGTTCAACAAGGTCCTGCACCTGCATCAGGGCAAACCCCACTATCAGAGAAGACTGGAGAGCAGTGCTGCAGTGAAGGATTTGGGGGTATTGGTGGATGAAAATCTGGCCATCTGCTGGTATATGTTTCTCCAGACTGCATTTTAAAGTTGTCTAGTTAGCCTAATCAAGGATAACTGGGGAGCAGTTCCTGCCTCTTACAAGGGTTAGTACAAGGTACATATAATTAAAAAATTTGGTAACTCCAGAAACAATCAAATATTGAACACTCTGTTTACAGAAAATATGTTTTCCTATTATCTGGAGTTACTCACTTCTAACTCATAAGAATTTCTAACATTTTCAGACATAAAGATCTATGCTACCTCTAACTGTAAACTTTCAATGTCTACATTAAAGTTTTGCTTTTTAATACAACTTACTAAGAATTCACACTGAAAATAGTCTGTGGAAGTGAGCTGACTATATACACATAATTCCCTTTTATTGGTTCTAAATATATCCCCAGAAATAAATGAAACTCTAGGAGTGTGCTTACAGGCAGTTACTGTTACCTATCTAAACACTGCTAAAGTTCCATTAAGCTTCCCTTTGCTCCCAAGTACACATTGTACTCATCAGTTTCTACACACCCACAATAAGGAGACCAGTCATCATCTCTGATTATTTTTGATTTATATACGGCTTGAGGAAAAATCAAATTAAGTTTTCTATCCTTGTACTACATTGCTTGATGATTAAGATACAGACTCTTATTTGTACCACTGGGCTTGGATGCAAAGTCATCAACAATCTCCTCAAGCTCTAATTGAGACTGTGACCATGGAAATGCACAGGAAAACACACGTGGACTTCACTGACATGTAAATCAAATCTAGAAGGAGAAATGGATCAGCTCCACGGAGTTCTGATGTAAGAAAAGTTGTAAAAGTGTATGGATGTTTCAGTGTGCAGAAGAAAGTCCACATAGTGAGATGTGTTATACACATTACCTACATATTCCTTCAGGGTGATTACTTCTTTGGATTACACATGCTGTTCATAACCAACAAGTATTTAATTCTATCACAGACTCCCAGCACAGTCTAAATTATAAATTCCTACTGCCAAAGTGCTAAACATTCTATTAAAAACCTGAAGATATGAGAAGCAAAAATTCCCTTTTGCATGTAGAAGAAATCTGAGTCTCCAGGTAGGGGGAATTTTAATTTAGTAACATTTTTTTTCTGAGCTAGTGTTTTAGCATCTATTATCATACTTCCTGGAAGTGACCTTTTTTCCCCTGGATGTTCAGTATTTTCTAAACATTCTCTTCTGTAAGCTTCACAAAGTAAAACACTACAGTGAAAATCAGAGAGCAAATTACTTTGCAGAAAACTGCTCTGAGTTTGACAATTGCCTAAAACCATAAGAAGCATCAAATGCAGTAAAAGAGTACGTGAGTCCCTGAATGTGTAACGTGCTATGTGAATGCAGGTAAGAAACCATAAATGTGTTTATGGGAAATAAGTCCTTTTCCCCTTGTAGGAAAGGTACCTTGAAGTTTCTTTACCATCAGCACCAATCACTAAACACAAACACAGTTAACAATACCTATTAGAAATTCTTACCTGTTTATTTTTAGATTCTGCTTTAATTATATTCTTAAGAATTATTTCAGTAGGTTCTTTAAGATGTTCCCTGTCATGTGGAGAGCCCAGCAAAGGTAAACATGCATTCCAGAAGTGTCTCGCTGCAAACATTAGGAGGGAGTAATTTCCTGCTTCACCTGCATACCTGAAGAACGAGAAGTACAGCTAATGAGGGAAAACAATCTCACTTTAGCCAAAATAAAGGATTCTATTTCTACAAATACTTGTGTTTACCTGATCTACACACCACCATATGTGATCTCAGCAGTGAGGAGTTACAATATGAGCTTCACACAAAAGCTGTTTTCCATTTTTATGTACCAAACACCTTCACACATTCAGAAGTAGCAATAAGTACCATATTAATGACTTTACTGTATTTCTGTATACTTTTAGATCAAGAGCATTCATTAAAAAATAGCAGAAATCTACTTAAGATGTTCTCATTGGAATAATATACTTTTTTAGCTTACCATTATGTTAATTTCTCATTCTAAAAAACATTTTAAAAAAACAGAACAAAAAAATTATTAGCATGCCATGGATTTTGCTTAGCATAGTGCCACTCTAACCCATGAACATGCCCCAAATGCCTGATGAGAAGTTTCCTAATAAGCCACCAAGGTCATTGAGAAGCATCAGTCAGGCTCTTCCCAGTGCATGACAGGACAAGCAAGAAGAGGCATAATCTGAAATCGGAAAGGTTCAGCGTGTGTACATGCAGAGATCCCCCCGTGGGTATGGCCAGGCAGTGGAGCAGGTCACTCACAGAGGCTGAGTGTCTCCAATCATGATCAGACTGCACAAAGCACTGGGCTGGCCCTGCTTTGAGAAGGAGTCTGGACTAGATCCTTTCAGAGTCCTGCCAACCGTGCTCTCCTCTGATCCTATGACACTACAAGATCACGTGGAAAGTAGTTGATAAATTTACGGAAGTGTAGAAGTTTCTCAAATCCTTTGTTAAACATTTCAACTCACAACTATTTCGCTTTTTATCAGTCTTGGGAGAAAATATGCTGATCCCCAAATCTGTAATCAAATTTTAGATCTGTTTTACATTAACCTTCTCTCAAAATAAAACATACCTGGCACTCTGAGCAAAGGTGTTTGATGCTGCTACACGCAGATGTTTCCTTCCTGACAAATTTTCCATTATGCTCTGTCCTTGCATCCAGGCAGTAATGCTTAACATTTCTTGTTTCACTCTGTTACCTGGCCTGCATAAAGACAAATACTTCAAGAAGTGCTAAGTCTTCCAGTCTACGACCATCCCATTTCCTATTAATGATGTTTTCAAGTTTCTACTTATAGATGTCCCTTGCTTTGGAAGTTACAGATGCTTCTACTGAGTTTTCTTTTAAAATCAGGAAACATCTAAAAAACTGAACATTTTGTGAAAATATAGAATAAAATATCTTTCTCACACCTCTAATGAATATAACTGTGAACTCAGATTTAAAAAAACTATTCTCTGTATTTAGCAAGAGAAGGAAATAGTTTTGTAGTTTTCTCCCCATGTTTCACTATTGTACATTAAACAAAATATTAGTCCAAAACTGAACTTACACAGTAAGCAATTAAAAACAGAAACCAGGAAAATTAGTTGATTCTTGATACTTTCTTTTGGAATATGTAATGCTGACGTCTAGTAAACTATGCACAGGGCTCTGGACAAATTGATATGAATCCCATTTTACTACATTTCAAAGAAAACAATGTAGGTTTCAATGTTCCAGTTAACCAGTTAAAGATTAATAAGCAAATAAATTTGATACCCCTGGTCAATAGTGACTTTGTAAGAAAAGAAGAAATACAATTCGCAGGATTTTTTTAAGGTCTTGGTTACAAATGCAGCCACCACCAGACGCGCACACTCCAGCTTGCTCTGATCTACCCTGTGTGAGAACTGACAGCCACGGTCTGTGCGCACCAGAGGGCACCAGTGCCCACAGCACAGCTCAGCAACACGGTCAAAACCAACCTCTCCGTCCCCAGGCTCTGCTTTACCGGGAAACACTGAGCCTCTCTTCCACTTCTGGAAACGGCACTGACAGTACCTGACTACATCTCTTTGTCAAAGAATCAAACGTTTTATGATTCATTACTTTTCAGATTGCTGGATGTGCAGCAAGTATACTCTCAGTTTCTGTAAAGTTCTGAAACTATGTATTTCATATTAGGATATCTTACTTGGGTTTACATGTTTGGTTTTTTCCCCCCAGGCAGAAAAGAACCACGAGTTTCAAAGAGCAGAACACTGTTTTTAAAAGAGAAATTACTTTGCAGAGAAAAAAAGGAACAATACATTGTATCCAAACTCTTTCACAGGTTTATTTCAAACTTCCTACATTCCAAAAAATTGCTGTTAAATGGAGTTGACTCTCTGCTCTTCTGATAAAATTAAATCTTTCTTTTGGAGGAAATGATATAAAAATTAGAAAGATCAAAGGATAACACCTTTTTATAATAAAGGACTCCACCAATAGATCCATTTATATATGAAATCTTCTTGTGGTTTTTAGGGGTTTTTTCCTCTGGAATCAAAGTTTCAAATTATCAGTTAAGTAAGACACTGGCTTCTAAAGAAATGAGTTACATTCCTATTGCACCCATATGTATAGTGGCAATAAGACCATAAATGGTACCTGACAGCAGAGCCTGGATACGGGAGCTGCTGTTACCTTTCATCACCCCCAGACCCATCCTGGCCCAGGACCTGTGTAGACCCTTGGTGTACTAGAGGCAGGTCAGCACTGGAACCAATTTGCATCAGCAAAAGAACTTGAATCAGCTCTTTTCTGCCTGGAGATTATAAAAGGGTCAAAATAGCACGATTGCCAGAGACCATTTCAGAAAAGCAATGCTCCCCAGGAAGACACCCAAATGCATGGATGGATGGCCTCCTGACTGTCTTGGATAACAAACTTCATCCATCTTCCTGATCTGGGTCCAGAGCCACAATCTGGATCTCCCACTGCCTTTTATTTTCACTGTCATCTCTAACTGTATAATTTTTTTTGTAAAAAAGATTCTTTCATTTTTGGTTACGTGATCAGATGCATTTACCCTCTATACTCTTTCTTCAAAGCTTAGTTCAAGTATACCACTGTATCACGCAAAATGCCACATACTTACCCATCATATTTCTTAGAATCTCTCTTGTTGACAGAATTCCCATCTGATTCCAAGATCCTTTTAGAACAAGCTGTCACTATTTCATAGTCTCGTGATATGTATGCAAAATACGTAAGTCGTGTCAGTGTCTGCAGCTCCACTAAGGAATCTGACCAACTGCATTCTAAAGCCAGTTTCACTAACTAGGAGGGAAAAGAGAAAGAAAAATGAGAAAAAAGGGAAAAAAGGAAGAAGAAAGAGTTTAAATTTCAGGGGTTTAATATGCTCTTTTCTACAGCTGTGACTTCCTTTCAGCCCATCTGGGCATGGAACAAGTACATGATAAAACCATCTAGAAAACTAAAGAGCTACAATTACAACCAAAATTTACAGTAGAGAGGCATCATTCATCTTGTATTAAGTATTATAGTGTGTGCAAATCCAGCTGTAAGTGTGCATGCCCTTTGGCCAGAAGTATCTGCCATGACTTATTCATTGTCCTCAGTCCTCTTTCAAAAATCAGTGGAACAGGACTATCAAAATTCAGAGACCATTTTAGTTAAGCCAAATTTAAGAATGGGAGATAGAACTGGTTTTACAGCAACCACTTGTTGTTATATATAGTTGCTATATATCTTATATATATGGAAGCTTGGACACCATAATCTTAGAAGTCTTTTCCAAGCTAAATATATATGTCTGTATATATATATGTTGTTTCATATCTAGGTTCATTAGAGGATCTAAAAGTTTTCATTGCTTTTGTGTGTATCAAAGTTCCACCTTTTTAGGATAATAGTGCTTGTTAAGGAATTGGTCCAAATGGAGGTACTACTAACACTGTTATAGAAAACCAAGCCAGTGAAGTGGCAGCTAAAGCTAACTCATAGTATTTGGAATAAAACTGCAGACTGACTACAATTAGATACCTATATATTTATAAGGACCCAGATTCTAGTCTTCTGGAAGAAGGACTTTACCAAAGTGTTAGCCAGTGTCACCAGATTCCCAGCTAAATGGGGAAATGCATCTCAGTCAAGAAATCTCTTTACAGGAGTTAGAAATTATAAATATGGTAATCAAACAGGTAAGGCTACCTTACCTTACCCTGTTTTGAAAATATGAGGTATAAAGCTTTCTACACTACCTCTGTTGCTCTTGAACAGCCTGGTAACCAACAGGATCACAGGAAAACTGTGGCACTATTCAATGTGAGTAATCAGAGAAGACTGACCAAAAGCAAGCATTAAGAAAATACACATTGGATAAGCCTCATCAAAAAGCCACCTAATTCTTTAAATATTAACCAAGTGTAGTTATTCTACCTTGTAACTGTCAAAAGTAACTTCACCATAATGTGAAGTTTTCTGCTGAAATTTTGAATACTCATAATATGAACCCTAAACCTCCCTGTAACTCCCTGACAGGAGGGTGAAGCCAGGTGGGGGTCGGGCTCTGCTCCCAGGGAATAAGGAACAGGACAAGAAGAAATGGCCTCAAGTTGTGCCAGAGGAAGTTTAGGTTGGATACTGGAGGAATTCCTTCACTGAAAATATTGCCCAGCCCTGGCACAGCTGCCCAGGGCAGGGGTGGAGTCCCCATCCCTGGAGGGATTTAAAAGCTGTGTAGATGTGGCACTTGGGGACATGGGTTAGTGGTGGCCTTGGCAGTGCTGGGGGTGGTTGGACTTCATGGTCTCACGAGGCTTCTCCAATCTAAATGAGTCTGTGATTCCAGTAAGTTTCCTCCACAAGAAAAACGAAAGGTTAGAAGTAGGGTTCTGTATAGAATTCACCTGAACCCACAGTGCCCATCTGTTGCTTATGGAAACAATCTTTTAGAGCAACATGGACATAATTCTAGCATTGGTATTCTAATGCAATCTGTTCTTTGGAGAAATGAAAATACTCTGTCAAAAAATTCTTCTTCCTGTCACAAATATTCAACCTCTTGGAAAGTTTTAAAGGAAACAATGGTACAATAAAAGTTTCCAAATTAATTTTGCCTCCATTCAAAATTGAAACTGAAATCACATTTATAATACGCAAATTTTTAAAACTCAAGAACTAACTAAAAAAAAAATACCTCAGATAAGCTGGGAACAGCAAAATCCATGAGACCCAAGCCATTACATGAATACATTTCCAGACCAACAAGAATTCTTGTCATAGGATTTTGTGCTTCATCATTATTCTAAGCAGAAACAAAAAATTCACACGAAGATTTTTTTTTGCAAGTCAGTAATATTAAGAACATTAGTTGAGATGACAAAGTATTTATAATAATAATGCTTGAAAACTTAATTTCCTTTAAGCAAGTCCTTAAAAAGGGGAATTTTATGTATTTATATATTTTTAATTAACATTGTGAACTCTGAACTACTACACAGTTTCAACACTAAAAATCCCCATCAACAATACAATGAAGGTAGATTTCATATTTCATTGGGGGATTCCAGTTTTATAGACATTATAAAATAAAAATATAGGAATACAATATTGCTTTTCAACTTACTAGGTCTGTAATCTACTGATAAAGAGGCCACAGTAAATGTTGATATAAATATAGATGACTTTTCTTAACATTTTTAATGTAGCCATTTTATTATTTTACACCTCTGAATTCAAGATCAACTCTGCTCAACAGTCATAATATAACAAACACCACCACGGCAGCAAACAACAGAGGGTAGATTTAGGAAATGTAGACTCATTGCTATGTCCAACGTGAAAAATTTGCTATGTTCCATAAAGATTTATTGGAACTACAGCCAAAAATTATTTTCACCTTCTGTTCAAATATACAGAAGAAAATATGCATTGATAATTTCAGTCATTATTAAATGAATATATGAATTTAACTTGTCTTTGGAAAGTTTCATTAGCATGCAGGATTTCAGGGAAATCATACCTCGTCCTGAGTCCCAAGATTATGTCTGATCTGCTGCTGATTTAACTGCTTTGCTTTCACCCAGGTAGCAATGACCTGTTGTTGTGCAGCAACAGGGACTGTTCCCTTAGATGTACTTCCAGTCATTACATTTAGGGCAAATTCACAAATCTAAACACAAAAGATGAGAAAAAAAAAGAAACCTGAAACACAGGAGAAACGTGGAAATCTTCTTGTATGGAACATGCCATCCATTAGTTATTTTAAAATTATTGCACACGCATCTCCAAGCCTGACAGCATCCCCCATAGGTGAGTTCACGAGGCAAATGGAAATAACAGCCCTCAGCCCCAAGCCGGTAAGGAGCTCCAGCTCCTAGGGATCTGTGGCAGAACTGTAAAAGATGGTAGCTTATTTTTTGCAAAAAAAGTCCATTCTTGAATGTATAGGAATTGTCATATATGATAGCAAAACAAAAGGAACTACAGAAATAAGGGGGTTGTACCTCTAAGGCAGCTTTGATGTCAGAAAGTCCACTAGGATCTACTAAAAGAGACTGAGTGACATTTGCCTTTTCCTGTTTCTTTCCTGCAGCTTTTCTGCCATTGTCTACTGCTGTATCTTCTTCTTTCTCCTCAGCAGGTTTTGCCTCTGGAATCCACGGAATAAGTAGGCCCCGAGCCAAAGCATTACATAACATCAGTAAAATCTCAGTACTTCTGTAGAAAAAAACAAAAATCAGAAGTGCATACTGCATCAGATCAAAGGCAGGAATAACATTTATTGTTTTCAAGTACTAAGTATTACGTGAAATTCTAGGTTTTTTCTTAGAAAGCAAAATTACAGATGTTGCAAAAAAATTTGGCCATTGGAAAAGCTGTTTAAACGGTTAAAACTACAAAACCCACAATCAATTTTCATAGTTTACATCCATTTTTAAAGCTCTTTCTATAACTGAAGCTTCTCTTTCATCACAGAAAAAAAACCCCTAAAATTCATATTTATGTCAAACACTAAAACACACCTTTTTATTAGTAAGGCTGCTATACACGAAAATAATAACTATTTTCTAAACAATTAAGCCAAACCCTTCACATGGACTCATTTGTTTATGGTTATCATGCCAATCCACTGCTGAGCTGGAGTTTTTGGGGTGGGGTTTTTTTTTTTGAGAAAACATGAACTGAATTACAACTAAGAGATTACTCCTGAGATATAAACTAACGTAAGTATCAAAATTAATAAGCAGGTATTACCAGTCTTCATCTCTGCACAAACTGCAATTTAGGTTTTGTTACACTACTGTCAAAAGAGACACATTTGCTGCTGGTCCTCTCCCTGCCCAGTGCTGAGGTCACTGCCAACAATATGCTAAAATTTCCAGGATTGTGTCCCACAGTCAGACTTTGCCTGAAGCATCTCCTCTGCAATAGTCAATCATTCTGCCACTGCATTTACTACAGCACAGGATTTCTCCAAGCCACTGTGGAATCTGTTCCTCTTTTCATGGTCTATTAAAGTGCAAATCCCCTTTATTTATTTCATTTCCTATTTTCTCTTACTTCAGAACCAATATTAACCACTGTGCTTCGAATAGAAATATTTACAATGAACTATATTTACAAAATAATTCCATTTCAGAGTAAATGAAAACAAACACCACATCTTGAGCTGTTGTGCAAACTCATAGTCTAAGAAAATCCTCCCAATTTTCTGACTAGCTTCACAAAATGCTATTTTCACTTGCATATTCCACAATGAAGAGAAATTAATGTTGATTGGTCTAAAGTTAATACAACTTACAGTGTATAGTAACAAAGAACAAACAGAAAGGATTCAAGTGTAATTTTCCCACCAGAAAATTAAATTTACCTTCTGAACTACTCTATATATACCAAGGTCCTTCCACTACTAATGAAAGCCATCAAGAAATGTCTTTCACAGCACAAAGTGACTTACAATGTTTCCAAAAATATTTATGTTTTAGAAAAAAGGCATGCCATATCCAAACATCTAAATTTACCCATTGTATCCAACAGACTTGATGGCTCCAAGCAGAGTCTGCAGATACTCAACGATTTCCCTCTGCCTTGCTGAAGAAATCAGATGTCTGTTGTAATTTAAGATATACACCACAGCATTGTGAACAATCCAGGCTTCATTCAGTTGCTCTCCTATTTCAGCTGCACGCTGGAAGTTTTCCATAGCATACTGAGATAAGCAGTCTATCCACAAACTGTAAAATTGGTATAAATAAGCTGTTATTCCAAAGCTTCAGTGTTAGAAGGAATTATATGGCAAGGTTAAATACGCAGTAGTACATCTCAACCAACTATAAGAACAAAAATTTAATTACTTTTCAGTTGTACATATTAAGTCCTCATCCACTGACTGATATTTTACTTGGATGAGAAGATGACTGAAGAAAGGCAATAGTATCAACATAAAATGAATCATCTCTGACACGCGAATGTTCTGAGCTTCAGAAATAGTGTCTATGGCTCATGCTTCATCCGCGTGGGGTTTTTTTTAAACGCACTGTGGCACACATGGTGGCACTGGCCTCCAGCAGTGCCAGAAATCATTAAATATCCATGGCAAGGCCTTCCTTGGATATAGATATAAGTACATTCCAAGTTCCTCTCCGGAGTTTGTACTTACAACTGCACGTGTCCTTGCACTCAAAGGCATTTTCAGATGCTCTGAAATGTATCCATTTTTAATAGAGCAAACGTCCTTTTCATAGTCTATGCAATAACTTTCTTTCAATAACTTTCTTTTCTTTTTTTTTCAGTTAATTATCAAAGTGTACCATTACTTAGAAAAACCAGTACTAAAAATACAGTCTTGAATGACCACACAGAATGGCCATAGTTACAAAGTCACAAAGCCGAAAGCACAAACTGACACTGGCTATTACTATACCAACAATGGTCCAGGACACAGTAGAGCAAAGTGCTTTTTTTGCTGTGGGTTTTTAAACTACTTGGGTTCACTCAAAAGCTGGTAGCAAATTTTGGAACAGAATTCTCTTCTTCTTTGCCCCTTGGCTCTGATCAGTTTATAATTTTTCTTGTTTTACTAGACATCTGCAAGCAGACAGTGTGAGAAACTTTATTTAATATCCAGACTGAATGAACAGGGACACAACTCTGCCACCCTGCTCTCCCAGGACATGACCACTGCCACAAGACAAGCATCAGCACGAATGTGCACAGCAGAGAGTCCAAAGTGTCATCTCAGAATACTCCCTCCTCTCCTCCTTTGCAAGAACTAATTGGGTGAGATACCAAAAAAACAATACTTGCTACATTCTACTCTCCCAGATTCATTTCAGCTGATTGGATGGAACAGACAGGTTCTGCAAACTGAAATAATTCATTGTATGCGTTCAGTACTGTGAAATCATTGTAGTTATAAGAGCTATAAAGCAAGACAAAGAGGTTTTTGATTTGGCAAAACATTTTTAAATATAAAATTCAATTACCTAAATGTTTATATGGACAGATTTAATTGGTTTTAAGCTTGGAATACTAACTTCTAGTTCCAGAGAAATAAATGTTAAATGAAAAAGAAAATCCACACTCCAGAATGAAAGCAAACAAAAGAAAAATTATTTCAAACTATTTTCTTAGATCCTTTTTCCATTAGCATGACTATCTACAAAAATGAAGAATATGGTGACAATGAATTTTACTAAGGAGAAACAGCTTCTGCAGTTATCTGTGTCTGATAATAATGGTCTGTCAGAGCTCCTAGGTCTTGACATATATTAAGGAAAAGCACCTGTATGTTTTCCATTCTGGATCATCTTCTGGAAGATATGAAACATCTCCTGGATGATACTGGTTTGTGTCTTCTGGAGGTACAGCATGATCATTCAGTTCAATTCCCTGCAATCGTAATAAATGAACAGTTGCCTGGAAAGACACATAGAAATAAATTATCTACGGAGGTTATCACTGTGAAAACAGACTATGAGTCAGCATCAAAGTTACCTCTTCAAAAATTAGAAAACACAAAATGCTTTTTCAAATGTTGTACAGTAATGTACAGGTATGAAACACAATGCAAAATACTTCAGAATCTTGCAATTGTCTGCAGCCAATTTTACTAAATAATTACATTGAGAACGCCCCCCCTCCCCATATTTTATGTATATTAATTTTTTTAATCATGCTGGAACTTTAGGGATCCAGAAATATAATGTCACGTGTCGAACATTTACAGTAAAATCTCTTGTAAAAAAGTGTTATCACCACCTGCAGTGAAACTATGGCTATAGTTACATTCACACAGCATTTTGATAAGATTCTTCATGAAACTACTTGATCCTCTAGTTCCTAGGGAGACAGAAAATAACTACACTCATAATACCAGTGCTTTAAGATGTATACATAAACTTATACATAAAACAAAACTAAATGAAACAAATATGAATTACAGTCATGCGATTTATTTACCTCTGCATTAATGAATCTTATTTCTGCTAGTATTCTGAGTAAATCCCTTTCAAAAGAGAAGGAATTAGCAGGTAGCAATGATTCTCTTGAGGTGTCACCTTGACCACCAACCATCATAGCTGCACCAGCTTTGCTCTTCCTTGCTAAAAATAAATAAAAAACACCATTATTGTCTTCATGCAAATCATAAAATTTACAAATCCCCCCACATTCTTAAATCTCCAAGGAAAAGTTTGTAGGAAAAGATTTCAAATTATTTCATATAATTTTTCTCATTGGTAGCATTTATTGCACTCAAAGCCAGGCAGTGCTGAGACATTGGTAACCTGTGATTTTTGCTGCATTTGTGCATAAACTTCAATATTTTCAGCAAATAACTTGCTCCAGTCACAACATGTACACTGAAATTACATTAGTGTGAATAGACCCCGTGGCCTCTAATTACTGCATTCATGGAAGTGGAGTATTGACCATTCTGTAGTGGCTGAAGTCTCTGTGTGTTTAAACCATGGACTGGGCTGACTTTCTGGTAACATACACATCAGTAAAGAGAAAATAAGCAGTATTTTTCTTTGGTTTAATAAGGAAGAGAAAGGACTCAGTTATTTGAATATAAACATGAAGTTTGGAAGAGCACACCAGTTTCTATTCATGATGCTTTTGGTGCATGGTTGCCTTCAGTTTCTGGTAAGAACTTATTTTTCCCTTTAGTTTGGAAAAGGAGTTGAAAGATTAAACAAGGCTAGTCTGGAGATGCAAAATTTGAGAAAGAAAACAGGCAAATTCATGCCCTATTTTAAGCAGACATTGGAAACAGTCTAGAGAAGAAAAGTGGAATAGGTTCAATTAACATTGGCTAAACGTACTTATAGGTGAGTTTTATGAATGCCCTGGCAAAACCAACTTGACCGGACCCACGTAAAAGCCAGCGAGCAGCTGGGGATTTGAAAGTACTTTTGCCAAGCTAAGAACTCTTTCAACATGTGTGGTGGGTTTCCAAGCAGACCCTCAAGGAATAAGGCACTTCTTCAGGTTCCTCAGGCACGGATAATACGGATCGTTAGAGAATGTACCTGTTTTCCTAAGACAGGTAGATACATTTCATACAAGTGCTTTCCTCCAGCACTGGTGAAACGTTTCTGGAGGCAGAATTCAGCTTCAACAAAAAATGTATTGACTGATTTCTAGATTTGGAGGTAGAAGGAATATTCCATGTATGCCAACGCAAAGATGAGTGCCAACAGTGACAGACAAGATGCTCAGAGAACTTTAGGAATGGGAAGAAAGAAAACAGAATTGTCCCACTCCTTCAAGTAGCTTTCGTAAATGAGGAAAAAGTTCCTCTTATAACATTCAAAATAAATTGTTCGCTTACTTTTTTTAGGCTTTGACACCTTCCTAAACAAGCCATCTTCATACAAGAGGCAGAATCTACATGCTGCACGGCAGACATCCCAGACTTCCTGTTTACATGCAACTTTTGCCAAATCTGCCCAAAGTGTAATTCTACCAAAGAAAAAACATAAATAAAATTAGTTTATAAGCAAGATTATCTTCCACAGTTCAGGATCGACAAAAAGATCATGTCAATAATGATGGCCGTCAGGAAAATGCAATTAAATCTACTCTAAATTAATAAATGGGAGACTTCTTGTCAGTAGCAAAGATAACACTATTAATTTATTAATTAAAAAGAATCTCCTCAGCATATCAAGAGTGGGACAAAATTGTTGTTTTGGATGGTAAGTAACTATATTGAAATGTGATGACCCTAATTTTCTGTCTTAGAAAGTAAACTAAATACTTAAAAACAGATGTTGAGAATTTAAAAATACGTCTTGAAAACAAGTTTGGATTCAGAATATTTTAGAAAACAAAAGACTTTAAATTTCATCACAGGAATTTTTAGTGCAGCAAAAAATGAGACACCTCCTTTTACATAAAGAATGACAAAATGATAATACTCAAAATGAAACCTGACATTTTTCTACATGCTAATCTTTCTGACTTTCAGAATGTACAACTGAATTTTTTACCAAGAAAGTTGTAGCACACGGTGTGGTACAAGGACCTAAAAGGACAGGACACTTCCAAGTTTCAACTGTACATCACGTACAAGCTTTAGTCAACTCGTCCTTCTGTGTACTGAGTTGCTATCAACAGAGGTGAGTTAGGTGTGCATGTGAGACAAGATTAGGAACAGGGAAAGAACACAGTTCGCAACATAAAACAGAGCCTGTCAGGAATTAAACACACACTTCAATGCTTTTCCAGGGCTGATTCAAGTACTCTGTCTCTTCCAAATTACCATCCAGAAACTGAACCTCTGCAGTAGAAACTTTCCACTCAGATACTTCTACACAAGACAAAAGAGACACTTCTGGCCTGCAGTAATTACCTCTCTCTGTCATTTTCATTTCTTGAGCGTTTCAAATGCTCATCAACTTTCTCCACACTCTTAGTGTGATGCTGGGCTTTTGCACAGAGGAAGCTTATTTGACTTGTACTTTTACCTGAAGAAACTTTGCAAAGAAATAAGAATTTAAAGCACTTTTTAAATAACACAGATTAAAAAATCCACATGAAGGGCAGGCAACTTTGTTCATAATTACTTGTTGAAACATTCAAAATCGAGTCCTTTTCTCATTCCTTCAAGCTTTCCCCAAACCAACCAATCAATATGAAAAGCTCCATGTCCCACCAGCACCTACTCTGCTTTTTTCTAGATCTTCAGATATAGTTGTCCCACCCAAAAACTGATCTATGTTTGCTTGATCCAAATATCTCAAGTACACCTCTTTCCTGACAGGACATGTAGTGCTCTAGTACTAGAAGTACATGAAGTGCTTCTGACTTTAAAATACACATATAGACAGGTTCACTTACAGTGACAAGAGGAAGGCACAGTGTCTTACCATTCTTGCTAAATATTTTTTGCAGCACAGTGTCCAGCACGTGATACCTCTGTGCTACCCAACCATGCACAGAGCACTGACAGAACCTGTCCAGTACAATGCACAGCAACAGACAGTAATATCATGTTGGAAATAACATCAGGTTGGAAAGAATTATGGATTGAAGGACATTGTTCTCTGGATCTGTGGGTACCGCTCTCACTAAATTAGCCAGCCATACACGTCAAAACAGAATGAAAGGTTTTTATGCAACTGAAAAAAAAAACACTACAAATCTGATGTCCTGTCCTATACACATTTTAATAATACAGTTGCATATATATTTTCTCACTCCTTCAGTATACAGGTGTAAGCTTGTTGCAATTTAAGTGTCATGGAAAAATCAAAAAAACCTCACTGCTTAGATGACAGACTCAAGAAAAAATGAAATTTTTCACAACAAAATTTTATAAAGTGTTGTGTCAAATGAAGTCCTGTGACAGCTGTAATGTTGTAATAATCTCACTCATTTTAATGACTCATCTTGGAAGGCTAATGTGTACTAACATTTATTCTGAGAAACTTCAGAAGCAGTTTTACAGCTGTCAACTGAAAATTTAAAAGCAAGGAGATGTGCATGCTTATAATTCTCTTAATTTCACAAACACAGTGCCTTTTATCTCTTTAAATCATGTATGAAAACGACAACTTTGTCACGTACTAAAAAGGACTGCAGGGAGTGGAATAGAATAGCTGATCTGTAAATAAGACTCTGGCTTGTAAGTGATCAGCTGATCAAGTTTGAAATGGGGATATGCAGGGTCAGCGTTGTGGCCTGGCTGAGCAGATGGCATGAGAGAACTGCAGGGTCTTCCACAGCACACACAGGCTCCTTTGGGAGCTACAGGATTCCTCCTGCAGCATTCCCTTCCTCCAGTACAGTCTCTGCCGTGGGATTGCAGCGGGTACACTCAAACTCAGTGACATTAGTCACACACTCGCTTTATTAGCATGGTAAGCAAAACCAGTTCAAGCAATCTGGAAAGTCTATTTATCTTCAACCAGAGGCTGTACAGTCACAAACCAAAACTGTGTGGGGCATAAGGAATATGCCTATTTGTGTTCCATGATTTAGAAGGTAAATAACGAATTAACGCCTCAATCTCTGTACAGAACTCGAGCTCTCAAAAGTAAGATTTTAGAACTGAAAGACAAGTACAATATAGAATGAACATGCAATGTAATTAACACAGAGTTAATGGGGTGAAATTTTTGGGTGAAATTTCTGAAAACACCACTTAAAAATGACCTTGAATAACAACACTCAGGAGTTGCTCATAGTAAAAATAAACCAGATCTACTTCCAGCCCACTACAGCACAACATAAAGCTTTAGACAAACCTGGAGGGGAAAACAACACCCTTTCCAGTATCACAGTACAACTTTATCAATGACATTGATAGGAACTGTGCCACAGAATTCAGTAGAACTGTCAGTTCACCTGTACTGCAACACACTCCATGTTGCACTAGATGCTGTGTCCAGCCTTTAGGAGTGAGCAAAGCAGACAAACTGCAGTACCTTTTAGTCACAGAAATTAACTTTACCTTTAGCTTCATTTTCACTGTCAACGACTATTCGAAATGTATCAGGAGCCAATGCAAGACCTGCATTTACCAGAAGGGATCTCTTTTTCCTCACATTGTCCTTTTGTTTTCCCCTTTTAGCCTATGTAAAGAAAAGAACTCATTGTTATAAGGCTCATTTCATATTCCAACTACACCTTATTTACTCAACACAACAGAATGCAGATCATATAACTTGCTACTATCAAAAAATACCTACAGGAATTGTGTATCTTCATGGATCTTACACATCATTCTGAAGTATTATTGTCATTGTAAGTGACTGTGGAACTTCTGTTGATATTCAGAGGAATACAGCAAGGATAATTTAATATAAAGAACCGTTCATGCTTCCCATGAAACCTTACAATATATTCCTCAGTATATAACCTGTCATTATGTTATACCTTCTTAAACAAAGAACAGTATTTATTTAAAAATCAATAACAAGGAGTTGCTGCAAAATATTAAAAAAATCCTGGTCTTCTCAGAATGAATCTAAGTCAGAAGAGGTGTAAGTGCTTTTTTTAAAGTAACATTTAAACAGAGTAAGCTTTGCATATGGAAAAGCATTAAAGTCAGACAAAAAATCAGTTGCCAGCATGATTTTTGTTCAGGTGCTGAGGCAGTACAACAGAATTAGATGCAGTAACTCTTGACAATGACTACGCTGTGACTTCAGATTATATTATTTAGCAGCATTTGTAAGTGTCTCATAATACTGATTTATCTTGAAGCCATCTACGATGTTCAGCTTTTTGGACACTGCTCATTAAACAAAACACTGTTTCATGCAACAAAATCCTAATTGCTGACAATTGCTAATAAGCTTCTTTTTTTGCTGATATTCTTGCTAATTAACAACTCCCTCCCCCCAAGAAATGTCTTTAATGTAACTGGGAAAAAATCCCCTAATCACAACCTTCAGGCTGTGAAGCAGCATGACCACTTCAATGACGGTTTGCTGAAAGCAAGCCAGTGCTGGCTCTGCTAATACTCAGTTCTACTGAACAGCTGGCTCTTCTCTGCTGGAATTTAATCAACAAATCTGTTTCAGCTACAGCCCTTGTTCGTCCTGATTACCTGTTCAATCATCACTGCCGCCCGGTCCTCCTGACGCTCAGGTGGCTGGTACAGCACCGTGCACCAGTGAACGCGGTTCAAAGCCAGTCTCAGATGTTCCTGGTACTGCCCACTGCTGTCCAGTTGAATAGCTTTTTGCAAATGTCCCACAGCAGCCTCCAGTCTATCCCCATCTTCTTCAATACGAGCTATTTCCATGTGAACTTGGCAACGCAATGTCAACATGCTGAGGAACACACATTTAAGTGTAAGCTGTTGAAATGAGGCACACTAAAATTCTTAGACCTAGAACTCACAAAAAGGTGAAACTCAATAAATAAAAGCAACTCTACTATGAAAATTGATACTTCCTTTATAATTTACTTGTTTCTCTCATTTTCACTATCATGCCTTTTCAATAGAAATTACTAAGAAAATGGAACTACATATTACTTCCATTAACCCTGCAGGAGAAAGCAACACATCTTGTGGACTAACTGCTCTTTGTACATTAGTAGAACTCTTTTTCAGTACTGCTTAGGTGTGCAAACCAAGTGCATAGGTTTTCAAAAGCAGTTAACTGCCAGAGGAAGGATAATGTACTGGATAATGGCCACTTTTGATAGAAGTTCACTGCCTGTTCTTGACATTTAAGTAGAAGGTAATACTCCTAGAAGTCTAGCCCTGGTTGTACCAGCTAGCTCACCTCAGGCACACACATTCAGTGTCAGGAGTGACTCTGCCCGGGTGTTGCTCACACCACTCCATGAAACCAGCATGTTTTCCCCAAAACCTGCATGTTCTCCAGCCTCAGGTACACTGGGCTCCCTCTCCACCACCTGCCCCAGGAAGCTGTTTATGCCAGCTCAGAGCTCTACATGCTACTTAAGATTATTTTCAGGAAGAAAAACAAAAAATGAGATAAATGAAAGCAATGTTATGAGAAAGAGGAGAGAAGAAGGGTTGTCAAGCCTATCAAACATCTGCTACAGAACTCATGTATGGCCACATCAGAGCTCATCTGACTGAGCAAGTATGGCCCTCCTCCTGTGGGCCAAAGTAGCTACAATTACTGCTGCAAACCAACTGAAAATTAGGGACAGGCAAATTAGTAGGGGCAAGTGACATCATTCAATCTCTAGCGACAGTACCACATCAGAGCTGAGTCAACTGGATTGCTGAGAATATACAGGGTAACAAAGGCCAAAACCCTGACCCCAAAAAACCTGACCTGCAAGCTTTTAGAGAAAAATAGTCACTACTGACACTGAGCATAAATATGAAAGTTGCCTATGCTGATCTGGCACTCTTTATATGGGAAGCCTAAAAACGCTCGAATAACAGTACAGTAACACAATACACTGGTTTTATACATATGTGTTTCCACTTCTTCAGGCTTCTGTTTCCTCTTTATGCAACAAAAAAAGAGACATTTTAGAAACACTGAAAATAGATTCCTCACCTTCCTCTGCAATACTTCCATCAGAAACCACCTCCTTTCCTGCTCAAGTGGCAGATTGTGTCAATTTTAACTCACTCCGTACAGGAGTTCTGATTTCTGCTCTCAGCATCCAGCCTACGCACAGGTCCAAACTCAACTAAGTATCACATTGTAAGGTTTACTTGTTTGACTCAACAGAAAAGGTGAAAATACTTAGGTGCTTAAGGTTAAGTAGAGCATAGTAGCAGACAGAAGAACATACCTGAAAAAATACTAAATTTTCTTAATACGGTAGCTTTTTTAATTAAAAAGTACCATGAAAGATGCAAAAAGTAGTATTTTGCAAGAAGTGTCTTATTTGATATGTAATACAGAAGACATGATGCTTTTTTAAAAAAAACTAATTCTTTAATTTTATGTTTTTAACTAATAAAAGTGATGTTAATACAAGAATCTAAACCACAGTCCAACACATCCACTCATACTGCAGCTTTGGAATTTTCTCACATAATTCTGATTAACAAGAGTATTATTCAGCTCCTAAATTATTTCAATAATTGCTGTAGGTCATTAAACAGTGTGAGATTTTTCTTGAAAGGTACCTATATTTAAATGATTAATGGGGAATTGTATGCAACGTGGTAGCCGAAAATTTTCGAAGACATTATTATCAGAGAACTTGAGCTTTTAAATGAGTTTGATGCTGAGACCTTCCAAAGTAACAAATAAAAAAGTGCACAGCATAGAAAATTACCTGTCAATCTCTTCAAGGGCATCAGCAACTGAGATCAAGGGCTTTCGCACGTGCTGGTGCAAGTTGTGCTGTAGCAGTGGCAAGCACAGATTCCACTGGGTTGCACAAACAACTTGAATCACACCAGGATCTGCCAACTGAACTGCACGTTTTAAACTTGACTCAAGGTTTTTTATCAATTCCAGCTGATCCTACATAAGAGAAAAATTAAATAGGATATATTGCATTTAATGAATGCAACTTCTTACATATTCCTTTGTACCTTTTAACCTTTGGATTGTTTTTAGTAGAAAACATTCCCTCGGCCAGCAGACTTGGGAAACATTTTTTTTTTTTTTTAATAATTCCTTTATTAAAAGCTTCTTTTGTAAACAGGTATTGATAACGAAGGAGTGTTTCTTTTAGGTACTCCAGGCTGCCACCACGTATTTCAGGCAGAAGTCTGTCAGCTATTCCCCTTTCTTATGATAAACAGAAATTGATAATTGTGAATATTTGTGAATTCACAAGGCTTAGCTTTTTGTTTTTTCATACTAAGGTACCAATGTTGCACAGGAGAGGAAAAAAAAGAAATATTATGAACAGGATTTGCCATACTGTCAATTAAATTTGGTTAATTTAATTATATCTAAAAGCAAATCCTTATCTACAGTAACAGACATTTGCCATTTATTACGTTATTTTTAGAGGTATGCAATTAAAAAAAAAAATCAAGCAAAAAACCTCTCCAACTGCAGACACCACAGCCCAAAATTTTAGAAATACCTAAATATCCTATTGTACATTTTAGCATTAGTTATGTTTCATATTATGAGGAATTACTGAATTTTTTCTTTTTTTCAAAAGGCAAATGGAATTTCTGTACTCCAAAATGAGCACAGCCATAGATAGGAGTAAAATATGAAAACATGAGAGGGTTGCCTTTCCATGCCTCAATGCTGCCATCTTTGCTCTTGGAAAGTAATATATTATGAACCTCTATAGTCAGACAGAAGACTTAAAGGGAGAATAAACAACTGTGGTTTAATTTTCCCTGTCTCTTTCTTGGCAGCCCAGTTTAAAAGAATATAAAGTTTAGAAGAATTTCTGATCAGTATAATGTAATTAAGACATTGCAGTCAAATGCAATTTTCCACATTTAACAAATAAAAACTTTTACTTTTCTCTCGAAGTTACTGTTAAAGAACATACCTCAACAACTCCTTTGGTGTAAGTCACAATTTTAGTGCCACTTTTTTTCCTTTCGCATTCACATTCCAGGCACTCTATTTCAATAAGTTTCCCTGGTTCCTATGAAGTATTAATACACAGGATGCTAATTTTAATAATTAAAAGGAAAGATTAAACCCATGAAATTACACTAACACAGCCCTGTACTTTCCTACTGAAAATCCCACTATATGAAATAATTAACTAAAACAATGGAAAGGAAGTAGAATTTATTTGAACAGCAGTTCCTTTTTCCTAAGCTGAGGCTGCAAAATAACTTTTAAGTGGTTCACTGCCAGAGTTTTCAGTAAGAAAACCAGTGTACATCTGATTTTTCCTACACTGTAAATTGATTTCAGTTCTAGTAAAATCACAGAGTCCCAGAGCTGTTTGGGTTGGCAGAACCTTAAAGCTCATCTCATCTCACACCCTGCCATGGGCAGGGACACCTTCCACTATCCCAGGTTGCTCCAAGCCCCATCCAACCTGGCCTTGGACACTTCCA
>JAWMRA010000162.1:36614333-36659973 GCA_035584735.1 Pseudotriccus pelzelni
CTCTCTCCCCGCCCGCCCCGGTCCCCCCCGTCCCTCCCCCGGCTCGGCTCTCCCGGGCAGGGCTCAGTCACTCCTTCGCCTCTCTCCGACGTAAGGAGACGGTCCCAAGTGTGTGTGTGGAGTGGGAGGGGGCGGCGGCGGGAAGGTGGGGACTGGGGGGGGGCGCCTCGCCCGAGCCTTTAATTAGAAACGCGCTGAGGAGCCTCTGAAATATTGATGTCCCTGGCACAGCTCCCGTCAGGCAGGTCCCCGGCCCGCGGCCGCAGCCCCGGGGGGGCCGGGCAGGGAAGCCTCCTGTTTACCGGGAACTCCGAGTCCGGCTGCGGCGGGGAAGGGGAGGTGTTGGGGCGGGGGCGAGCTGCCGGGGAAGGGGAAGGCTATTTCTGCTCGCGCCGGCCGGGAAGCCCGCGGAGAGGCGGCTGGAGCGGATCCGGGTGGAAGGAGGGAACGGGCGTGCCGCCTCTCTCGCCGATTCTTGGCACGGGCGGTCCCGGGTGGCGAGGCGGCTTCCTGGGCTCCCGGCGCGGCGCTGCCTGGAAGCGCTCCCAGCGGGGCCGGGGGAGGAGGAGGAGAGCGAAGGCACTGCCACCGGCGGGAGCGCCCTGTCCGCTCTCGCAGCTGGCGGCCCCTCGGCAAAGGTGACAGCCAAGCGGGGAGCGCTGAGCCCCGTCCTGCGAGACCCCTCCCCAGAACACACACACGCGGCCGCCCTGCCCGCGGAGCCCCTCGGGGCGTGGTGGTGTTGGGGGGGGCTGAAACACGATCCGGTTGAACTTTCCCTGTTTACTCGGATTGTGTGGATAAACCTCTTCCTTGGCAGCCGGAACGCAGCTGGACCGCGTGTCGGGCGCGCTTCCCAAGCCCCGGGAGGCGGCGGACGGGAGCGGGCGGCGCTCGGGGCCGGGGCCGCCCGCAGGTACCGCGGCGGCCCCTCAGACAGCGGCCACAGCGGCCCCCAGCGGCCCCAACCCGGCCGAGCGAGGCGCGGCCGCCGCCAGGCGGCGCTGGGGGCCCCGCCGTGACGGACGGACGGGCTGGGTCGGGAGGGACCCTAAAGAGCATCCAGTTCCAACCCCCCGCCCTGGGCAGGAACGCCTTCCGCCAGACCGAGCTGGTCCGAGCTCCGTCCAGCCTGCCCTTGAACATTTCCAGAGACATTCACAACTTCGCCCACTGTATGTGTCTTCCTCTATGCAGTTGTGTTCCCCAACTGGTTTGTTATTTTTACCTATATTAATCGATTTATCTTCAAAAATGCCATACAAATGGCACATACATCTGTTACTACAAAAATCTCAGCCCATACTGTCACAGTGAAGGTACAAAAACATTAATAAAATACCCGGAAAAATGCATGCCACACGATGAAGAAAAAGACCCAGAGGCAAGACTGAGCAAGACGGCTTTGTCAGGAGTCCAGAATCCTAACTCCTCTTGGCTTCATGGTTTGTTTCCAGACACCTTAAGGCTCAGGGAAAAAAAGAAATTGAACAATCAGTTCAACAGTGAGAAAGAATGTCCCTTTGCATGACATAACTTGGTATGGCTGTATTTACATGTTAATCATTCCAAATATTGACACATTGGGGTCACCTATTGGGAACAGAGAAGATGGAAAACAAGCCAGGCAGTATACAGCCTGATATTCTGTTCCTAAGATTACATTTCAAGTAGTGCTTCACCTGAAGTAATCTCTTTGGGGAAGGGTAGATACAGCTGCAGAACTGAAAGAGGAACTCAGCTAAAGACCTGGATGGATTCTCCCCTTCCTTACAGCTACAATTTCCGTGTTGTTTTTGGAAGGAAGGAGCAGCATGTGTTTGGAGTACACACCAATTCAAGTCAGGAATGCTAGGCTGCGCCTTTCCTAGTATGTTAGATGTACCCAGACGTGCCTGTCATGTCTGGCACAGAGATCAGCTATCAAGGAACGACTGGCAAATTGTTAAATAATGTAGCTTTCTTCCATTTGAAGAGACATTGGACTTTATCAGGAACTGCACTGATCCCTCTTACGAGGTAATTCCACCGTGAGTCTGGGAATGGGATAGCTGGAACTGGCCAAAGACACACCAAGGAAAAATTAACATCGTAAATAATTGAACTCCAATGCTCAGAAACATTTCATTTCAATTTACTAATTGACATAGACTTAAAGTACAATGAAGGTGTTAACTGAGAGATAGATGAACAGTTGGTCATCTTTTTCAGTATGCAGAATCAGATGCAAGGATCTATTCTGATTTGTTTACACTGAAGTATACAAAGATATGTAATAGCTCCCATGTCTTCAATGGAGTTAACTGAAATTCCCACTTTTAGGAGGTTAGTTTAGGATGGTAATTTAATATTCCAACAGGTTATATTTTCTTAAGTACATTTTCTTAGGGCTCCATTTAAGCTAACCATCTAGGTGATAACACCTAAATGCTATCAAGTATCTACTCTGCATATATATTGCCAAAACTGCAATCCTCAAGCCTTCCACGCACTGCTGGAGTGACTCTTAAGGTTTCTAAAGTGCGTAGGTGCACAGTGTGCTGTGACCATGCACAGGTTCTTGGACTTCTTCCCTGGATACCGGGAAGTGCCTGACTCTTGTCAACACTTAGCAGCCAGGATGGTAAAGAAAGCATTCTTCCAGGATTTACAAGATGTAAGTTTTAATCTCCTCAGGCAGAGATGAAAGATGAACACACCTTCCCTGCCAGGATGAAAACCTGCCTGTTTTCCTTGAAAGAAGGTGGTGAGGCAGATATGAAATTCAGTCCCAAAAAGCGACATGTACCTGGGAGAGCAGATCACTAGAGGTACTGCTATGCAATTAGTATTTTGGCTTGTCCCAGAGGGGTAGTTTTAATTTAAAACTGATATTATTTTTTTCTCTTATTTTTACAGGACATCAAGTTAGTTAACCCTTCTGCCATCAAAATCTATGCATAGATTGATCTATAATGTTATTAAAAGTGCCCTATCTTTAAAGTGAATTTCGTGGTCCTCAGATTAAGTGAAATAAACATACACAAATGCGAAGAGCAAATGCAGTATTTGGTGAATAGTTTTAACCAGTGTACTGTTGTTCCATGTTCCCTTGGTCGTTATGAAACAGAGGCACTACATTTGGGATTTGGAACAATTGCCAGGCAGAATTTCTAGCTTTGTTAAATAACACACATTAGCCACTGTTTTCACCAATTCCATTCTACTATGCCATGCTAAGACAGCAAAGGAAAGATATCTTGACTTCTTTTACTTACATGATGTACACGAAAACAAGAAAATGTGTTCTCTATGGTTCTGTCGTCTAAGACTGGTGAAATTTTCATGCTAAGAGCCCTACGGTTTCAAGCATGCTCTTGTTTCAGCTGATTATAACAGACATGAGGGTTCCTATCTATATTTAATAAAAGCAAGTGCAACACTTTCTGAAGTGATTGCAGAGCAGAGCTGATTGTCTAAATCAGGCTCATAACCAATACATGAACTGAGTGTCCACTGAGGAGAAAATTCCAATGGACATTTGTATGACTAGGCTAAAAAATGCTTCTTGCATTGCTCTTCATTGACCTCAAAACCTCAAAAAATATTTTTAAATACATTTTTTCCTTAAACATCACAACAACTTACAGAAGTCTTGGTTTAAAAATCAGAATTTTCACAAAAGAAAAGCAGTATTTAGTCTTCAAGTTGCACATCAATCCTGATAGAGCTTAATATGATGGAATGAGATGGGGCTGGTAATTCTCTTGGGTTGAGTGGATAGCGGTTGGTTGACATGGCAATTGGACTTACAAAGTGTTGACCGCACACATGGAATCTGCCCGTGTGATACTTAATTTTAAAATCTACATAGAAAGATATATACACTGCCTCTAACAGATGATACTTTCCAAAATCTCTGCTCCAAGTTCTGAAAATGCAGAATATGTTTTCAATATAATGTATTGTACATAAGTATGAAATAATATTTATGCACCTGGCTCGGTCCTCTCTGTGAGCCTCCAACTCTCAGAGGCAATGCCCAATGACAGCTGCTGGGGAGAGTAAAGATGAGGCGTTAAGAATTCCTGCAGCACTGAAATCAGCCAGAGAACATATATAACTAGAACAAAAACTTCAACAGATGTTAAGGGTATTAGAGCCAATTGAGCATTTTAAGGGCTTTCCCCACTTCCTACTTGATTCAAATGCCAACAAGATTAAAATCCCATTAATCATCACTGCAACCAAAACTGAAGAACTTTGATACAGTTCCCAAATGTTTCATCAGAATTACAGCCAGGGCCAGCTTGATGTTTGGTAGTAAGTTAAAAAAAGGAACCACAACAAAAAATTCCCAACGAGATTTTTGGCTAGAACTTTTCTCTGCCTGTAAATTCAAAGGTAAAGACAGCTCCGAGTTGGCCAGTGCTTCAGTTATTGAGCCAGTTTCAAGTGTAGTTCAATCATCTTTGCAGTGCTGCACTAGTGCACCAGTACTGCACCCACTCAGAACTCCTGTGGAAATCTAAAGAGGAAATTTAAGTCTTAAGATGATAGTCTCACTTTTTTAGTTGCCTTTCATGATCTTCAGAGTACCCCCTGAAATCTCCAGAGATCACTTCTCTGAATTATTCTGTATTCAGGTTTTGAGAGAGAGTTTCTTTTGCACAGTGAAGACAAATGTCCCAGTGAAGCAAGTCAAACCTTTCTTAACTGAAGACTATTGCCTAAAGGAGACACAAATATAGACCAGACCCTGAAATTTTAAGCAGGTAAGGGACAGTGGGGAGTTAAGGTCACTCTAAGAAACTACTGTCCAGGCCATAAGCAGCGCTATAGCTACTGTGCAGCACTGAGCCTACTACATGTGGGTTCACTGTTGACTCCTGTATGTTCAGTTGGCATTATATAGCTGCAGCCATAGAAACTCCTTCCACATCAAATTAAGATTACAAGTAAAAGCCCTAGTTGATGTCTGGTCAAAAGATGGAGTGCATTACATTTTCTGGCCTACTCTGGTCTTTCTGTGCCAAAGCAAAGAGGATATCTTCAGCATACGTAAGAACTCAGTAGCTTTAGAGGCAGAGTAGCTTTGTCTTTCATCCTGGCTATGGTTCTTAGCTTGAAGAGACAAGTGGATCACATGTGTTTTAGAGCCATGTTTTGATAGTGTACTCTAAATCTGAGAATGTTATCTCACATTGTGTTTGCACCACTTAAAAAATTTATGCTGAAAAACAAATGCCATCTCAGGCAGCATAAGGATATCCCATGTGACTCGCTATCAGCATCTGAATGCTAAGCACAAGCATTGAGAACTGTCTTTAAAAAGCAGAGGAACGTCTCTCTTTCTGTGGGTCATCAGTACGCAGGCCCACTGCTCATTTAGTGAGCAGACCCTCTGACTCCCCCAGTAGAGAGATGGATGATGTTTCACAGACCACAGGTAGAGCAGGTCTGTTGGCCAGAGACCACTCGTAGGCAAGCATACCTGTTGGAAGATCATGTGCCCACCAAAGCTGTTAAGGGAGGGAAGTGAGTTATTCCCCTTCTAGAAAGCTCTCTTTCAGGCCATGAGCAGTTCTACAGCTACTATGTAGCATTGAGCCCCCTACACCTGTGTTCACTGTTGACCGTAGGTTCTCTCCTTCCAGAAACCAGCACTGCAGTCCCAGACTGTACCCAGGCAGCCCCGTCGTGGCCAGCTTCATAGTGGGATAAACAGCTATCCATGGTAAAGGAAGAAAATTTATTTAACAACAACAGAACACTATTAAGAGCTGTCTGTATATTTCAGAGTTCAACTTGTAGCTTTTCTTGATTCTGCACTTGAAGTGATACAAAGCTATAAAAAGGCAGAATGTATTTTCAATATAACATATTGTGCATTGACTGGGCCCTGGTTGTGAATGTTGTCTCCTTGCATGGAAATCTGCTGTTCTTTACAGGAGAGAAAACATCCTAGGTCAGCTGAACTGCGGGAATTCCAGGACCTGGTATACACAGGATACATCTGCAGGAGTAAATGTATTGCAGTCAAGAGCACGGATAAAGTCTGTGGCACTTAAGCCAGCTGGCACAGGATAGGCCACATCCATTCTGTCCATCCTTCTTACTGCCAGCAAGAGGACAGCCTTACGCAAACTACTCATTAGGAACACTTTCTGGACTGCTTGGCTTCCCAACAGTACGCAGGAATCGATCAGGAGAGTTGTCACAGACTAACCACGTGCCAGGGACTGCCCTAACAATTTAACAGTATTGATGGTTGGGTTTCAGTGCCAGGAAACCTCCCTGGCAGTGTTCAGTTTCCTCTTCTGGGCACAACCTGTGGGTCCCACCCATGTTGCAAGGGATAGAGGCAAAAGCTTTGGGAACTATTACTGGTTGGTAGAACTGCCAGGAGCTTATTATGCATTGCAGCCTAAAGGGGAATAAAATAAGCATTAGAATCTCGGAACTGCAACAGCTTTAAAAAGCAGTTTCAGAACCTGAAATTGGCTTAAAAAAATAGTTCAGTCTTTATGGTCAGGCAACTGTACACAGCTTCCACTGGAGGCAGCAAAGAATCTGTGCAAATTGGGCAGAACCACAGTGAAATCAACATAGTTACACAACAGAACAAAAAAGGATTTTTTCTTTTCTTCCTCTCGGGCCTATTGTCTTTATAAAAGCAAGATCTTTTAAACTTTGTATGGCAATGGACCAAATTTGTTAATATCTTTCGTTTTTGTCCAAAGGAAAAGGTTAAAAAATAATTTTATGTGACCTTTACAAGCTGGTCGTTCTCCTAAGACAGAAAATTACTTTGTCTCACTTTACATTATTTTTAACAAGCTATAACATGCTTACTGAATGTTTTACTATTGTGACTTCTCTCTTCAGCCTCTTTCCTGACCTGATTTTCTTGTGCAGTTTTATTGTTACAATTTTATTATTATTTGACTTATTTTATATATATATAATTTATATATTATATTAAATTTATAATTGTTTATTTTTTATTATTGAATACAATTTAAGTTACTCATCTATTTTTTAATGGAGAAATTTTCACACATAACAGAATAATATCATTTTGAGACCGATTAAAATGTTTGATTCATTTTAGTGATTATTATTATTATTAACTTCATTTTTTTGTCTTATTCTAGGGTAAAATGCCAGGTGTGTTCAAGTTTGTCTCAGAACATGAAGGCCAAGTGGTTTTGAAACTGGAAAATGACATAGATTTGACATTTGTGACAAAGTGGGACCAATCTTCAGTTTTTATGGGTTGTTTTATTGTTGGTGTGGAAGTTGTCATACTAAAAAAAAATCACATTATAAAATAAAAGTCTTTTCTACAATTTTCACACTATTTAGCAAACTTGGCTAAATGAATAAAAAAGCAACAGGTACAGGTATGAGATGACTTTATGTTCTTGAATTAGTACCTATTTGGTTAACATGAAAGATAAAAATCAAATTGACCATTCACTGTTTATGTCATTCATTTAAATTTTACCTTTTGCTCAGCCTGAATAACAGAACCAGTGCAATTACTTTCACGTTTTCCACTTGGCATACTCATCTGGGGAAGTCTTCCTGCATTTTGTGACAAATACCACAAGGGAAAGGTTTCTGTCTGAAAATGTTAATTTCCAATTAAAATATTCAAGATTTTAACAAAGAGGTTATTTCTCTGTTATGCAAATTTTGTACAAGGTTATTCTGATATATCAAGAATTTGTCTCTGTGTTTCCCAATGCAGCAATGAAAACACGGAATTCAGAGTAAACAAAAAACCCTTGTTTCAGATGGCACTATATATCACCTCTTCTTTGCTCATTCCTCTCATGTTAAAGAAGCAAGAGAATAATGCTCAGAGGAAAAGGGTTCTGACCTATCATAGTAACAATGATTAGAAGCTAGATGAAATCTGGAACTTTCATTCTCTGAAAAAGTCTAACATTTCAAAATATCTTACTTTTGATTTGAGACAATCTTACAAACAAATAAAAAACCCATCAAAGATTTTGACAATGGAAAATAAATGTTAAAACAATTTGAGGAAATCAGAATATCCTATGACTTTTCCAAAATTAAACAGCGCACACAACTTAGTCAGAAGTGGGTTTGTTCTCAGAACTAGGACTAGCACAAGGAACACGTGGAACAGGATGCCTAGCAAATCAAGGTTTGAAGGTGTTTCCGCAGCCTTTAAAGCTTGAATCTAGATTTCCCAAAGCCACTGTGTTCTTGGCTCCATGATGTTCTGCAGCTCCTGACTGTGCCAAGAAACTTATCCTGAGATTGGCTGTTCAAGTTGTTAAGTCCGCTGCCTGACTCTGAAACAGTCTGTTTGGTACAACCTACTAGGAAGAGGCATTTGGAATTCATCAGAGGTTGATAGAAAGTAAAATATTTCTGCAGAACTTTAACAAGGAAATGTCCTTCTGGTGAAATATTGCCATGTTTGAAAACTTCTTACTACTCTCTTTATGTAATAGGATGTTCTCAGTCTGAGAAACTGGGTGAAGGAACAGAAATTCAATGAGCACGATCAATTTAGGATATTTCTTAGTGGCAGAACATTAAATATTTTTTGTTTGCTTGGTTTTTTGTTGTTGTTCTGCAGAAAAGGTAAAACTCTCTCTGTTCAGCAAGCAAGTCCTTGTGTAGGCAAGCAGATACCTATTGAACAAAAAGACATGAAAAAACATCAGAAACAGTTACGGGTTTTAATGTTCATGGCAAAAAAAAAAAGTATTTTTATTTTATTCATCTTAATCTATAGTCAGACAGCAGAACAGTTATCTGTTGGCAGCGTATCCCATAAGAATGGCAAATGGATCTGGCAGTCTTATGTAGCATACCTTGGAAAAGAAATATTATTCCAATATTGATCATATATGTGTCCAGAACAACTGGCTGCTTTGATAAGTTGCTCCAGATAATGTGGAAAACAGGTACATTTTTGTTGCCATGAAAGGGAAGTTGAATTATTCCTTCTTATCTTACCCAAAGGACTACACAGAGAAGATCAAACTCAGGTGATATTTAACTAAGTAAAACCACATTAACCTTAATCCTAGTTCTCTCAGTTGATGAAATATCCATATACTTTATGCCTCTAGAAGAAGTCTTGATGAAGGCAGCCCAATTACAGATACAGACATCAGTGGATTAATCATAGGTTAATGGAAGATTACAGAGATAAGTTAGTTGTTTCTATTTGCTGTTATGTTTGCCTATTTTAACAGATTTCCATCTTATCTGAAGCAAGAACAACTGACTCTTGTTACAGTTTATATAGAATGTTTCTTGTCTCACTTTCTACAGCCCTGAAATTATGTTCCAGTTTTTTCCCCTACATGCTTTTGTAAAAGGAAACATGAAAATAATTATAGTATGCAGTAACTCACCACTGCTGGATTTACAGTTGTGTATCTCTTGTTAGTAAACTCAAGTGCAAATTCATTTGATCATTTTGCTACAGGATGGCATTGAGTTATTATGCTAGTAGCACATATTTAATTCCTTAACAACATCACATCTGTTTGGTTAGCTTGTCAATAAAAATAAATTTTCTAAAAATATTATCTAAAATATACATTCTTTGAATTATCTATATTATCTACAGAAAATCCATCCCATCTTGTTTGACAAAATGTATTCTTTTTTTTTGAAAACATGTTGACTGAGTTGAACTAGAATTCTGCCTTTTAATTCTTTATTGATTCTGAAATAATTTTCAATTAATTTACTTCAGACTGTAATCAGACTAATCAATTACCACTCCGTTTCGTCATCCTGAATGGTGACAACAAAAATAATCAGTGTTTTCAGTCTTCTACAGTTTTATTGTCATGGTAATAAATAAGTAAAATTCAAATTAGGAGGCCAGATATTTCCTCAGCAATGAGTTACTGGAAGTGTTACTGGAAACATCTTGTGCACCTGTAAGATGTTTACTTGGTTTTGATGTTGTCTAATATCTTTCTCAGTTACTACTGAATTAAGAATCTTTCCTTTATTCCTATGCAATACATATATCTTATCTGTCTTTCTTCTAAAGACAGAAAAAAAGTATTAATTGCATAAATGTTCCTTTTCTTTGCTATTAATGATCTGTGTCTAGTTAAAAGGTCTGTTTCATTGCTGTGATTAATTTCTTTTTCAGTGCATTAGAAATCCTCGGTCTTAGTTGTGCCATAAATGGATTTTTTTTCCATTGTTGTTAGCTTTCCTACAGTTCAGGTGATTTTAGTTCAGGTGGTTTATTGTGTTTCAATATTATTAACACAAGTTTTATAAACGAAAGTTATACCTTGCAGTTGCATATTGTGCTTTACTTTTGAGAAATAAGCATGCATTAGGGAAATCTGACTGGTACTGTCAATAAGCTATCTCAAAAGACTCCTACATAAATAAATATCTAGTGAAGAAGAGCAAAAGTTGTTAAATAAATGCGTAAAATACTGAAAATGGATATTGGAGTAAGGAGTAAATTTTCACAGGGCGAGAAGGTTATCAATAAAGCCCTTCAGGGATCTCTGCTAAGATGGATAATTTCCAGCATATTCATAAATGAGGCAGTCCTTGGGAAATGTGACAGTGTTAGTACTGACATTAAGTTATTCAGGAAAGCCTGACCATGAAAAAAACAGGAAAGAACTGAATAGTCACTGTAATGGCAGGTGAAACTCTGTACAGATATACCCAATGTTCAGCAAAATATATGGGGAAAATCTAGGTTTTACAGAAAAAGGAGATTGAGCAGATTACTGTTCTGAACATTGTCTTGAAATTTGAATAGCTTGTTCTGTTAAAAATGTCATTCGCTTGCTCAAAATCAAGTCAATATCAAAAACTATTTAAAAAAGAACAGAGAACATAGTGATGTTTCGCCATGGAGCGTGGTTATCCATCTGCAGATATGTTCCTGCCTCCCTACCCACTGCAGAAATATATATTAGTACTGGAGGATGTTCTGAAAAGCTTAACAGAGGTGATCAGTTACTTGAACTGACTGAGAACTCACAGAACCAGGGGGGGAGAGTATTGAAGAAAGAGGAGAAGGCAAGCCTGTGCTTCTTGCACCACCTGGACAGGTGCTTGTATTACTCTGGAATTGCTCTTGAAGTGGTCATTCAGGAGCCTGGAATACCACACTGCAGTGTCTTTTTTTGTAACCAAACATTGCCATACGCAGAATGGACTGGCAGCACATTCGTAACACAGAAAAGACTTTTCTGTGTAAAGATACTGAGAATCTGCAAATGGTTTCAATGTCATCATGAATTTGACAAGAACTGTGGTGTCGCTCAATATGTTGTAAGCTAATTTTGGTGCACCCGACTCCAAGGCAATCCCATACTTGATGAATAAAAGGGCAGCTTATAGATACTTGTCTTTGATTAAAGACCAAGCCATGTAGTCACAGGTTATTTATGTTGTTAGTCATGACAGCAATAAGTTACTTAGTAGTCAATTCAAAAAATGTTAAGTAAAATCCATGCTTGTTAAATCCAGCCTTCACCTTACTCAGCCAAATATTTGAATTGTACAGCACTTTGTCCCTGTTCTTTACAGTCCTGAACCTTAGTCCATCTCCAGATGAAACTGTTTAACAGTAACCCAGGATGCCATCACATACACTATCATCTATTTTGAGTTGTTGAAAACCAACTGTATATCTTATATCATATTGATGATCATACTTGCTTCAGAAATAAACATCATGGCTCCAGACATACAGCTATTCCTGAAGATCTTGAAAAGCCCTCTTAAAAAAAAAAAAAAAAAAAAAAAAAAAAAAAGAAAAGATTTTCAATAGTTTCTGCTGTGAAACCTTAAATGGAAGCAGAACGAACTCTACTGTAGACCAAAGACCCATGACATTTATGTTCTCTGACCTTCATTATAATCTTGTAGACAACTGTGCTTTGGTCTTCAGCTCTGGTAGTCATATAAACCACCTATCATTACTTGCTAGAAAATAAAAAACATATATAGCTACTGCTTCTGGTTTTATTCTAGCTGTGCGAGCTTCTCAGGGTTCAAGTTTAAAGCTAATTAATCTATTCTTCCTGTTCTGAATACTTTCACTTTACCAGCAACGCAGTGATGACTCACAAGAACTGATTTTGTTAGTTCACTCAAATAGTGTTCATGTGTCTTTTTTTGAATCTAGCAAATCGACTGTTTGCATTCCATAATAAAATAATACACACATGCTTGTGAATTCCCACCTCAGTGAATTAAGGTCCAAGCTAGAAGGAGTGGAAGAGCTTGCGTACCTGTTTATGGATTTGTGGATTTTAAAAGTCTGCAGCTGCCACTGTGAGTGTCCTGATTCTTCTGTAATAATTGAAAAAAATTCTTGGCCTAGTTGAGAAGAAAAGGGCTTTGTTGTTGTTTTTCCCTGGGTAGAACTGCTGAATTTGCTTTGTGTTGAAACAGTGATCAAGAGTTGTTCAGTGGAGTGATACCGGCAGTCCTGTGGTGACCATGGGCAAAGCCAGACCACCTGAGAGGGAGAATGTCTGCAGCAAGGCTGTTGACAGTAGAAAACACAGATTCAGAGTTCCTTGATAAGAAAACCAGGAGCTAGGGACACACCATCACCAACAGCTGCAGCTAATGTACCAATAGGCACAGTTAAAGGTGACAGCAGCAGTTCCAGTAGAAGCTTCAAGAGGAACCTACGAGCAATTGCAAGAACTTATGGTACAGTAAGAGCTATAGCTACACTAGCAACATTGAAAGTGAGAGGCTCCAGGACTAAGGAAAAGAATTAAAAGCTGTTACTCTGATCAGCAGACCACAATGAAAAGAGAAGCAACTTATAGGGTAAGTGCAATAATGTTGAAAATCACAGAGAATGGTTGGTTCCTAATAAAATCAGCATTAGGGTAACCTGGAAGAATTTATAGAGCTTTCAAGGGGCTTACTGAGATCCAGACACCCTTGGGTTGTCAAACCATCCAGTTTGTGGAAGGCAGTTTGTGAAACCTCAGAGCTGCAGGAATTCATGCAGGAATATAAGGTCATATGTCAAAATGTTGTCTAGCAGTGACTAAAACTGAAGGCTAGATCTTGCTAGTTACTTGACTTGAACATAGAAAGCATTCTCAGGAGCTATTAGGGTATTTTGCTTCATTTAAGAGAGATTAAGTTGTTGATCTTCATGGAATTCTGTGGCATGTTGTCAATATACAGGGCCTGGATATATATACATATAATATCTATAATATATATATATTATAGATCTTATATACAGGTCCTGGATCTACTTTTTAGTGTTGGAACATTTTGATGTCTTTATCTCAGTATCAGCAGGCTAACCCTTGGGCCTTCTCTCTTGCACGTACTGCAACAGTGTTAACAGGGAATAAAACTGAGAAATGAGTTGTGAGATTGATGTGCTTTCTTAGGTGCCTCTTTGCTGTTAGCAGACATTTCATCCATTCGGCTCTCATAGTGGGAGTTTATTGCTAATACGTCGGATATGTGTTCCCCACCTGCTCTTGTTGTCCAGGCTCTGAGTGCACCAATAACAAGCTCTTCACTCCTTTCCTCTCTCTGAAGTGTTTGGCCACCTGCGGTCAAGGCCAGCTCTGGTAAAGTGCAGCTGTGTAACCTGCCATCAGATTGCTGGGAAAGGTTTGGTCAAACAGATGCGAGAAGCTGTGTTGGAGGCCTCAGCTGGCTCAGGATCTGAATTCCTGTTCAGGCCCTTGTGCCTGGTCCTTATCAAACCTCTACATTCAGCCCAAACCCATCCTTACCCTACCAAAGGGTACCTCTAGTAGCTAGATAAACAGCTGTAAAACATTTACCTGTATCACATGTTGTACATGAATCATTTTGAATTTTTATCTGTTATGCTCGTAAGTGGAACCTTTACTAAAACCATAAACAGAATTTTCAATAAATCGATAATCCTGAAATTCAATAGATGGCAATTATAGATTGGAAATTACTGCACTGAACCCATCCACCTCTGTTTCAAGTTTTGCTTTTGCTGGCCCTTGAGAACTTGGGAAAATTTAAGGTTTTAATGTGTCTTATATAAGAGCCTCACACCTTTTCCAAAAGCATAGACACTTAATTGCAGCCAGGAGATTTCATTCTTCCCTAAATCCTTAGGTAAGAAAATAGTGCCCACCAGTTTCATATATCAGTAGGTGTTATAAAGTGGAATGAAATAATACAGTATTGGAATAAAGGCTTGTGCTCTCAGAATTAAAGCTGGTGCCAACAGGAATGGGGTAGTCATGGTTCATTCTGTGGCAGTTGTGACTAAGAAATGCAAATTGAGAGCAAAGATTAGGAACAGTGAAGCAATTAATGTGGGCAGATGGGGTAGTGAAGAACTTGATACTGCAGACATCTTGCAAGCCATGCAGACCTAAGATGAGTGTTGAAACCACCGGGGTAAATATTTTTATTTTTGGTTAAAGGTAGATGAATGCTTTGATATCAGGTTAAGGAGAAAAAGGATACAGGTATTCCAGACCCAGCCTTCATCCATTTTTTTGTGTGTTTAGCGAGATCCAACAATAACCTTAAGAAATCAATCACTCATGTTTTTAAATTTCATTTCAAAATAGGGAAGGGACTTGTGGCGGGAGGGGGCATAAGAGGTGTTAGGAGGGCAGGTAAAAGCACTATGCATTATATGGCTATATCCCCAAATTTCTATGATCTCCTCTCCCAAAAGTACTACCAACATCAAAGTGAAATCTTATTTTCAGACTTATTATCAGCCTATAATAATCTAGGAATTAACTGTAAGATAGAAGACCTTGCCAGTTCCAGACCAAATCCCAGTTTGCCAAGTAGCATTCCTTCACAATATAATGAAGCTCTGCCAGGGGAGGTTTAGGTTAGATGTTAGGAAGAAATTCTTTACAGAGAGGGTGATCAGGCATTGGAACGGCCTGCCCAGAGAGGTGGTGGATTCACCATCCCTGGAGGTTTTTAAACAGAGATTGGATGTGGCCCTTAGTGACATGATATAGTAATTGGAGTTGGATCAGGGGTTGGATTCGATGATCTTGGAGGTCTTTTCCAACACAATCTATTCTATGATTCTATGAAAGCTCCTGCTTTCTTCTCCTTGCCGGGAATAGAACATGAGTCACTGGAGTGCTGGGGCTTGCTCTGTGGATATCTCATGGATTGTCACAATAACCTAATTCCTTAACAATTTAACACTGGCCAATCCCACAAGGATGGGAAAGCAGGAGGAACCATCTAAAGAGCCTCTTGGTGGCTGGACCTCCCTGACAGAGCAGTGAGAAAGTTGCTCTGCCATGAGCCTCCCTCCTTCTGTTGGAGTGATGCCCTTTTTCCATGGGGTGCCTTTGCCACTGTGGGGTTTTCAGTTGAAAACCAAAGAAACTGTAACACAAGAAAATGGAAATTGTTAGGTGTATGAACACTCAGCCCGTGTGCTCCTGATTCCAGGCCCTTTTCCCATGCTTTCAGAGGACTAAAGTGCTTCTCAGAAATGAACAGACAAAATCTCATCACAAATGACCACCCCAGACAGTGCACCTGCAACTTGCTGACACATTTCTTATTTGTCACTGTGGCAGCCAAAAGCTGGTTTGAAAACTGAAGTGTGGGTTTGTTCTGGTGTTGAAACACGTGGCTGATGCATTTGCTCTTCTCCAGTGGTCTGGAATGCCTCTCTGTAGGACCTCCCAATGTTGGGAGGGCCCTGTGCTCTCTCTTGTGGATTTGGACAACGTTTGTTGTTGCCAAGGAAAACCACCATAGCAGGAGCTGTGCCAGCTGTCACCGCTTCCTTGGGCTCCACTACTGCCACTGCTGGACCTCAGGCCCTGAATCCGGTGGGCTTGTCTGGGCCAAGGTACTGCCTTCAGCTTGTGGCATCTTCTAGGCTGGGCATTAATTTAGCTCTCCTTTTTTCTATGGATTTTGAGGAACAAAACTCACTGTGGCCTCGCTGGCACTGCTGGCAAATAGCACTTTGTTGTAGGAACCAGCACAGCTGCAGGTTGGGGCAATAACTCTGTAACAATGACATTTTAAAAAAAAAATCTGAGTTATCTTCTGACAGTGGCTCTTGGCCAGCACATGTGTCCTTTCCTGAGATGGGAGGTCATCTTCCATGGAAGGCAGTGAGCCTAAGGAAGTGTTCCCTCCTCTCAGCCCCCTCCAGCTCTCTCCCACAGAAGGGCTCACAAGCTGCAGCTGTCAAATTTGTGATCCCACTGGTAACACTGAGATCAGCTGGGAATCCCTGAGCTCCAGAGCTGCTCCTGTAACCCGGGATTGAAGAAGGAGCAGGAATCTTCCTGTGTGTTTTTCTGTCCTGTTTGACTCAGGGGTTTCCATGCTTGGGAGCTCCACATCTCTGTGGGTAGGGCTGGAATCTCACTGTTACTCACATCCCCACATTCTGCTGGGTTGTCTCCCGTTAAAAATGGAGATATTCCCAAGGCACTAAAGGAGCCCCCGCCTTAGTCATGAGCTTGGCCCTGCAGAAGCTGTAGTGGTGCTACAGGAAGGGTAAAGTCTGGGTTTGATTGCTCAGGAATGCTCCCTATGGGTGGTTGGGAGCTGCTGGGAACAGCACAACTCAAACCTTACAGTGCTCTCTTACTACAGAGCAGCTTCAGCACCCTCCCCTTATCCTGGAAATACAACGTGGGGTTAGAAAACTGCTGCTGGAAAATGATTCTGTGGATCAGCTGCCAAGAACATCTCCTGTGCAGCTTTGCTTTGTGTAGAGGGAAAGGTTTCCACTGCCATTTGCTCCCTGGTTATCCCAGTAACGCCCTGCCTGGGACAGCAGTTGTTGAGCTGTGAGTTCAGGGCAGACCTGGGAGGGCATGAGGTACAATGAGCAGGGTCATGGAAAAGCCTATTTCAATATGGTTATTAATCGTGCTATAGTTATTATATTCTCATTAGCTATTCTGTATGTGTATTTATGCATGTAAAGAACTTTAACCACTTAATTTATTATAACCTCTTGGACAGGGTGAAGCTGTACCTGGGAGTCTTTCGAGTTGAGGGAGTAGGTTTTTCTGTATTTTGTTTTCTTCCCCCCACATGCCCTGGGATTTTAGGGGTATCAAGTCTGGGGACGGGGTGTGTTTAGACAGAGCTCCTCAGTTTTTATTTGGGAGGTTCAATTCATTGCAGTGCATAAGAATAGAACCGGAGTAATTGGAACATCTGTTCCAGTACCTCAGAGATCTTTAACTGGATTTTTAATACATTGCACACAAATCATGTAGCAACCAACCTGCTGTCAGGCTGCTGCCAGTGACAGCAGCTGCTCCTTGGTGACTGTCATTGCTCTGACTTCACACTGGCATTTCTTTGTACCAGTACCTGCATTCCCTTAGCAGGGGAAGGGCAGGACAGGAGACTGGTAGTTTTGTGGTTTCCACTGAAGAGGCACGTGCACAATTCTGTACAAAAAAGTAACTATAATTATTTTCCAGAGTGTTTTAATCTGGGAGTGTTTTAACCAGAGCGTTCTACTCATGTCCTGGGTTGGACTTGAGCTATTGGCATATCATTGTTGGCATTAGCACAGTCTGCAAAGCTGTTTGAGGAGCTCTGTGCTCTGGAAACATCCACAGCAGAGTCATAATTGCGGGGTGAATTCAGATCTGTTGAGAAAGGAGGGAGTTTCCTTCATAATGACTGTTGGGCCACAAACATTAAAATGCTGGTTTCCTTCCCTCTGTAATACATGGCATAGGATAGAGGTGGGTTGGGAATGGGTTTCCTTTCCTTCCATTGTTTTTCTTACCTGTCTAAAAACAATACCAAGACCTTTGCACCAGGCCAGAGAACAACTCCTCTGAAGGGCTTTCACTTGCCGTCACTACGAGAGCCTGTGAGTGCTCTTCAGCTTGAGTGTAACAATGCAGCTGTCAGTAATGCTCTCCTAACCCTCTGGCTCTTGCTTCCTTCTCAAGTGTATCTGGCAATTACTATATGTATGTGCATATATGTGTGCTTTTTACCACAGGATGCTTTGCATGTGGAATGGAAAATGGATTCCGAGTTTATAATGCAGATCCCCTCAAAGAAAAAGAGAAACAAGGTAAAGCACTTACTTACTCCACTGTGCTGCTCTGTGTTGGAAGCTCAGTCTCCTCCTTTTTTTTCTGCCTGGTTCTTGCTCAGCTTTCACTGCTCCATCCCAGGAAGGCTTTGGATAAAGCCCCAGTAAGGGCAGCTCCTGCCCCACAAGGTCTTTCACTTGTGCCACTGCTCAGTCAGATGTCTCAGTGCTGTTAATTTGCACAGCTGGCTGATGAGGGATTTGTCTCACCTATAATAGAGTTGAGCTGGCTCTTGCTGATGTTTGTAGCCTTGAGTAGGAGAGGAGATGGTTTTCCATGAGCAGAAGTCACTCCCTGCAGCAGTTATGCACCATCAGAAGTTGTTCCTTTCTCCTGTGGATGATCCAGTGTGGCAGTAAAACTCCAGCCCTTTTCCTGGAGATCTGAGCATAACAGTTCTCATACGCGAAGTATTGTCTGCAAGACCACTGAGAGCTCAGACCTCTAATACTCTACATCCTGCCTTCTCTGTATTCCTAAAAATTTGGGAGAATCTTAATGCAGTAAAGCTACTCCCTCATGTTTTAACGGGAATCAGCAGATAAGCTGTATTAACAGTGGGGCTTTTTTATCAGAAAACAAACAAACCCAAGTCAAAATAGGGGAAACTGAAACCCAGCCATGTGATTCTAACCCTGAATATAGCAAGTGAGCTGCTAAACAGGTTTCCCAGCACTGCCAGCCTGTGGTGATAAAAGGGATTTAATAAGAGGAAAAAATGTACTTACGTTAGCAATTCCTATGAAACCAGGCACACTTTCACTTTCTACTGCTGTAAAGGATTTTAGTCATTGTTCATGTGGCCAAAACTATTTTCTGCTCTTAACAGTAAATTCTTCCATAAGCAACATGCCTTGGGACTGTCACCTGTGACAGTGTGCTCGAAGGATCAGGACTCAGCCTGAAGTCCTGTGGAGTGCCTTGTCAAAATTCTCCTTTTCCAGTAGCTCTGGATGGAGATAATTCCAGGACTCCTGTGGTGAAAAGTTTCCTATGAGTCAGATTGCCTTTTCCCTGTGGATTCTGAGCACTGACACTGTGTAAGATACACAGAGAGATCCTGTTCATCATTCCTGTAGATTTGAACCTGCCTGAGACAACTCCAGCTGGGACTGTCTATTTGATTGTTCTCTGTAACCCAGCATGAAACCAAGTCTTAACTGTTGCAACTCCCTACATCCAGGAGTTCCATGATGTTCCCATTCAAGCGTTGCCCCTCAGAACTGTGTAGATAATCATTCAGTGCTCTAACACAGATTCAGGACACATTGCACACTCTTAAATTGTCCCAGGTTATCGCTTGTAAATATTTTAAGCCTTTTTGTCATGATGAAAATCCCTTTTCATAGCAAAATGTGGGATTTACCTCCTCTGGTTTTTAAAGGCAGCCAGGGTAGGATGATGCTGTTCTTCTCAGGTGCCTGGGAGATGTGCTGGATAATAAGAGCTTTCCTTGTAACAGTGGTAAAAACTAGATGGTATTTTAACAGGTTCTGACACTTCTAAATAAAATATTTGTCTTCCAGAGTTTGTAGAAGGTGGCGTTGGCCATGTGGAGATGTTGTTTCGTTGCAACTATTTAGCACTGGTGGGTGGAGGAAAGAAGCCGAAGTACCCACCCAACAAAGGTGAGCTCCTGGGAGGGACCCTGCAAACATCTGCCTTGGCCTGTGTGACGCTGCCCAGGGCTGGAATTGGGTGTCCTGAAGGGTGAAGGGGATGTTGCAGTAGGTTTAATTCACTGTGGTGCAGGAAGTTGCACCACTGCTGTGGCAGCAGGAACAGGCTGGTACCTGGAGTGACAGGTCTCAGAGACCCACTGACCTTCTCATGGTGAGCTTTGCAAGGAGACTCTGTCCAAGCAGCCTGACGGGGAACCTCCCTGGCTGGAAGGATTTGTAGGAAAATACACTACTTTTTTCCAACTGCTGCATTATTTCTTTGATAACCCTCAGAGCAAACAAACAAACAAGCATTAGAAAGTTGTATTTTTATTGTCCTTTTTTGTGGTTGGAGTTTGCAGCTCCTGTCTGCACAAGGGGGTTGATATGTGGTGGTTCGAGACCTTCAGGTTTGCAGGGTGTCCATCTGCAGCTGCTAAGCTTTGGGATGCCCCTCTTGGTCAGCCTTCTGGGGAGCTAGAAGTTGTTATCAGGGAGACAGTGTGGATCTTTGGATCTGCCTTGATCGTCTGACACAACCTCTGCACTATTCTAGTCATGATCTGGGATGACCTGAAGAAGAAGACTGTCATTGAAATCGAGTTTTCTACAGAAGTCAAAGCAGTGAAGCTGCGAAGAGACAGGTGGGTGAAAACAGAGGGGTCCAAAAGCCGAGTGTGGCTTTGTGCTCTTGTTTCCAGCTGCTTGTAGAAAGAAAAAGATCCTGCTGTAACTCCAGCAATTACAGGTAAAACAGGCTTTTGGGGGCAAGTGTTTGGTGTAAACAGATCACAGGTCGAGTATTCTGGGATGTGAAACGTTGGTGAAAAGCCTGTGAGACTTGCCAGCCCCCTAATGAAGGGAAATGTTCTCCTGTGACTCCTGCTGGTTGCTTTTCTGGGTCTGGAGGAGTGTGAAGGGAATTCCAGCAGATCCCTGCAGCAGGAGCAGCTGTGAACAGCTGGAGTCTGTGTGTGCGTGGGTGGAGGGGCTGGATGAAAGTGCTTTGCAGGCTTATCCTTGTGTGGTTTTTGCAAGGCTGGGAGTCTGTTGCGGGGGAGGGCAGGAAGAACATGGCTATTAAATCACTTGAATGCCTTTGCAGGTCTGAGTGAATGTCTGTGTCTCTGTTTTACCCACCCCAAGTCCCAGGAACTTCTGCTCTGTTTCAGAATCGTGGTCGTCTTGGACTCAATGATTAAAGTTTTCACATTCACACACAATCCCCACCAGCTGCACGTCTTTGAAACCTGCTACAACCCTAAAGGTTAGTTCTGCACGTGGGCTGGGGGTTTGGAAACAAGTTTATTCTGTTCTTGACGCACCATTTATCTGCAGCTGCCCCACTCAGTTCTTTAGAAGTCATTAAACACTTACTGCGTTGCAGTTGTGCCCTTTGGAGATGCTTTTGTTTATAAAATGGTTATTAGAATTTATAAAGGCTTGGCCCAGAAAAGCTGTGTCCTGTACTCATGTAAAAGATGTAATTAAAGATGTGTAAGATCTACACACTACTTCTGTAAAGAACATGGGAACTGGATGTATTTTGTGCTGAAAGCTTCATTATAAACACAAATAGTAAGTGCATCGTTGCAAACACTTTGACAGTGCCACACCATGGAACAAGGGCTGCTGGCTGTACTTGATGGATGGGGGGGATCAGTTTGGATGTCAGGAAGGTTTCTTCTCTGCCAGGAGGTTATTTAGGATTCGAGTCCCCATCTTTGGGACTCTGGAGCAAACATGGAATGCAGCTCCAGCCCTCTGACTGACTGACAGGCAGGGGATGCAGGAGAAGGATGTTGTTTCTTGTGCTGCGGTTGCAGGAATTCATTTGGCATCAGCAGGACATCTGGGATTGGTGTGATTTACCTAAAATGGGCCACAAAATATTACACAGGAAAAAGTGCCAGTGCTGTAAGAACCAAGTTCAAACAGGAATTAATTATCAGGATGGAGCAGAAACTCGGATATCACCTCTGATAAACTCTTACCCTTTCTGAGCCACTAAGGAGACTTCCTAACTTCCTTTTTAAATGGCTTTGCTATGATGGGCTGATGGAGCGGATCTCTGAAAGCACCCAGATTCTGGATAACCACAACTAGATAACTTTGAAATAAAGTGATAGGAGCAAGTTAAAATTATGCTACTCCCCTGCTTCTCTGTGCTCTGCACTAATGGATGGATGATGTTTTGGGATACTGCCCTAGCCATTCAAATGAGATTCAGACTTGCTTATGTCTGTTTGCTTATTCTGAAATTACTGGCATTTTAGAAACTTATATTTGAAAACATTGGTTTATGGCAATGATCCAGTTATTCTCCTTTTTTTTCCTCCTTTTTTTTTCTTTTTTGGTGTCTTTCAGGTCTCTGTGTCCTTTGTCCAAATAGTAATAATTCTCTTCTTGCATTTCCTGGGACACACACTGGGCACGTGCAGATCGTGGATCTGGCCAACACGGAGAAGCCTCCCGTGGACATCCCAGCCCACGAAGGAGTCTTGAGCTGTATTGCTTTAAACCTGCAGGGAACAAGAATTGCAACAGCATCAGAAAAAGTAAGAGTGATGTCCCTGCCTCTGTGTGTTCCAGTGTCACAAACAGGAAGTCACGTCCTTTGTAGGAAAGAGAGACAAATACCTACCGGGGAAATTTGCCACTGGAATGTGCATTCCCTTTATCTTCACTGCTCCTCTGGGATCCCCAGACACCAACAGCCAAGGGCTGTGCCTGAGGTAGTGCTTATGTTTTAGCTGACTGGAACAGTGACTCTTCAGTGATAGAAGCCTGGCCCAAGCAGCTCACAGCTTTCATGTGTTCTTCATAGGTACTGTTAATTTTTTTAAGAAGCAGGGAGAGAATCTTATTTGTATCCTCTCACCTTTATTATTTTCTGCTTAAACTCACTCCAAACCCACTGGCTAAAGAAACACTTGCAGATAGCTCTGTCCTGCCACAGGGCTTTGTTCTGCCAGGGCTTAGCCCCTGTTGCAGAGCAGGAGGGGGTGGCTGACCCCTCCTTCTGAAAAGGTGTGTGCACCCCCGTGGGGCTAAAGAGCACAATACACTGACAAAAACCTCAGGTCAGGGTGCAGTTCACATGGTGACAGACCTGTCCTCTCCCTGGGAACCCCTGTGAGGGCTGCCAGGACCCGTCATCTCCCAAAAGAATGTCAGGCAGATGGACCCATATCCCTGAGGCAAGAGGAGCACTCACTGCCTTCTTCCACTCAAATGAAATGAGTTTCTCAAGGACAAGCCAAATGAATCCAACAGATATCTCCTTTGAAGTTTCTGCTGCCCAGCCTGTCACTCAAACAGCTTAAAAAAAGAAAATGCAGCCCCAGTCTCTCCTAACTAAGCTTAATGGCTGCATGTCTTCTAAACAGGGTTCTTAAAGCTGCCAACTCCATTGCTGAAGACAATCATTATCTGCTGCATTTGTATCAAGATGTTCCTTGTTTTGTATAGAGAAAAAGTTCAAACAACTTTTATTTTCCAACCAAACTAGGGAGTCTGAGCACAATCAGCAAACATCCCCAGCCTGTCTTAAATCATTGCTAATCTGAGTTTACCAAATCTTTCTCTGCTGGGTTCTGTTACCTCCTGGTGTGTGACTGGAGAGCTGCCTCTGCTAACCAGGCATGTAACAGGACTGCAGGTGATGAGGGACAGCCTCTGCATTAATTCTAAGACAAGTCAGCCACAGCCTGATCATACTTAGTGGGAAAGAACTGCACAGTAGCACTGAACAGGGCAGTGCTGCCTGAGGGAGCAAGGCAGAAGTGGCTCCCAGTGCTGGGCATGCTCCAGTGTCTGCCAGCCAGGGCCAGGGCTGTGCTTTAGAACAGAGCTGAAAAAAACTTGTGAGTTGAGGAGCCAAGTGATGAGATTGTGCACCACAGCATTGTAATACTGTGGTGCTGGTGTGAGGGCAATCACTGTTCTTCCCTAAAATTAAAACAGGTTCTCAAATCTAGCAAGAAGAAAACCCCCAGAGGTTGTGCAGGGACATACTGGTCAGGCAGACAGAATTTTGGGCTGCATTCACAGATGTAAAGAGAGTCTTCTGCTTTTCCTAATACAGTACTTGATTCCTTTTCAAGGGGACCCTCATAAGGATATTTGATACTTCATCAGGGCATTTAATCCAGGAGCTACGTCGAGGATCACAGGCAGCCAATATATACTGGTATGTCCAAAGTACTGGTATGTTCTGGTGCTGTGCTGAGCACAGATGTGCTGCCTGGGCACAGAGAGCGCTCACAGGGCCCAGGGCTGCTCTGGGCTCGCTGCTGGGAAGGAGCTGGGAGCTGCGTGGAGGCTGGCACAGGGGCTGGGACAGAACCGTGTGTGGTGCCAGGTTGTGCCTCTGCCCAGCACAGGTGGGAGCTGGGGATGCTGAACTTACAGACACACTGGGAGGGCCCTGATGCACTTGAACACTGCACAGGGACTGGAGAGTCTGGGGCAGGGTGGAGCTTCAGCACCACATCCTGCTGTGAGGGGAGTGCCCAGGACAGAGGAGGGACTCTCCCAGGGGCAGGGAAACTCCCACTGCTCTGAAGCCCCATTTGGGGTAGGAGTGTTACAGGTTCACCCACTCCTCGGAGCAGAGCTCCTTTTCTTCCAGAAGTGTCAGACTGGCCCACACCCATGGTGTCCATGTCATGGGGTGCTGCTGCTGCTCCTGACACTCCAGGACCTGTTCCGAGTGCAGGCTGTTCATCCCAAGGCAGCCCTGGATTGGGAGAGCCCTGACTCCTACAGAGAGGAGCTGCTCCCACCCCAGACCAGGCTGGCAGCTGCTGAGGGCAACTGCAGCAGCAGAATTTGTGCCAGGGGCTGTGGGTCTGTCCCAGGAGGAATCCTGCAGCTGTCTTGTGTTCTCTGCAGTGTTAATTTCAATCAGGATGCTTCCCTCATCTGCGTCTCCAGCGACCACGGCACAGTCCACATCTTTGCTGCAGAAGACCCTAAAAGAAATAAGCAGTCAAGGTATGGATTGAGCCTTTCTGAAGCCCGGGGGGGGAACCTTGAGCTTTTAATGGCATTTAAAACACTGGCTGTGTCACGCAGTAGCAAATCCTTGCACTGCTGGAGGCAGCAAGATTGATCTGCTGGGCTGGAGTGAAGCTGCAGATTTAGGACTCTGTAGTTAAACTGCCAAGTTCCCGCTGTCCCTTGTGGAGCTGTAGCATTCCAGCAGAGGGTCAGTGTGGGTTTCAGTGGATCTCAGCAAGAACAAACCTCGTGGACACATCCTTCTACTCTAAATCAATCCTTTGGCAGTTCTTCCAGTCACTTAAAAACATAAAGGTAGTTGTAGGCTCCCCCTTGCCGAGAAGGGGAATTGTCCAGGTTACCTGATACTTAGTAAAAGATTATAAAAAGCCAGTCAAAAATAATGTGAGCCCTTTGTCTTGTTCAGTCACTCCAGCAGTTCCGAATCCACTCAACATCTTACTGTTACCCTTTTTTTTTTATTCTCTTTCAGTTTGGCCTCTGCCACCTTTCTCCCCAAATACTTCAGTTCCAAATGGAGTTTTTCCAAATTCCAGGTTCCCTCAGGCTCTCCGTGCATTTGTGCCTTTGGAACAGAGCCAAACGCTGTCATAGGTGAGTGATGGAGGAGGCCCAGGGTTCTGGCTGGAGAGCCACAGGTTTGGAGCTGGAGGGAATCCTCTGTTGAGACAGGGCTGCGTGTCCTTGTCAGCTCTGGCTGCTCCCACTGCGCAGGGAGGGAGGCACAAGGCTGGCACAGCCTGTGCTGACCAGGGTTGGTGGCCCTCGGGTCCCTCCAGAGCATCTCTGGGTGCTCTGTGAGCCTGAAGGAGGGTTGTGCTGCAACTGAAGAACAGGAAGGCACAGCCCAGCTGACTCTGCTCGTTTGTGTTGCAGCAATATGTGCAGATGGCAGCTACTACAAGTTCTTATTCAACCAAAAAGGGGAATGCTCAAGGGATGTGTACGCTCAGTTCCTAGAAATGACAGACGAGAAGCTTTGACTGGGTAGAGGGGAGTGCATGGGTCACAGTCCTGCCTCGGCCACTCCACACCTCTGAGGGACAGTTACAAATGTCCAGTACTGATCCAGAAGTTTAGCAGAGCTCACGGAGAAGCCTGGCCCAACGTGATCACAAACAGCTCTGAAGTAGTGGACTACATATGTTTGTTCTCATTTCTGCAAGTATTCATCATTAAAATCTCTTTGGGTTACTGTCACCAACTCAAGTTTTCAAGATGTGGCTTTCAACAAGCTTGTGCCTACTGGGTTTCTCTTACTCCAAACTGTGACATGACTTGGCTCCAACACCGTGCCTGCCACCCAAGCAGGGCTGCCCACACCCAGGGCTTGGGAGAAGGGATGTGAAACCTGAAGAATTCAGGCACTGCTTTACTTCCATTGCATGGCTGGGAGGGGGGAATGCTCTGGGTGATGTTCCCTCTGCCAGCCTGGCCAGAAGCAGAGGTGACGGGGGACACTTGCAGCTCGAGCTCTGCTTGTCCTCTGCCTGCACAGGGAGCTGGGTGGGGGCAGTGGTGGGGCCCTGCCTGTGCAGGTGAGGGATCAGCATGAACTGCCCAAGGTGCCAAATTCCAGAGCAGTGGAGGCACCTCTGGGCAGGGGCTTACCCAACCCCCCTGGGTGTGCACAGCAAACACCCAGGGCACCAGAGCTGGAGAGGTGATTCCTCCTTTCCCCAGGCAGCTGTTCCAGGTGTAAATCCCCCTGGGTACTGGTGTGCCAGCTGTGCTGCTGAACTGCTGCCAGACCCTGCGGCTGGGACAGGTCCCAGACACGTCTGGCACAGGACTGAAGGAGCTGGCAGGAATCCACATCTGCAACAGCTTTAAACTTCCAAATTTGTCTTTTTTTTTTCTTTGAGCTGTCACATCCTAAAGCTGCTGGCCCAGGACAGGTAGGTTAGACCAAACCCACTGACCTGTACACTCTTCTCCAACAACTGTTACCCTACTTCCTGCTGACCTAAGGCACAAGCTCTTAACCCAGAACACAAGCCTGGCCTCTATGGCACTAAACCCTGGGGCAGGGAGGTCCTGCTCTTCTGGACTCTTCATTTCACAGATGCTTCAGCCCGGACACACCAGTTCACTCCCACATTGTTTAGCTGCAAACTCTGACAAGTCCCTTTTAGTGTCACGTAACCTACTAAGGACTAACTTACCATGTTTATGTCAAGGTTGCATGTTGCTTTTATGTGTATTTAACCACAGGAATTGTTTTGCACACTTATTTGTAATACGTTATTTCTTTTAAATAAAAGTGACTAACTTTGTTGTATTCACTGATGGTCACAGCCCAAGCTTCCATTGCACCAGGTCTGGGGGAATAAACACCTACGTGAGTCAGGAGTGGTGGCTGGTGCAGGACAGAAGCTGAACCCGCTGTGTGAAGAGGGGACAGCAGCACTTGAGCCACTGCCTGGGGTACATACCTTGGTGTTTATCCCAAAATAAGTCCAAACCAATTCTTGTTCAATACTTACCACTCACCACAGCTGCTGGGCTGAGGTGTAACAGCTCTATCAGCAGGACTAAGTGGAACTGCCATCTTCCCAGAGAAGGATGCATGAGAAGGGCTGGAGACCATTGTCCAAGTGTGATGGAAATCCCCTCTCACTGGAGCAGGCAGGACCTGCCCATGATCCCAGCAGTGGGACTCGCTTTGAAGAGCAAGGAGACTCCTTCACTCCACCATCCTGCACTGCTCTGCACATCCTCAGCTCCTGGAGCACAGTCCTCTGCCCTCCCATCCCAGTTACCCTGGAGCTGACAGGAGACTACGAGCCGTTTGTTGGGAGATTTAAACTCTGCTGAACTTGTAAAACTTCCTCTAAGCATCTGCTCCAGTGTGGCAGCAGGATGAGAACAACACACCCGTGTGGGCAGCCAGCAGTGCTGCACTGACCATGGAATCCCCTAATACCAAATGGACTTGACCTCAAACTCCGTCTTCTGGTACTACCTGCAAATCTGTATTGTTCAGCACACAGCCTGTTCTGCAGGGATCCAAATCCAGCAAAGGAATGAGTCTTCCCACCTGGCTTTGGCTCCAGGTTGCTCTGCCAGGACTTCATCCCATCACTCGCTGCTGCCCCGCATTCCGTGGGTGAATTTAACCAGCATTTGCACAGCTCTACAATCAAATGAACAGCGCTTAGTCATTCATTTTCCTGAGAAATAAACAGTACTTTCAGGATTACAACCCATTGATTGATGGACTGATTGACTGATGGCACACACGGCCACGGTGCTGTAGGCTGGGATCACCCCCAGCCACGAGGACACAGCAGGATTTGCACAGTAAGTCTAAAACACAACTGTTCCTGAAACATAAAGTATTCCCACGAGCATCTGCTGTTTAAGTACATAGATTATCCATCTCTTTTCCTTCTCTCCCCGTTTTGCTGCCTCCTGCAGCACCTTTGTCACAGTTGAAAATCCTGACAGGAGAACTAAACAGTGAGCCACTGCAATAAATTCTACGGCAATTCCAGGTGTTTGCCAGCAGAAAGCATGGAACATGAAGATTTTTCTCAGAACCTCTGGGTATCCACACTGAAGTACTAAATACAACATTAACCAGTACAGCTGCCAAACATGAGACACGAGCAGTTCTTGCAGACAGGGCTGTGCTGGACACAACAGCCATGGGACATAACACACCTTGGAATGCCGGGCTGGTTCCCCACGGCTTGCCTGCCTCTGTGGCACAGTAACAATTACACCATTTCACTGCCTCCAGCTTAAGCATTTTATTGTCTTCTCCTTCCCCAGACTGTGTTTGTTTGAACTAGCCAATGACTCTGGTCTGGTCAGCAGGAGACCAGGGGGAACTTCACACCACAGCCCATCCAGATCGTTCTTTCTGTTACAGGAGCAGGTTCTGCTCTTTCTGCCCCAAATGCCCCAGCCCTTCCTAGCAGTTCCACAGCCCTCCATTGGTTTCTCCTCAACTCCTGAAAGCACTGGCATGAAAACCTGACCCGTAGAGCTTTCTTGGTTGTTGGTCAAAAGCATTTCCCCAACTCTGATGAGAAACAAACGGAATGTAACTAATGTGGGAAAAGGGGATCAGAAACCAAGGCCACGTTCATGACAGGGATTCCACAAAGTGCCATCTCCTTACACTTCTCTACAGAAATAACGATCCATCTCAACACAGACACGTTCCTGTGCCCAATTCCATGTGCACCAAAGTATGAACCCCTGGCAGGGGCCAGTCCCAGGCCCATCCATGCCCTTGCCTCCTGGGACACGGTGTCAGGAAGGGACACCTTGGCTTGTTGGGTCTGACACTGTCCTGTGGCAGAAACTGCATTAGTCACCCCAAAATATACATCAGTATTTCAAACACACTTCTTGAGTAATTTCAACTTAGTTAATTTGCTGAATAAAATTTAATTTTATTTAAAAAATCTTATACACTATTATTCACCTAGCCCTAGCTGTGAACAGATTCTCACTTCTGAAAATAAACCACATTCTAGTCAATTCATTCAACACCAAATTAAATAACTAGTACTGGATTTTTTTTTCTTAAAAAAAGTATGTTAAAACTTTACTTTTTTTTTTAATTTATTTTTAAAACCTCTAAAGAAAACGTTGCAATTGTACAGAAATGCTCCTTTTCAGGTTATGCTTTTTTTTTTTTAAATGCCTGTTATAAATCCAGCTTGTGTAGAGTTTTTTTTTTCATAGTTTTTTAATATGTATTATCTGCAGAGACATTGTAACAGTTCCATTGTGTGGATGAACACAAAACTTGTACAGATTTCTCATATTTGGTCTTTAGGTAAATAGTTTCCAAAAGCTGCCTAAAATAACCACTCCAAACTGTTCAGTCCATCGTGAAAATACAGTTTTTCCTTTCACAGCAGGAAAGGAAATATAAATAATGCATCTTTATTACAGAACAGGACAAAAACCAGATTCCCATGAAGCCAACGCTTCCACTCACCTGGCTGCAGGAGGAACTAAGACGTCGTGTGAGTTGAAGACTGAACAGCAGCCGTGTTTCAATTGAATTTTGAAATGTAAAAGTGGAATCTATTATCACATTAAAGTGAGAAATTACTGATACATTTTAAAATGTTCAACTGCAGAACACACACTTAAAAAAAAAAAAAAAAACAACAACAAAAAATTATTACCATAATCTTGTAGCCACTGTTAGAAAACCACAACAGCTCCTGGTCATGGAGACCCCAGAGGTCAGTGTCTGACATCAAAGTGTTACGGAGAAATGGGGCAGATTAATTTCTACTCAAGGGTGCTTAAGCTTAAAAATATCGAATATACCTCTGACAAGATAATTTTACTCTTTTTAAAAGGACTCATGATAAAGAATTTCCTCTTTCTAAATGAAGAACAGTCTATTATCTTAAACATACACAATATTAAGCGAGACTCTTGTTTTACTTTAGACTGGAAAAATATGCCAGGGACAGTCAAAGTCAACACAAAGTAACAAACAGCAAAAGGTAGCAGAGAGAGAAACAGGTAAGTGCAGCTCTGGTCAAATCCATAGCAGTTCTTTACGTCAGTTAACGGCTCATTTACATCAGAGTTTCTAATCAGTTACATGCAAGCCCAAAGAAGCGTTTGATCACTACACATGGTAATAAAATTTGATTAAATTTATCAGGCAACTGCTAAAATATGAAAATTTGCAGATGTAATAAAGTAGCTTTATCTGAACTTGAACAGGACAGACAAAAGTAAATCATTCCATTGGTTAAAAAAACCCTACATTCAGTTTTTTACCAAACAAAATTTCACATGAAAAGTATTTGCATGATTCCAAAGTTTCCGGAGTAGAAATGGAGTGATCTGAAATGTCAAAGACCCCACTGTTTTGCAAAGAAATGAAAATACACCTCAAAAATTTCTAATTCCACATGTGAACAACAAAATACTGCATTATCTACCAACAGCTGCATGGGTGGGTGGTTCGGAAAGGCGTAGCTGCCACGGTGTCGGAATGGCTCCTGCCTCTGTTCCCTTTAGGAATATACAATCGTTAAACCAGTCACACTAAGCGCTATCATGCTGCCGTTACACTGAGATCCTCAGTCCTGGAAATCATCTGACAGGTCCTGTTAAAGCTGCAGCCCCCCCCAGCACACACAGTCCGGCGGGGCAGGAGCAGAGGGGGAACAGCCTCTACAACAACATGGTTCTGCAGTTTTGACTTTTAAATTACCAAGGTTTTAAGGCCACCTGTGTTGGGTTTTGTTTCAGTGCTGAAAATTGAAGTCTGATCACAGGGCCCCTTTCCCCACTGCGTGAGAACATGTTCCAATGTTTTAGGTGTTAGATTTTAAGTGTCTCCTTTTGGCACCATGGAGTTTGTGTTTGTTTTGTTTTTGTTTGTTGGTTTTTTTTTCTTAAAAAAAAAAAAAAAAAGAAAAAAAGAAAGAAAACTCCCCTAAGTTTCTAGTTCTGACTGCCTTTGTCACTCACTGCCACGGGTGGGGTGTCCACGTTCACAGCTATGACTATGCTCTCTCCATCCTCTGTTTTGATACGTTTGAGTTCCTGCTGTTCCGACTGGTCTCCGTTCTGGCGCTTGGTGGGCAGCGACGCTGATGCCGACGCGTGGGTGGCCAACATATGCAAAGGACTTGCAGCAGCTGGAAAAGAAGGAACAAAAAACTCAGCACCCCGATCCTTGTCACGTCAGAGGATATGGGAGCACACCTGCACTGTCAATAAATGGTCAATTCCTTTATTGGAGCCCAGGTGAGATTTGGGGCAATTTGTTTAATCTGCAAAACCTGAAGGACGTTTTCCCCAATCACTCAACATTCACACTGATTTGGACACAGGTGGGAGAACAGGGAAGCAACTTCATTTAGTCACTGGAGAACTGAAGACAGGGAAAGACTCAATGACTGCAAGCAAATCAACACCCTAACTTGTGACAGAACTGGGAAGTGGATTCACAAACCCTTTGGTAGGGTCTGGCCACGTCTCTGAGCACTGCAGATGTGTGACGTGGCCTGGAAGGAGAACAGCACCGTGCCAGACCCAGCTGGGGCTGTAAGATACTGCAGGAAAGCTCTGGAATTGAGAGCCAGGAGATGCACTAGACACAAGCAGCAATTCCCCTGGCAGGGGTAACGAGGCATTTGCCCACAGGGTAAGGGCAGGGCTGGAACAAGACCAGTGGTACTTAGACACGTGTGATTAGATTCAGATCCACAACAGCATTAGATTGACAGAAAAATACAGTTCAAATATCCTATACTAGATTTTAATCTCCCTCCATGGAGGAGACAGCACAGGGCACCACTAATGGGCAGGTCCAGGCCTTTAACCCTCAAGACACCCAAGGGTTCCTCCCTCTGCCCCTGATCAGCCCCTTCCTCAATATTATTAATATTATTAAATCAGCCATTCAATGTCTTCGCAAAAAATGCATAATACTAATTACAGCTTTACTCTGTCACTGCCTTTCATGAAACTTTATCTAGGCATTATCAAACCACCTGTGTTTTTCCTGCTCCCTCCTTTCAGCACTTCACTGATGTTATCACAGCGTTCCCCGCTAGTGGAGCTGAAACATCCAGTCCATGAGAAATTACGATGTAAACTAAACTTGTAATTTGTTCATGGCAAGCCAACCTAGAGAATACCTGGAATGTCACCTCTGCATGTACCAAGCTGTAAATCAATTTGCTCTTGTATCTCAGCAGTCATTCAGCTCCCATTAGAAAAGCTACTCCTTGTACCATTTCTAAATAGGGGCTATGGAGATGTAACTCCTGAATAAAATGCCTTTCTGCAAATTTGTTGTTGCTTAAATAAAATCAAGAAGTTCACCCTTCACCTTCAAACACACATTAAGACTGTTACTGCATTATTCTGTTCGATTCTTATAGTGGAAGGTGTCCCTACCCACAGCATGGGGTCGGAATAAGATGAGATTTAAGGTCCCTCCCAACCCAAACCATCATGTGATTACTCACTCCAGGGTCTGGTGAGTAGCAAGAGACCCACTGGCTGCAGCCACAACTGACACGTGGGAGTAGGAAACACACAAAAGAATTATGATGTTTGAACTCTACACTGAAAGCTGAAACACAGAATATGCAACCACACAATTTTACTGTGCAATAAGAAACCTGAGTTTCTTTTGGGCCTCAGAGCATTCAGCTGACTCACAGGGACCAGGCAGCGCTGCCAAGCTGAGAGCAGGATCTCACAGCACCTGCTTACTACTCATGGAAAATGCAATGGGAACAGGAGTTGCTCCGGATTTCTTTGCTTTCAGATGGCACAATTCTTCTTTCTCCAAAGACAAACACACACAAGTGTGTGTAAATACAGGTGTGCCCATGCTAACACAGATACGCACAAACAAACCTGTGTTTCTGTGGGCCCAGTTCCCCCTTTAGATGCTTTCCCTGGGAATTACCTGGTTTCTTGCTGGTTCAGGAGTAACTGTACCAGAGACCAGGAGCTGGAGTACTCCTCATTTGCTGTTCACAGCGTGAACATCTCAGAAGGTATTTAAAGCCCAGGAATCTGCCACCCTGTCACACACAGTGACACAGTGGGAAGCACCACAACTCTATTCCTACATACAGCCACATTCCCTACACACACCCAGCAGCTGCCCTGTCAGGGAACGTGTTGAAATCAGCTGAGTTTTAAGAATCCAGGAAAGAGACAAAAGGACTTTTTTCTTACATTTAAAAATAACTTTTCAATGGATTTCACGTGGCTCTCAGCTCAATTCACATAACCCTTCTGACACAGAAAGTGCACCTCAGGTCTGACTGTGATTGCCTTTGCTGCTCTTAAGCTGCAAGTGAAGTGGCAGCAGCCAGAACTCTGACCTATAAATGTCAGAGGAGTAAAAAAAGAACTAAGCAGATAATTCATTCCACTAGAAAGACTTTAGAGCAGAAATGCAGGTAAAAAAATCGATATAAGATAGCCCTAAAATATTTCTGTAAACATATTTTATGACAGAAAACGTCCTTCAGTATCAGGTAATATTCAAAGCGAAACTGTAAGAACCAGCTGTGTGCACGTGCAAAGCAAAGCAAGTGTGAGTGTATGGAATGATGACAGAGCACGGCTGTTCCAGCGGGGAATCAGGGGATTCAGATAACAATCATCTCAAAATCTTACACAGTTTTGTTCGGTTTTAGCACAGGTTCAATAAAATCAGAATAAAAAGCGACAGTTCAAAAAGCCAGCAACCAAGTTCTGGTTTTCCTGTTGGGTTCCCAACAAACCACCTAGGATCAGATACCATTTGAATGACTTTGTTTTACAGGACCTTCTTTTAAACCTTGTTTCTATCTGGGTAAATCAGTAATGACAGCACTGAAGTCACTGAGGCGACACAGGAAAAGGGATCAGGACCTCAGTGCCACAGGCCCATGGATGAGAGAAACTATTTACAGCAGCAGATATTTACAGGACAAGGAGGAATGGCCTCACACTGACAGAGAGCAGGGTTAGATTAGATGTTAGGAAGACATTCTCCCCTGTGAGGGTGAGGAGGCCCTGGCACAGGTTGCCCAGAGAAGCTGTGGCTGCCCCATCCCTGGAAGTGTCCAAGGCCAGGTTGAAACAACCTGGGATAGTGTCCCTGCCCATGGCAGGGGGTGGAACTAAATTATCTTTAAGGTCCCTTCCAACCCAAACCATTCCATGGTTCTTTGATAACAAATTGGGGTTTGCCATAATACTTCATCCTTGACAATCTCTGTGTCACCAGTGCCGCTGTTTCCTAAACCATCAATTTCCTATTTCTATTCTTATAAGAATGAAAACTGGACCCTCAAAACCCTCAGTAATTCAGTCTGGCAGCCATGCAAATACAAATATTTCCATAATCCGAGTATGAATTAAAAGTCAAATTACTTTATGGATTTATTTATATTTGCACACGAGGGACTTCATCAAAACAGACCTCAAGAGCTGAAAAACATTTTTTTTTTCAAGCACAGCTTTTCTCTCTCAGTGTTAGGTTAACAGGTTCAACTTTGTGATATTGTAAAGCCAAAAGGGGAAAAGGAACTCTGTGCTCTGTGAATTTAATGAATTCTCCACTTGTGGTACAAGGCATCTAAATGGCTGTGAAAGGAGCGTGAACATGTTACAACAGCGTTTCAGTGGAAATGCTCTTCTCGGGGTTGTCTGGACAAGGGTGGAGGTGAGATTTGCATGTGGATACTCCATACATCCAGTTCAGCACATGGCAGTGGGGGTGCTCCTAACCCAGCTTGGTCCTGGGGCTCAGGAGCAGCCTGGACATGTCCCCCTTCCCAGCATCATAACAATGATGTGATTTCAATCCTGGCTTTGTTGTAAGTTTGCTTCTTTTTATTTTATTTTTTTTTTCCCCTTCACTCTCTCTCTCCTTTCACGTTTGGGAGATTCTGGTCTCTTTCACTGATTAAAATTTGGGATTCCGAAGGAAAAAAAAAAAAATAGTGACCTTTTGCTGCAGTCTACAAAGTACTCCCACTAAACAGGCAGTAAGTGAATCTAATAGACACCCCAACCCACGCCAAGTCCCATAAAATCAGGGTGTGAAGCATAAGGGAGAGAGGGATTCATATTAATAATTCATTCCAAGCAACCCCCTGGAGCAGTTTTACTATGATATGCTATGCAGAATGCTTCAACACACTAATTAATATTTTCAAAGTGTTCCACGAGCCCCTTTTAAAAGCACTTTTGCCATTCATTGAGCATCTGCATTTGATAAGGGGAAGATCAGCTCTGCCCCCCCAAAACCAGGGGAGGAAGTGCCCCCTTGGAGCCACACTTGGGCCACAGTGAAAGCACCACAAACACCAATACAGCCCAAACCTTCTGCAGATCACTGGGTGCTTTTGCTTCTCAAATCCAAAATTAACTGGAATAAATTATGCTCACTGTGCAACACATGTAACTGAAAATGCAGGTGACCCCAAGAGATGTGTTGTAATTGCAGTGAAGAGTCCCTGTCTCATTCCCCTTCCCAGCTTCCAGAGAAAAGCTCTGTAAATAACTTGAGACAACACCAAGTCCTTCCCAGGCACAGATCTGTCATTTCTTGCATTATATCTGCTACATATTTACCCAAAAATCCCCCTATTTCCTACTTCAATTAATAAGAAAACATAGCAAGGTTGTATTCAGCAATTAAAATCTCAGAGTTTTGTAACTAATGAACTTAACTTGGTATTTGAATTTCAGTAGAAAATTATATCTGTAGCAATAGGTCTCTCCATCATATTTTTATGAAGTGCATTAAAACACTTTTTAAAATACAAAAGAGCCAGGGATGACGCTTGACCTGCTCACACTCCAAAAATCATAAAAAAGAATTTCTTTAGGAAAAATAAAGCAGAACACACCAGGAGAACGAACTCTGCCAAAATGATTGTTTTCTGGTTTGTACAAATAAACTCTTGTTTAATTAAGCATAGATTCAATGAGTGAATTATTTTTAACCTCTGGAGTGCCAGGGAGTGTTTCGGAAAGGTCGTGGGGCTGCCTAAAAAGTGACACAGGACTGAGTTTCAGCAAAAACTGACCAGCTTTGGGTGGAAAGATAACGAATTAAGGTGCCTGTGATGCCAAGGAGTACTGGTCAAATATGCACAAATTTCTCTTACCCACCTAAAATGCAGGTCCTGCTTGTCCTCTGAAGATCCAGGTGATCTGCACTGGGCTCACTGCACCTCATTCTGGGGGCAGTGGCAGGATTTGGCCCCAAAGAGATGATGTCAGCCAGCCACTAACACAGACTGCACATTAAACTCTCTTGACATTTATGAAAATGCAGAAAAATCAGATTGTCCACTCTGCAGATGAATGAGCTGCTGCCCAACAGGCTCTGCAGCCACAGAGCAATAAGCAGTGGAGGGACTGTGTTTCTCCACACAAATCTACAGTAGTTCTGCCAATGCAAATATTAATAATCAAGATAATCGTGTTGATTTTGGACACTCCCTTGAGAATGCCCTCTAACCCCGGCTTGGCAATTTTTGAAGGATATAATCCAGCACAGCTCAGAGACCTCTGCCCCAGACACTCCCAGAAGCGTCCCTATGGGTGCTGGGCCGTAGGAAGGACAGGACCCCACAGCCCACAAACAGCCAGAAAGAAGCAGAAAGAGTCAATAAGCATCCAAGAGCAGGTAGGGGTTGGGAATCATCACTCCCAGCTCCTGCCCTGGCTCTGTCCCAATCCACCTTGCTGCCCACACACAGCCCAACTCCCCCCGCTATCCCAGTGTTCACCAATACTGAGCACACACCGTCACAGGGGAGGAGCTCTTCTGCCTGCAGAGCCCCTTTCCCAATGTGCTGGTACTTTTAGGATGTGCATTGTATTGGTACCTTTAGGATGTGGATTACACTGGCACCTGCAAAGCCTCCTCACAAAGGGCTCATGTGATGTGCAAAGACTCAGAGATGTGTCCTTTTTGCCACACGTGCTGCCCTTGATCTGGTGCTGCAGTGACCCTTTGCTACTGAGTTTTTAATAAGGGGTTGTGCTCGGTTTTGCAAGATTAATTCCAACTGTGGCCGTGGGGGCTCCTTGATATGAGGATGGGTGACATGGGGGCTGCGCCAAAAGCCCTCTGAGCTTCACTCCTGGTCCAGCTGCTGCCCTGCCTGGGAATAAAATGCCCTTTTTTTTTCCAGCAGTGAAATGCTGCTGAGAGTCTCTCTTGCCTCTAAAAACAGGTTGGCACCACTCACCAGCAGGAACAGTGGCTTTACAAGCCCGTGGTCAAGACCTGATGGAAAAGTTTGGAGCTCTGTATCCAATAGGCAGACGATCCCTTCAGGTGAAGAAGGGAACAAAGGAGCAAGGGCTTGTTTTTTCCCCTGCCAGGAAAACATATCAGGTCAGCAACCTGTGCACAGACCCAGGTGGGTGGGTTGTGAGCAGGGTTCAAGCTGCTGCCTGGGCAACCACCACGTGCCACGAGGCTGCAGACCTGGAAAATTCTTCCAGCCCCCTGAGCACAATCCCCAAAACCACCTGGCAGCAGGGAGAGGGGAGAAAGGAGCAGAAATTGCTTCCATGGCCGTGCTGGTGTGCAGTGATTTGCTGACTTTTCTGACAGGCACACACATCCCTCCCGGACAGGGCAACACCACCGTTGGAATAATTGCACTGGGAAGGGCAGGATCTGCCCCCTCCACCCCCCTGCCTCCTTCCCCTCTCACACACACTTTAAGAAGGAGTAAATTTAGCCCCCCTAGAAGCTGACAGATTGATAGCAAAGAATCTTCTGTTTTAAAATACACTTAACAGCAAAAAACTGTTCAAGAAACCAGCTCATGCTGCCGACTTTTGTATACCTTGGACTGTGCAGAAAAAGCTACAAAACAAAAAATATGATCTTTTTCCCCCATAAATGTCCAAACACGAGCTGGCTCTCCGGCTGTGGAGTTTGTGGCCTCCTTGCTGTGTAGAAGGGCTTTTTAGCCGATTTTTTTGGTGCATCTGAAACAGCATTTCCAGCTGCTCTCCACTGCCCTTCAGCCACTCCAGGGACAGAGCCCTGTCCCTCCCTGCCAAACAGGGAGCACACTGATCGTGGCTGGATCCACGTAGGATGCACCCCCAAAATCACGGAGTGGGGTGGGCTGGGGACAAGCTGGGACCTTTGTATTTCAGGGGGGACTCCAAGTTGTGTGTGTTCTGTGTCCCCCCCCTCGCCAAGTCCTCCCTGGCTTTTGGCAGGGGAAAAAAAAAAACCAGGGTTTGGATTAAGCGCTGAGAGTTGAAGATGAAATTGTTTGAAAGCTTAAGAGTGCCATCGTGTGGAGAAGGGACTGGTGTTCCCACTCCATGGACTGGAGATGGGAGCGGGGTTGGGGTTCTGAACCCTCTTCTTCCCCCACCAAACACAGTTATTTTAATTTCCTAATAAATATGGTTTTTGGTGTCCCACTGCCTCACCCACTCTGTGCTTGCAACACTCTTCACCCTTCTTTTATTTCTTTTTTTTTTTTCTGCTAATCATCCTTTTTTATCATCATTATTTTTTATTATCATTGCACTTCATTACTGGTTTAACCTTTTCCCTTTTTTTGTTTATAGAACACACTTTGTCCTGGCACAAATCACATGAAACTAAATAAACCACAGTACAAGGAAGCAAGAAGAAAATAAATGTCTTCATTCTGAAGCCATTTCCTTTGTGCTTTTGGACTCTGGGGCTCTTTACATCTCAGAGTTTCATGTTTTACTCGCTATTAATCACCAAATTTAAAAATAAAAAGATAAACTGTGGCTTAGCAACACACAAAATATTATATTTCGAATATTAAAAGTCTGTGAGGATTTAAATTCCATATGTCTTTCAGCAAAACAAAAAGGAGACAACTGAGATTTCCCAAAGTGAGCTCCATTTTCACCAAAAAAACCCAAAACACCAAAACCAAAAAAAAACAACAGGTAAGGAACTTTTTTGTATTTAGATTTGAATGATCATGGGCAAGGGAAAGATATTTTCTTTTTCATTAAAGTAACTGACGTTAATTAATAAAATACTATTAACAAGGTGTTTCAGGGTATGGGACTGATCCTTCTCTGAACTGGATGGCCTCATTCCTTCCCAGGGCAGCAGGTCTGGGCTGAATATCTGGGTGATTTTTGTGTCAGGGTGTTTTTAATCCAGGCGGTTGAAGTCAGGAATGACTCACTGCCTTGACCAGAGTGGCTTCAAGCCCCCAGAGACCCTTCCCCCGATATATCCATTTTTAAACAATTCGGCCTCAAATCTGACCTGTCTGCCTCGAAACTGGAATTCTCAGCTAAAGTGCAGCCTCTGGATACCCCGGGGTTTCCCTCTTTTTTAAAGAACTTGTGCACTCCAACACCATGGTGGGGAGGGGGCGGTTGGTGCTCAGAAAAAAAAAAGAAAGGAGCTTTTTAGCCAAAATGCTGGTGGGTGTTTGTGTCCCCCACACGCGAAATAGCAGTGCCAGGGCAGGTGAAACACGTGGATCTGTGTTGTACAATAACACCAAGCCAAACAGAAAGTGGGAATATCAGGATAGGAAACTGCATCTAATTTGTTTTAAATTCACAGAAGTCTTAATCTTTTGGGACGTATTTTTACTTTACATATTTGTTAATGCGAAATGTTCTCGTTGCCAAATATGCTTAATATGCAAGTGGGAAGTGATTCTGCTTTTGCCTTTTTACTCTTCCTGAACCAAAAATAAACCTGCTTTTGCATCCCACAGGTTTCCCTCCTATCCTTTAAAATGCCAGCTGAGGAAGTATAAGCAGGAATGTCACTGGGAGGGTGGGATTTTCCATGCTGGGGCAGAAAATTCCTGCCCTTCGCACCAGATATTGTGGATTTGGGAGAAAGAGTAAAAGCTTTCAAGGCAGGGCACATTTATTTCGAGTGTTAAATCTGAGCCACTGAAAGTGGCTCTTGTAAACTTCATTTAGAAGCAGAGGAGAGGAGGGTTATTCCAGCCCTGCAATTGAATAATTCATATTATTTGCCATCATTTAGGAAAGCTGCTGAATGAGAAGGAATAAATATTTTGAAAAGTAATGAAATCTGTCCTTCAACAACAGGGGAAGAGAGATGAGACAGCAGCAAGGAGGGACAGCATCTCTGTGGCAAATAAGATGTGGTTCAAAGAACCAGTTTAAAGAACTAGTTTTAAGGACTGTTTTAAGGGACCACTTTAAAGCTCATCCACCCAGCTCTGCCAAAGAAAAGTCCAGTAGCAAATCCTCTCCGGACAATCCCAAACGAATCAGGCCTGAATCAAGCAGGGAAAAGCCCAAGCAAGGGAAAATACTCCCCTAGGAAAACCAACCCGTCCAAAACATCGCAATAACCCCCAATCAGCCAAGCTTTCTCTTCACAGACCAGTCCAAAGCTGTCTGGGGGCTGGAACAAGCCCCCTCTGAAGGAATTATTTCTATTCCTGCCTTTGTCATCAGTCATATGATGGTAATAAAATCTGTAACTGTTTCCTTTACACCAGGGCTGCGATTTACCTCGTCTAATAGACAATGCAAATGCTAAAAGGCACATATACATCTTCATTATATAAGCTGGTGCCTGAGTCATTTGCCTCCAGAGACAGTTTTATTCATTTTTATACAATTTGCCTACTGTACAGTGCAGATGGTTTCTATTAAGTAAAATATCTGTTTGCTTCCAAATTTTTAGTTTTCGTGATTAAATTACTTGAAAATGATGGTACATTGTATTACCCTTTTTCATGACTTAATGCAGTTGCAATGGCACGAGTATAAAGTGGAAACCCCAGTTTCAGCCACTCAGAAAATGGGTATTTTGGCCACATGCTGGGAATTTCTGAGCTCTGCTCTGTACCCGCTGCAGCGTTTTCCCCTGAGCCTGAACTAGAAGAGTTATTTACTAAATATATATCTTAAAAAGGAGTTTAAGTAGAAGCGTTGGGAAACATGACAGGAGGGAAAAAAAGGTGGATTTTTTGGGAGGGATTCCGGAAAAGCTGCTGCTCGTTATCCCGGAGCGTGTGATGGGGGGCGAGGCCGTGGCTGTGCCGGGTGTGTGACATCCATCGCTGTGCTGCCATCGGGTGGATGGCTGGGAAAGCTGCACGTTCCCACTGCGGTGCAGGAGCGGGTGGAGAGCACCAGCACGTCCCAAAAAACTCCCCTCCAACCACCCTGCGAGTGGAGAAATCTCCTCCTGCAGCAGGATCGGGATTGTCCTCAACTTACCGGTTTGCCCATCCAAATGATAATGTCCTGTGTCTGCATCTTGCTGGAACTGAATTATAAAATTATAAATGGAATTATAAAATAATAAATGTTTTGAGTTATAAAATAATAACTGGAATTACAAATAATAAATTGTTTGGGTTGGAAGGGAAATTTAAAGGCCATCCAGAACACCACTCCTGCCATGGGCAGGGACACCTTCCACTATTCCAGGTTGCTCCAACCTGGCCTTGGACACTTCCAGGGATGGGGCAGCCCCAGCTTCTCTGGGCAGCCTGTGCCAGGGCCTGCCCACCCTCCCAGGGAACAATTTCTTCAAGACATCTTTTAGTTTAAAATTTAATTCCCCCTTGTCCTGTCGCTGTCTGACAGTGTAAAAAGTCTCTCTTTCTCTTTCATAAGCCCTTTTAGGCCCTGGAAGGGGCTCTCAGGTCTCCCTGGAGCCTTCTCTTCTCCAGGTGAACCCCTCCAGCTCTCCCAGCCTGGCTCCAGAGCAGAGGGGCTCCTTCTCTGCTATTGCTGCTCACACAAGTCCTGAGTCCCTCCCAGTTTTCCTGGTCACTGCTGCCACCAACAGTTTGGGTCTTGGAATGGTTTAAGGAGCCTCTGGGCTCCCAGCTGAGAGGTGGCAGCCAGCTGGCCTGGCAGGTCTGTGGAGCAGCATTCCTGGATGGAGAGGCTGGAACTGAGCACCACCAGCCCTGCCATCCCCTTCCAGCTCACCCCGTCCTGGAGCAAAGCTGGGACACCCCAAGATGTGTGTCCTGACCTGCCAGTGCTTTACTGGAATGCTGGGGAAGTGCCCAAGGCCAGGTTGGACAGGGCTTGGTGGGAGGTGTCCACACAGGGGGGTGGAACCAGATGAGCTTTAAGATCCCTTCACACCCACTCCACGACCCCATGAGTTTATTTTACATGGCAGGAGCCCTCCCTGAGCTGTTTCTCTTCCTGCCTCTAACCTGCCTCCTGCTCTCAGCAGCCTGGCCTGGCCAGGGGACCACAACTCCACTTCAGGGAGGACATTGCTCCTTCAGACACAGCTGAAACGTCCTCTCACATCTCCCCATTCTCCACTTGAACCTTCTCCAGCATCCTGTCCCTGGTACAGCACAGTCTGGCAGTGACTTTGGTGCTGGCTAAAGACTGGCAGAAGAACTGCCTTCCTTTGGGGTTGATCTAGTTTGAGTCACATCTCTGGGTTTGCTCATTCCCAGCTCAAGCAGAAGAATAATATCTGCCAAAGTCCTTCAAGCTTTGACTGGTCCATGAACCTCTATGTTGCAGAAAGAACCAGGGACATGCCCAAAACACTTCCATTAACTGATAAACCTCCAATTATTTCTCTTTTTTTAAATAGAAAGAGAGCAGTGAAAAGTAACTCAGCATTGCCTCTCCGCAGCCATGTGGGAGAGGTTTGAGTCGTGGTCCATCACAACCTGCTTTCCTTCCCTCCTCCCACAAAGCCCCAGTGACCAATCCCTGTGTCTCCCTCCTGTTCTTTCCTCCCAGCACAGGGAGATCCCCACCTGTGACGTTGAAGTCCCCCCTCACAGCCCATCTCAGCTTCTCCTTGAGGAGGCTCAGGGTGGTCTGCACATAATCTGCCGCCCGCACGGCCGCCCGGGTGCCCTCCACGGGCTGCTTGAAGTATCTCAGGAGCTCTGCCGGGGTCAAGGCATCGTTCTGCAGGTGCTGCTTGATGCTGCAAGGGAGAAGAAAACACAGCCTGACCTGGGGCAAGGCCAGGAGTGCTGCAGGTTCCACATCTGAGCTCTCCTGGTGTGTCTCTGCTTTGAACTGCAAAGGCAAAGTCACTGGGAGAGGCCAGGGCTGCTCCCACCATCCCTGACAGAGGAACAGAGGGAGCTGCAGGAAGGGAATCCCTTAAATCGCCCAGCTCCACCTGCCAGAAGGCAAATTTTAGGTCTTTACATCCTTGAGGCAGCCCAACCTCGCTCAGCTGTTATCCAGACCATCAATACCCACAGGTGTCTCCATCCCAAGGTCCTGAATGTCTCCAGGTCACCCTGTCTTAAAGCTGCTGGAACCTCCTGTCAGCTGGAGGGGTCCCCGAGCCAGCAATGGATTTCAGAGTGTGGCTGCAGGAGGAGGCAGCTACAGGCTGGTGGGAAGCTGGACACTCCCAAACCACAGCTAGGAGTCCCAAAAAGCATCCTCACTGCAGCCTTTTGCTGTGTCCATGGAGGGAACCACCTGAAATCAACACCTGGCACCATCTCAGAGCTCGTCTGAGGAGTGGAACAGAGCCCAGCACAGTGTCAGGTGATGCTCTGAGGGTGGGCAGGCCCTGGCACAGGTTGCCCAGAGAAGCTGTGGCTGCCCCACCCCTGGGAGTGTCCAAGGCCAGGTTGAAGCAACCTGGGCTAGTGCAAAGTGTCCCTGCCCATGGGCAGGGGGTTGCAGCAGGAAGATCTTCAAGTCCCTTCAACCCAAACCATTCTGTGATTCTGTGAACACCGAGCTGGGAGGAACAGCCTGCAGAGAGGAGGTCACACAGCCTTGAGAGAGCAGGCAGAGCAGGCAAACCCTGGGTCACAGCCCTCTGTGCTCCACAGCTCCTCACCCCGCTGGCCCTGCACTCAGGGAGGAGAAGAGTGGGTGAAGGCGCAGGGCAGGGGTCACAGAGGGGTCACAGCCCCAAATCTCACCGGTCCCGCGTGCGCTTGTAGGCGGCGTCCACCAGGCGCTTGGCCTCGGCCACACTGCTCAGGAGGGACGTGTCCGACAGCTCCCCCAGCACATCTGGGCAGGGCACAGGGAAGGGCAGAGCTGAGGGTGCTGTCAGGAACCCTGTGCTCGTGCCTCTAACACCCAGGCACCGGGCACAGCAGCGCTGGAGGCAGTTGCTGCTCGCTCTCGAGAGCTCTGGGTATAAATATATTTGTCAGGGGGGTCTGACAGTTGTTCCTGGGCGTGAAGAGGTGTCTCCACCAGTGGAGGTTTCAAACAGCCATGGTGAGAAATGCAGGCACCATCCCTCCTGCTGTTTCCCACCCCTGGAAGTGTCCAAGGCCAGGTTGGACGGGGTTTGGAACAACAGGTTTCCCTGCCTGTGGCAGGGGGTGGGATGAGATGAGCTTTAACATCCTTCCCAACCCAAACCACTCCACGATCCTGTGATTCCATAAGCAACCCAATTTCCCCATGGCTTCCTCCAGTCCCTCCTTGCAACCTTCTGCCACCCTCACTGCTCCCCTTCCTGCCTGGGGGAGCTCCCAAAAACGAGTTTCATCCCCACCATCTGCTTGGCTGTGGGTCAGAAAATGGGAAGGGACAAGCCCTGGTGGGCTTCTCTGAGGGACAGCGCTTTCCTGCAGCTTCCAGGGAGAAAGAAAACATCAGAAAGATCACACAGAGAGGGGGTAAATGTCTCCAAAAACTCCCCAGAATTTATGTCTTCCCTGATCAGCCTAGACTTTATCTCTTGGATGATGCTGATGAGAAAAACGATTGCCTGAGCCACCATTTGAGACAAATGAAAGGCCCAGGAATAAGGTTTCCATAAGGACTTGGCACTGTAAATTAACAGGTGGGGGTCTCCAGGTGTTTTAGAGCACTGATCCAGGGCTGGAAGAGAGTAGAGACTGCCCCATCCCCAAATTCCACAGGCCCTGGGAGCTCAGGGATCAGGGAGGGAGACCCTCATACCTGAGAGCTGACCTCTTTTAACCTGATTTAAGAAACCAGGTCAGGCCATGAACTGGTAAAAAACGGGATTGCTGCCACAGGAGGGACAAACTGTGCTCCTTCTGACACCTCTTCGGGGCTGTGCTGCCACGATAGAGAAATTCAGGCTCTTCCAGACTGAACTTTTATCTTTCCTGCTCAGAAAGTCCCTCGCTCTGCTAAGTCTGAGGGAAGAACGGTACCATGGGAAGAGGATACGGGTGCCTGGAAGAGGCCGAGGATCACCAGCAAGCCCAGGAAGGTTCCTGCCTTCATCCCTGCAAAGGAACGCAAGAAGTGAAGAAGACCAAGAGCCCGTGGATGGGAATTTCCATGCCCACACTGGGGATGCCAAGGGAGTTCGTGGGGCATGTCCTTCCCAGTGCAAGGGATTGAGGGGATTGTGCCTGCCTGGGAGGTCCTTTTAGTGCCACATGGGGACCTGTGGTCCCCATGTGG
>JAWMRA010000162.1:36659983-36676904 GCA_035584735.1 Pseudotriccus pelzelni
GGCCAACTAAACGGACCTCCCAGGCAGGGAAAAGGGAGCTGCCTCCTGTCCTGGGAATTCCCAGCACTGCTGGGAACATCCTGTTTCGGAACTGGGAGCAAGGAAAAGGGAGCAGAACATGCTGCCAGTGCAGCTTGGCAGGGAGCTGGGCAGCAACACGGGGAGTGCAGGGGGGGCTGGAAGAGCTGGAGGGGAAAGAGGGAGCAGCCAGGGCAGCACGGCAGGCCCCTCCACACGCAGAAATTTGGGACGTTTCTTTCGCCAGAAGCTGAACCCACTCACCTCCTTAAGGCAGCTCCAAAGCAACCAGCTCTACAGAACGAGCCCAGAGCCGCGGGCTGAGCCTGCTGCTCAATGCTCGACCCTTCAAAGGCAGCCCAGAATCCACCCTAAAACGCCCCAGCCAAACCCCGTCCCGGCGGAGCAGCTCCGCCGGCCCCAGCAGCATCCTTTGCCCGTGCTCCAGGCTCTGCCAAACCCTGAGCCAGCGGGAATCACAAACCTCAGCCGGACGCTCCAAAACCCAGCCCCAGGGCAGGCTCTCACCTTGTGATGCGCCGTGTCCTCCCCTCCCTCCCCCGGCCCCCTCCGCGCCGGGCTTTTTATCTGCCCGGCGTTATCTGCAGGGGCTGACCCGACCTTTGGGAACTCCTCCTGGGTGCGTGAGGCCGAGCCAGCGAGGCACCCACCCCGGCACCACAGCTGGGTGGCCCCTCTGCACCCCACCGCATGCACAGCCCCAGCGGAGCTTCCCCGTGATTTTTCCAGAGGGAGGTGTAAGGCAGCACTTTGTTTGAGAGTGTTGAGTCCTTCTGGGGGTGTTTTACAGGGACAAGATTTCTTACCCCCTGGTGCCCTTCATCCTTCCTTTTCTTGCCAGATCCCAAGGGTGTCTGTGCTGCCCAGCATTCCTCATCTCACCTCCTGCCCCGTGTCTTCCGTGGTCTGGAGGGATCCATGGACGCTGCTCCTTGTGCCCTTCCCTGCAGCAGGAGGAGGCCCCTGGGTGATGGTTTGAGCAGGTGTCACCAACCCCCAGCTGCAGGGTCTCACCCTCTCCCAAACTGCTGCTCCGCTGGGAAATGACCTGGCAAAGCATCTCCTCTCCCTGCGGCCAAAGCCCCCTCCCTGTCCGGGTGCAAATGGACAAATTCACCCCCAGATCTGGGCTCCACCATCCCTGTCCCCAAATTTGGGCTTCACCATCTGCATTCTGAAGGTGGGCTGCACCCTCCCTGTCCCCAGAGCTGAGCTCCACCATCCTTATCCCCCAAACAGGGCATCAACGTCCCTGTCCCCTAAACTGGACTCCACCATTCCCAGCCCCACCACCCCTGTCCCCAAATCTGGGCTCCTTGCAGGTGCAGCCTCGCACTGCCACTGGTCCTGGTCCTTCAGTATTCCAAAGAAAGTCAGCCAAGCAAACTGCAAATCTCGTGGTGGGTCCCAGGTGAGGCTGGTCCTGTTTGCAGACCTCTAATCTGAGACTGGTTTTGATGAACTGGAGGGAATCCACCTGGAGCCCAGGATGCAGGAGAAAGCTGGGTTTGGTCAGCCTGGACGGAGAAGGCTCTGGGAGCCTCACCATTGGCCTTGGCTGTCTCATGGGAGGGCTGCAGGCAGAGCCAGGGGCTGCACAGGGATGGGACAAGAGCCAATGGCACGTGATGCTGCCAAGAAAATTCCCAAGAAAAATCCCCATGAGGGTGAAGCAGTGCTGGGATGGGGCCTGGAACAGAGGTGGAATCTGCATCCTTGGAGATGGAGCTCCCTTGAATAAGACCCTCAGCAACCTCCCCTGGCCTTCCAGGTGACCCTGCTGTGACCAGAGACCCAGGAGGTACCCCCACCCTGCCCCTGTCTGTGTTTGAGACAAGAACAGAGGAGCTCCTGAGCTGCCAGCACCAGCACAGCACCAGTATAGACCAGCACAGCACCAGCAGTTTGCACAACAGTAACCGCAGCTCTTGTGCAAAGGGGCAGAGCCAGAGGGTTTCAAAGCCACCACCTCTTAGAGGAGCAGGAGGAGGATTTTTCGAAGGTTCCTGAGGCAGTTAGTGATATCAGAGCTGATGACTGAGTGTCACAATGAGGGATGTGGTTCAGAGAATCATGGAATGGTTTGGGTTCGAAGGGACCTTAAAGATCGTCCAGTCCCACCCCCTGCCATGGCTAGGGACACCTTCTAATAGCCCAGGTTGCTCCAACCTGGCCTTGGACACTTCCAAGGATGAGGCAGCCACAGCTTTTCTGTGCCAGGGCCTCACCAACCTCCCAGGGAAGGATTCCTTCCCAATATCCCATCTAACTCTGCCCTCTGGCAGAGAGAAGCCATTTCCCCTTGTCCCCAGTCCCTCTCCAGCTCTCCTGGAGTGTCTTTAGGCTCTGCAAGGGGCTCTCAGGTCTTCTTGGATCCTTCTCTTCTCCAGGTGAACCCCCCCAGCTCTCCCAGCCTGGCTCCAGAGCAGAGGGGCTCCAGCCCTGGGAGCATCTCTGTGGCTCCAACAGCTCCATGTCCTTGTGCTGTTGTTCCCAGGGCTGGTGGCAGCTCTGCAGGGGGGTCTGTGGCATCAGCCCAAGGCATAGGGGGTTTCTGGGCTGGGTCATGTAGAGCTTCTCATCCACCAACACCCCCCAGCCCTTCTCCCAGGGCTGCTCTCCCTCCATTCTCACCCAGCCTGGATTTACACTTGGCACTGCCCTGACCCAGGTGAAGCCCATTGCCCTCAAACTGCTTCAGAAACCACAACAGTGGGAGGTTTGGGAGGTGTTTTTGTCTCTTGAACGTTCCCTTTCCCTGGAGATCACAGTCCTGCTCCCAGATCACAGTGTATGGCAAAGGCCGTGGGTCTGGCTGAGCCTTCTGCTGAGCACCCACACAAGCACCAAACCCTTGTGCTCCTCACCTTGTGCACAGAGGGGAGATCAGGTGCTGCTCCTCTGGAGGATGGAGGGAGGTGCCACCCACCCCTGGGCACAGTGATTAAAAGCAGAGGATACAAAGCAGAACACCTGGATTGTATTTGCACTTTGGGGTTTTTTTTGTTTCCTTTTTTTTTTTTGCCTTTTGTGTTTAGCTGCAACAGCCTGAAGGTCTTACACCTTTCTCAAGGAGATTTCTGTGAGCTTTGCTGTGCAGCCTTGCCTAGGGTTGAGGAACCAGCAGAATTAGGGAGATTTGCTAAAGTCTGTATCTGTCACAGCTGCATTTTCCTGGAGGCAGAGAGACAACACACGCCTGGTCACAGGTCAGCCGAGGAGGGAGGATGGAAGCACCAGGAGAGAGGGAGCCGGGCAGGCACCAGCTTCCGACATGGACCCCGGCTCTGGGCACACCCCAAAACCTTCCAGTTGCTTCTTCTGTTCTTCAATTCATGCCCTGATGAACTGATAAAAGCAACGACAGTTTCTTTCAAAAGACCTCAAACAACTCACTTAGGAAACTCCAGCTGGTAAATTCGGTTAGAAAGGCATCCCACTTCCCCAGGGGGAGGGCAAGTGCAGATAAAGAACTGGGTCACTGAGGAGTTTCATCACTGAATTCTGCCTTGGGAACTCCCTCAGAGCTGCAGCAGCTTCATCACTCCAAAGCCTTTCGTCTGTCCCTCCCGTCCACCACAGCACCTGGTGTCTCACTGCAATATCCAGATCCTTGTCAAACAAAGGAGCAGCAGCTTCCCAAGGAGTCCCTCCTGTCCTGGGAATCCTGGAGAATCCCCACCAAAGCTCAGAGGGACTTTTGCCAGCTTGGCTGGATTCCCAGAGGCTCGAGGTGCACAAGCACTCCACTGTCCCAGTGTTTAGGCACCAGTGGCCTCTGCAGAGCTCCCACAGAGCCCAGTCTCAAGTGTCCACCTTTCCAACTGGTGGGACCACAAGGCATCAACCACCCAGTGAGCTGTAGGAACAAGGTACAGAGCCAAGAGCCGTGGTCTGACCTCAGAGCTTTTGGGATTTCCTTGTTTTATCCTCTTTTAGCCAATGTGTACTGAAGCTGTTCCAGCTGGAGGAGGGGGCAAAACCACCTTTTTCTTCTCCTTGCAACAACCTCTGAGCAGCTGCTGGCAGTGCTTGGACAGGTCCTGCTGGCTGGACAGGGCAGTCACTGCTGGCACAAGACGTGCCCGGACTCTCTGGAAGTTGCATCAGATGTTTCAGAAGTCTGTGAGTGACTGTGGATCCCACCTACCAGGCCGTTGTGGTGGGGCTGGTCTCTGTTGGGGACATTTGTTCTGACAAAGCAGATGGTTGTGTTGGTCCATCACCTGGTCAATCCCAGCCTGTCCTGTCAGCACAGCAGGAAAAGAGGCCAACATCTGCCAGGGACACACTGATGTTTCTCCAGAGGTACCTGCTCCCAGCCTGGGTGAGGGGGCTCATTGTGGAGGAGCCAATTCAAACATGGAAAGCACCAAAGCACAGAATCATGGAATCAGAGAATGCTCTGGGTTGGGACTGTAAAGCCCATCCACTCCCTGCCATGGGCAGGGACACCTTCCACCAGCCCAGGTTGCTCCAAGTCCCATCCAACCTGGCTTTGGACACTTGCAGGGATGGGGCAGCCACAGCTTCTCTGGGCAACCTGTGCCAGGGCCTCCCCACCCTCACAGGGAGGAATTTTCCTCCAGGGCAGGGGTGACCCCACACATCAAATAACGTGCTCCCAGGTGAAAACCTGCATTTTTCCAAACAGACAGAGCTGGAAGATTATGTAAATAATTCCATAAAAATAAAACATAATTCCGTTTTCTCTCAGTGATGCCTGATGAAAACACACCTCAGTGATGACTGACTATGGTGCTCTTCCTCTGCAGGTTTAGCCCAGGTGACCAGGGAGGAGACAAGAGGTGAAGGAGGAGATAACAGTAAAGGAAAACCCCTGTAATTAAGATAACAAGATGCAGGTGTCTAACAAGGACATTCTTATTAACTGGTGATTTCTAATCATTTGGTATCCTCCAACCAAAGTAATCAGAACCTGTTTTTGTGGTTCGAAACACAGGTTGGGTAAAGACACCCTTCTCAAATCTTCATTTCCAGCTACCTTATCAAATTTTGTGTCATTTTGAAGAACATATTGCACTGATATTACACCCTCACACAGCAGAGCCCATTGCCATCTGCAAAGTGTGACACTGGCTCTATTCTAACTCTTAAATCAGGGGGGAAAACATACCTGTCCAATGGAGTTTTGTTATTACTTCCTGAATTTTCTTTGCCTGGAGAAGTGAGATCTCTATCTTAAACCCCTATAAAAATTGTCTGTTGCACAGAGTGTGACAGCCAAGCAGACATGGTTCATAAACATTTGTGATGTATTAAGGGAACCAATCTTCCCTCCAAACCTGCAGGTAGCAGAGAAACAACTTTGTCAGCACTGAAATAAAAATCTGGGATTCTGCTGTTGTTAACAGAGGTGGATTCTAATGTTTAGGATGGTTGGTGAACACATAAAAAGTAAGAATAGTGGTTTAGCTGAATATGTCAATGCTAGGGGTGCAAATAGAGAGCTGGCAGAAAAGGGCAGATTAAGGATTGAATCCCAGGTTAAGGATTGCATCCCAGATTAATGATTGTATCCCAGATAAAGATTGAATCCCAGGCTTGGCTCTACTTCATCTATAAGAGAAATCACACTCACAGAATCTCCTGGGTTGGAAGGGACCCACAAGGACCATCCAGTCCAACTCCTGGCCCTGCCCAGGACACCCCAACAATCCCACCCTGTCCCTGAGAGCGTTGTCCAAACACTCTTTGAGCTCTGGCAGCCTTGGGGCTGTGCCCACTGCCCTGGGGAGCCTGTTCAGTGTCCAGCCATCCTCTGGGGGAAGAACCTTTCCCTGAGATCCAGCCTAACCCTCTCCTGCACAGCTCCAGCTGTTCGCTGGGGTTCTGTCAGTGCTCCCAGGGAGCAGAGTTTGGTGCTGCTCCTCTGCTGCCCTTTGTGAGGAAGCTACAGACCCTGATGAGGTCTGACCTCAGTCTCCTCCAGGCTGAGCAGACCAAGTGCCTTCAGCTGCTGCTTGTGTGGTTTCCCTTCCAGGCCCTTCACCATCTTCTTTGCCATCCTTTGGATTCTCTCCAATAGCTTTAGATCTTACACTGTGGTGCCCAAAACTGTCCTCGGGGCTCCAGGTGAGGCCACTCTAGAGCAGAGCAGGACAATCCCTTCCCTTGACCAGCTGGTGATGCTGAGCCTGATGCACTCCAAGACAGAGGTGGCCCTCCTGGCTACCAGAGCACACTGCTAAAGTGTTTCTCAGTTCTTTTCATTTATTAGTGTATAAAAAGTTCCTGATTAGTTTTGTTTGTATTTAAAAGGTTGGACAACCTTTTAGACAAAGCTGAGTGTACACAAAGAAGAGGTATAGATTTGTCTCTCTGCCCTGATGATGACATCACTTTGTATTCCACAATAACTTTGTGATTTCTCCAAATTGTCTTTTCAGGCTGGTGATCCAATCCTAATCTACTTTGATTCATCATCTGTACTGAGCACACTTAGACAGCCAGTAAAAATGGGAGCCAGTGGACTTTGTGTTGATGGAAATCCTGCTGGTTAGTAAAGGGGGGAAGAACATCTCAGGGTGATTTGCTTCCGTTTGATCTGTTGTCATGTCTTAACTCAGGCTTCCTGGACAGTAAAAGTACAAGCTGTATTCGGATTTTTGCCAATTTGAGCAAGAGCTGCATGACTGACCCTGCCCTCGATGCCGCCTCTTACTACCGGGATTTCACTGTGCTAAAGGTGCATGTCAGATTTCTTGCTTTTATGCAAAATCGTGGTTGCTTGACTTTGCATTGCTTTCCTCTGCAACTTCAGCTAACTGGAAAACAAGATCATCTGGTATGTCATCCCTGATCTCCCAATTGTTGAGGCCTTCTTGCTGGAACACCTACTAAAAATGTGATTGGTGATCACCCTTCAAACTACTTTCAAATAAATTTTACTTATTAGCAAATTCTTAATGGATTTAACAGGTGCTTCACTGATAATTCATAGTTTTAATGGTTTATATAGACTCTCTTGCATTTTAAACTGACTGTTTTTCAAAGTGTTCCTTTCTGTTCCATCACCTTGACCAACCAAGTAGTGCATGTTCTCAGTAAAGAATGAGGATTTGTTTTAAACAATATGGTACCTCTAAAATAATATTGAAGGCCCCTTATTAATATTAGCTCTGTTTACAGTCATAAATTGAATTCCATATCAGTTTCTCCACTATTTATTTTGATTTAATTTTAAGGTAATTTAAGTAATTTAATTTTCATTTACTGTTCTGGGTTCATCGTGCTGGTCTTACTGAATGTTTATATGAAAATATCTCCTCTTGCCTTCTAGAGTTTCTCTGGTGTTCCGTGAGAAAACAACACTGTAAATATGAACACCTTACTAAGGCTGATAACTCTGTTTCCTCTTATATTGCAAATGTAAATCAGCATAACTGTAGTAGAGAGTATTCTGTTGATCAGATTTAAATCATGTTTTCAGGGCTTTCTTTGTCATTTTGGCCAAAATTCAGTTTTTCCTTGATTGGATGCTAAAGTGATTACTTGATGGCAGAAGAGGGAGTTCCAGGAATGGATCAGAGATATGATACTTCAAAGTATCTGCATTTTGCAGGACATTAGCAAGGCCAAGATTAAATTTGTCTTCCCACGTTCTAAAATGCATTTTGTGGATTAGGTCTGTGATTTATAGATCACAAAATGATGACAAGTTTTACACATCTGGAATAAACCAAGTAATTTTGTCAGTATAATACATAGGTTCTGTTTAGTGATGATTTCATGACTTCAGGCACTTGCAAACACAGAAATTTACGTGGGGTTTTTTTGGTGTTATATAATGGTTTGTTTATTTTCCCCAGGTCCCAGTTAGTGGCACCATTGTGCAGTCCATGAAGGTCAGTCTCTGTCTCCAGTGAAAATAATTTCTACTTCTGAAATAAAGCATACTTGGAATCTTAAGCATTCATAGTAATGTCCATGGGTTGGGAACTTGGGAGAATGGAAATGTGCTGTGTCTAAGACAAGGGTTTTTTTGACAAAAGTGTGATGTTATAGAAAAAAATGGGGAAGGATGTACTTTTAAAAGAGTGGGCACAGATAGGGCTAAAGTCAGGGAGGTAGCTGTTTCCTTGGAAAAAAATTGGGCATTTGGAGCAGGGTGGTGTGCCCACAGATCACAGCTACAGCAAGGAGGTAAATCTGACTTGGATGGAAAAATAGTGGAAAAGAGTAAAGAATGCACACTCCTTTTAAACAGTTACTAATGGTTCATGTGTTTCCTGTCTCCAGGTAAATGTCACTGCAGTTGCACCGCCCGGAGCTCCCCATATGAGAGGCAACACATGTATCAATGTGGTTTCTGAGGTACCTGAATCTCCTTTGTGCAGCTTAACACAAAGTCATCACCCTATTACCTTGCTCTGTCTCTGATTTTCCTCTGAATTGGGCTTTCAGGTGATCTATGAAATAGAATACAGTGGCACGAGTGGGATTCAGAGTGTTTCTGTCCAGTTCAAAGTGAGCAACATCTCTGGGAACTTCGGATACTCTCTGCAGCAGCACTTCACTTTGCACTTCTGGGTCAGTGCCCCCATCCTCCCTGGGCTTTTACCGAAGTTAGTCTGTAGTTCATGACCGATTTTGATACAGATGAGATCTGAAAATATTAGAGCAGTGTCACTGTGTTAGAATAGTAACAGAACCCTGGGATGCAGATGGTAGTTGAAGGCAGGAGGGGATGCATTTCTGGTCTCAAGTAAACCATGCTAGTGGAAAAATTCAGGCCCAGTGCAAGCATGTAGTCCTGCATTGTACAAATCTCAAAGGGCTGATTGTTTTTATCTTATTATTTTTGCTATTGTTTTGGTTTGGGTATTTTTTGGGGTTTTTTGTTGGGGTGGAAGGGAGTCACCAGCATGGTCTTGTGAAGGAAAAGGGTTGAAGCTATTGCTTTATCTGAGGTGTTCAGTGTTTGTGAACAAAGTTGCTAAATTTATTCCAGGTACTTACTTAACTTTGCCTGTGCAGCAGAAAAGAGAGTTACTTTGGAGGGGGTGGAAATCTCGGAAATGCTAATGTGTGTTAAGTTCACATAAAGCTTGTCCCATAGAGGCAATGTAAAGTTGGGTAAGTGATGACCTCAGGGGTTGATAAGTGTGCAGTGCAACCTTGTTGAAGTTAGCCCCAGAGGCTCTCACCATAAAACAATTTAGAAGTGGAATGTGCCACTAAGAATCAGGGTCAAGGCAAAGTTTGTTCTGCAGTTCGTCTGTAGAATTGCCCAGACTGATTTGTTCACTTCCTCAGACACAAATGTTGAGCAATAGGAATTCAATGTCCTGAGAGCTTTCCTGGTAGTATCCTCATTTCAGGTACTGCCATTTAGTTTTTTACCTCCTGGACTGCAAGTGAACTTCCCAGGTAAGAAAGATACTTTAGAAACAAATAATGGGAGTTTTAGTAGTGCATAATATTCAGTCATTCAAAAAATGTCTTACATTTTTGAGTATATGAATTTGATCTTCGAAGATGAATGGATCTCATTGGTGCAAATATTTTCCTCTTCTTCTATTTCTTCCCTTTGCATCTTTGCAGACCAAGACCCTCTCTCGTACGTTGCCCAGAAGTGGAAACCCTGGCTATATCACTGGAGCACCATTGTTGATTGCAAACAGTGGTGCCATGCAGCATGTATCCTTTTTCTGCTACCAGTTTTTATTTATCACTGGGTTTCTTGGCTTCCGGTACTCCCTTGTCTGGACTTCTGCAGTCCTCTGATAGGGAAAAGGAGGAATGTGGGGTGAGTGGATCATTAAATACAAGATGAGTGTCCTACACTGTCTGTTTATGCTTTTATTTGGCTTCTTGACATGCAGTCTGTCAGATGAGCATTTTACAGAGTGAAAGTGATGGGAGTTGCTCACAGTTCCTCAGACGCACGGTACAATTCGGAAGGAACATGAGAACAGGCTGCAACCTCAGGTAACAACACACTCTGCAGTCGTCCTTCCTGACACTGTTGAAGGTGTGGGCTTAGCACATCTGTTATGCAGTGCTGTGGAGCCAAGGTCGTTCCCTGAGGTCACCAATGTATCTCTACAGATCTTTCATATCCTCCTAAGAGAACCTGGATATCAGAGAGGTGGGGGACCAGTAGAATAATCTGAACATTGTGAAGGCCTTCGGACATCATGAGGCTGTAGTCTGACAATACGTCTTGGACAAGAGTAGAGTTTTTATTTGAGGAGTGAATTACAAAGCAATCTTAAAAAGTCATTGTTTTGATGATTTGGATTGTTCTTTTGACAGGGCAGGTGTAGGACCACTAGTGTGATAAGATGGCTGAAGAGCTGTCAGTTTTCCTTATCATACATTACCCTGCCATATTTTTCTCCCTTGTCATTGCAGAGATGATGGAAACTGCATCTGTATAATACCAATACTTGTTGACTCACTACAGGAGCAGAAGAAATACTCATTACAAAGGCAGAATGTTGATAGTGGGGTTTTTGTTGTGGAAATCACTTTGTCAAAGCTGTCATTTTCTCATTTCCAGCCTATCCCCATTACTGGAAGAGAGTAACTGTAGTTACATCCAGCAGAAGTTATACAAGGCTTTTCAGGGGATGAACAAAACAGAGGACCTTGCTATAATTGGCAGTGCTCGTTCAACCCAGACAGAAGAGTGGACAACCATTCTGGTTCAGAACTGCAGTGTGCAGGTAGTATGAATGCAAGAAGACCAGCTTTGAATATTTTTCCTTTCGTGTCTTTGTATTGCCTCAGGGAAGCATGGGCATCTGGACTTTCTTTGCGTGATGATCCTCTGACTTAATACCTGTAAACAGTCACGGTTCATACTGTTAGGGTACTTAACAAAAGAAACCCCAACAAACCCTATCAGATTTCATATCTCTTGAATCCTGTTCCTGCTATCTAAATGGGCAAAAAGAGTTTAGTACTGAATCCAGTGTTGTATTACATAGTTTTCTGACAGCCTTCTAGAACTAATAGTACCTGGTTACTTCCTATTAATTTGATGTTTTTATTGTTATCATCCTTTCTGATTTTTCATTTCCTAGGTGTATTTATATATCAATAAGACAAATTCTGTTTGAAAGTGAGATTGATACAGCTCCAAAAGGGGTGGTTGACCTGACCAGAAGTTAGGGAGTTAGTGCTGAAGTGATCTATGCTGTCCAAAATACTAGACTTGGACCATAATGGTCCTTTTTCACTTCTAAAACACTATATTAAGTTGACTGGAGTATATTTTATTCTCAGGCTGTGAATTGCACTTCCTGTTGCATGGTTCCTGTGACCCTGGAGATACAGATACTGTGGACTAAAGTGGGCCTCCTGTCCAACCCACAAGCTCAAATACTGGGTGCACGATACTTTTACCAGTGTCGCCCCCTGAAGGTATGGAATTAAAACCCTCCCTCACACACAGAGGTAGTTAAATGGGATTTACAGGTTTTTTAAGAACCAAGGAATCAAATGGTCTTGAGGCTAAGTTGAGATTTATTGAACTTTAGCAGTGGTCTGGCTGCAGTGGCAAGCGTTGTTAGTTCACAGCTCCGTAGACGAAAAGTTGTTTTGTGGTCTGTTTAGTATTGTCCTCACTCAGTTGCACAGCTGGAAAATGTACCTTCTTTCCAACTCCAAACCACCCTCTGCAACTTAAGGACTCAAACTTTAAACCTGCGCTCAGTATGAAGCAGAGCTTGAGTCACTGCTGCCACTTTGGAGATCTGTAACATTCAGTGCACAGCAGCTACTGGTCTTTCCTGTGCCCTCAATTTACCTGCTAAGTGTAAATTTGGGGAAAGAGGAGTTACTGAAAACTTTAGACACTTAACTCCTTCCATTGTAAAGACATCTTGCTTGCCAGTCATCTGTGGTGGGTGTCTATTAGAAAAAGGAGGGGGGGATGCATATTTTGCATTGTTTGCTAAACTGTACTTTCCGTCTTGTTGCAGTTCCTGAGCACACACATGGTACCTGTGACAACTGTCGTTACCTTCACTGACATGACAGACTGGCCAGAACCACCCCGGGGCCAGCCCCAAAGGCACTGGAAACTCCCATTTGACATCTTTTTCCCATTCAAGGTGGCACTGAATTTAGAAAGCAGTTACAGAGTTGATCTGACTGGCTGTTTTTTGTTTATTTTAATATTGTCTAGTATTCTCTGCTTTTGAAAATAGATGGGACCTGTACTTAAAGTTCAGTAAAGAGAACTGGTACATTCAGAATATGACCCAGATCATAGGCTTTTCTCCTCAGGTTCTTTTACTGTGCCTTCTGTTCTTGGATTAAGCCATGGGACCAGCTTCTGTCCTGTGTCCTCAGTTCCCCTGTTCTCTGTATGTACCACCTGTGAACATTACTGCAGTGAAACACTTGAGGGATCCAGAGTCGTTGCATTAATGAGAGACAGGGAGGAGGACATTAAAACGATTGGTCCGTGTTCCCAGAAACCCAGTGTGTTCTCTAAATAAGGAATTTGGAGAGAGGAGCAAAATTCAGTCCAAGCATTTTATAGATGCATTCAGTTATCTCCTGTTGGAGGAGCACCTCATTTTTCTGTATGGAACTAACTGAACATTTAAAATACAGGAGCCCTCCTGGGTGGCCTGAATTGTGTTTTACCAGTAGACGTGTCTGCCAGTCAACTCTAACCTGTCCTTGTTACATGACAGCCATGCCTCTGTGACACTTTTTGACTCTTATTTTCAAATACAGATATTCAGTTGAAATTTTCATGGTTTAGTTACTGTTTACATTAGCAATAGTGTTGCACAAAGCAAAGTAATTGTAAATGTCCCATACTGTGAAATATAGTTGAATTTCCGTGGTTTGTCAAGACATCTTCCTTCCTTATCTTTTTCTCATGGAAGAAATCGTCCTGAATATAGTTTTTCGTAGATAAGAAACATTCAGTTATGGCTCCAGATAGAAACTGAACTGAAAATGATAGCCACTGGAGTTCTAAGTGGTACATCAGAGGGAGTTGTGAATGGTTCTAAAGTTAAAAAATAGATCATTTTAGGAAGAATTTTTAGATGTATTATTAGACTGAAGCTTAACTTACCTCTGGCTCAGTCTCTGGGACCAAGTTTACTGTTTTCAAAGTTAAAGGGGATGTCGTGACTTTCTGGTCTGCCCCATTCCATCTCATGGGAAATCTGATTAATTGTTCAAGGAAGTTGTTGGATGAAAGTATGTTTTTTAGGAAAGGATTTATTCTTTATCTTAAATTCTTCAGATGATGGAAAAATCTGCCCCATACGATGCCAAGTACTCCAATGGAATCAATAGGGGGCAGGACGATCAGAGCCTCCCGTTAATAAAATATATTGGTTGCTTTTGTACGTATAGTACGTGTAGCAAATTTGTTGCTCTCCCTCATTACAGCCTTTAAAAAAGGGTGCAAAAATAAACTGGAAAACTTGTAATTAGGGTATCAAGGGACATAACATGAATTAAACAAAACCAAACATGCAGATTTTGGGGTATCTTCACATATTTACCTTTGTGAGTATTTGCATGGTTTATTAGCTGGGAAAGAATTCCATGCAAGTGTCTGCTGCTGCTTCCTTGGATTCTGATTCTGGGGCAGCCCGTGCAGGCTGCGCTGAACACTTCGTGTTCCAGAGTTACACAGGGCTGCTGGTACCAGTACAGCAACATGCTTGGATTTTTAGGGAGATGTGGCTTCTCAGCTGTGCCTTTGCAAAGCTTTTAGTGGAACGTATCGGTAGTGTGTCCCGTGTCCTCTGATGCCCCTGATCTGTGGAATCCAAAAAATTAATTTACAGGTGACAGTAGTTGGATTAACAAAGGGTTAGCTGGAAAAACTTCCCAAAAGTCACATTGCCAAGTGTGTCAGGATATAGCTTGAATGAAAAGGATTTCTGCATTACTGAGATAATTGTGTGAAATACTATTTATGAGCTGCAAATACATGAAGCACTGTAAGAATGCATCACCTTATACTGTAATTCTCTGCCATGCCCCAACCTCCAACATGTCATATTTTCTAACCCATGTTTGGCTCCTCTGGCATTTTGTCGTTGCAACAAATGGAGCTGGAAAGAGCCTTGTCCGTAATCTGGTCTAGCCTGCGTTAAGGCCTGTTCAAATCCGAGCTATGCCATAGCAATGGATGGGCATTTAGAATCTGCACTTCCTATGACAGTGTATTTTAGCGTTTACTTTGTCATGGTTTTTTTCCCCGCTGCCTGATCTTAAATAGCCTGCTTTGCAATTCAGTGTCAGGCACGGTGTGTCAGTGTCACACACCGGGCAGACTCGTGTGTCAGATGCAGAGGATGGAGTGTTCGTGCTCCGTGTGAAGGGCCGGGACAGCGCTGTGGAATGTCCCTGCTGCCAGCCTTGTCTGGACCCGGCTGTCCAGCGTGCCCTTCTTGGGTCTGGTTTTACCCTGTCCGAATGAAGACGATCTTTACTAGATGATCTTTAAGGCCCTTTCCAAGCCTGACCATCGATTCTCGGAAGATGCAAATTTTGGTTTTCGAAGCAGGAGCAGGTACAGAGACCGCGGGCGGGGCCGGAAGCGACGTGAGGCGGCGGCTGCTGATGCTGAGGGGGAGCCGGGCAGGGCAGAGCGGGGCCGGGGAGAACCGGGCGGTGAGTGGAGCCGAGCCGTGCCGGGCAGGGCAGAGCTGGGCCGGCCCGAGCAGCCTCGGCCGTGCCGGGCAGGGCAGAGCTGGGCCGGCCCGAGCAGCCTCGGCCGTGCCCGGCGTCCGTCGGTGCCGCCCGTTCCTCACCCGCGCGGGGCCCGGGAGCGGCCGAGGGATGAGGGCTCCGGGGAGAGGAGAAGGGTGTCAGCCTTGGCGCTGCCGGGCTGCACCCTCACCCCTGTTCTCCCGGAGCCCGCAGAGTTCCCGGAGCCGCTCAGACTCGCGGTGCCGGTCTGCCATCAGGAGAGACCGGGAAATCCCAGTTCGGTCCCCTGCGAGCGCCAGCCGAGCTGGTCGGAGGGGCCTCCTCCCCCAGGGGCCCTGTGAGAGCAGAGCCGCGGCTCTGGAGGTTTTCTTTCCTTGCTGGTGGTCTCTTGTGGCTGCTTACAGGATTTCTCCGTGCCCAAAGAAAACATTCAAACCCACCTGCCTGACACCTAAGAGTCACTGCCTCGGTTTTGACCTGACTTGGTGATAAGCCTGTGTTCTGTCACATAGTGTTCTTCACAGTAGACAGAACAGGATCAGATTAGAGGGTTTTTAAAGTAAGCTGATAGCCCTCTGAAAAAACTAATAAAACTGTAGATAAAGGAGACTTAATGAGCAAAGCTTACACGGTTTACCAAAAGCCTTTGGCAACTGTCTCTGTACTATCAGAAATCAGAAAGAGTTTTATTTTCTTAGATTAATAATATCTCAAATATTTGCATAAATCCTTATACCTTAGCTGACACTCTGCTCTAAAACTGATGGATACTTGGAAGTGTTTACCTTCTTTCTCTTCCCAGATTTGCTTGAGGACACTAAGAGAAGCAATTACAAAGGATTAAAATAAAGTTTTCTTCTTTCCTGTTCTATAGTAAAGTATTTATGTTAAGTCACTTCGGAAACTACATAACCTTTTCCATATTTGTGTCAGTGAATATTTTTTGTTGTGTAAACTACTTTACTGATTTATTTCTGTGTTTGCTGTATTACCTTGCTCTTCTAAACTACCCTGGGCTGGATTGTTATAAAAATCGCATTCAATAGCAAAGTGAGCATCTTTCAGACTTAGCTTCAGTAATTTTTCAGCTGTTCTTGTTGCACATTGTCTTAGTAGGAATATGAAAGCAATGCTATTTTTATGTTTTTCTGCAACATCCAGGGAAGAAAACACCTGAAAGTCACTGTGCATGATAGTCTGACAAGTCTGTTCAAGATGTAATGAAAGTCAAAAAGCAAATAGAATGGTAGAAATTCTCACTTAAGGAATGAATGCAGAATAAAAAAACCCATATTATGCCACTATATAAATCCTTGCTTTGTCCAAATTTGAGGACTGTTGTCAGTTCTGTACAGCATATTGGGTAATATGCTGTGCTCTGTTTGGGCTAATTGGGGAGGTGGAGGAAGAGCAATGGAGGTGATTTTATGTAGGAAATAGCCTTGATATGAGGAAAGCTCTGAGGGCAGAGCTCACCAGTGTCTGTGTTTCTTCTCAAGGGGCAAATAGAGGGGCAGCTCTGATCTCTGCTCCCTGTGAGCACTTATAGAGCCAGAGGGAACGGCCGGAGCTGTGACAGGGCAGGTTTAAGTTGAATCTCAGGAAAAGATTCTTCCTCCAGAGGGTGGTCGGGCACTGAACAGGCTCCCCAGGGCAGTGGTCACAGCCCCGAGGCTGACAGAGCTCCAGGAGCGTTTGGAAAACTCAAGGACAGAGTGGGATTGTTGGGGTGTCCTGGATAGGGCCATCAGTTGGACTAACGGCCCCTGTGGTCCCTTCCAGCTCAGGAGACTCTATGGTTTTAAATGATTCTATGATTCTCTTAATTTAGAAGTGAATGCAAAGGGGATAATGGGAGGTAAAGTGAAGACCAAGGCCAGCACTTTTGCCCTTGTGGAGAGGTGTGTGCTACAGTGGAGAAAAGAAAGGATGTAAATGGTCTAAGGAGCTAAAGCCACTCTCACAGGTGTAGCTGCACAGCCCTTTCCTCTGCTGTCTGCAGACATGTGAGACCAGGGCGAGTCCAGGTCAAGGAGGCTGAGGGCGATGGCTCAGCAGCCCGCGTCGTGGGTAGGGCTGTCTGGACTAGTCCGGGACCAGACAAAGAGGCTGTTAACGCTGTAACTCGTAAAACTCAGGATTTTGTGCTGCAACGTGGAGCGGAGTTACATCATCTGCGGGACGGCGGGGGGGGGGGGGGGGGGGCCCGGCGGGG
>JAWMRA010000162.1:36680373-36708632 GCA_035584735.1 Pseudotriccus pelzelni
GGCCGGCCCGGGGCCGCGCCGACCGCCCGTGCGCGGGCGCCGCTCGGCGAGAGCCGCGTCGGGAGGCGGCGGGTGCGGAGCGCGGGCGGCGCGGGGTGTGGCGGGGCGGGGGGTCCCCGCAGGTCCCCGGCGGGTCCCCGGCGGGTTCCGGCCGCTGCGGTCCGCGGGCCCGAGCGCCCTGGGAGAGCCGCGCGGCCCCTGGGTTTCACCCCCCCTTGGGCGGGGACGCAGCCGAGGGGCCCGGCCCTGCCGCCGGTGGTGGTGCTGCTGTACAGCCCCGGTTTCGCCGCGGCCCCAGCTGACAGAGCCGGGCTGGCACAACGGAGCAGCACCGAGAGCCCGCGGGGGCGGCCCGGGCGCTCTCGGGAGGCCTCCGGGGCCGGGACACGGGGCGGCCCCGCCGGGATCCTTCCGTGCAGGAGGGGCCGCGTGGCACTCTCTGCTCGGAGTCGCCTCTTCCCTGTGCGTGGAACTGCTGCGGAGCTGTTCGCGAGCTGCTCGAAAGACCATTTGTTTGAAGGATTCCTTTATTTTAGTCAGCTCTTCTGAACTGGCGCCCCTCTGGGAAGGTTTCTAGGGTGTAAGCTTGCACGAAGAACTGCAAATGAGTTTTTGGTTTTTTCCCCTCTGCAAAAGCTTTAGTTGGTAAGGTGACGAAGCGGTTTAAATAGCAAAAGCCTCTGCATGTCACAGAGGACTTTTTTGTGTTGTGGTAAAGACTTACTACATGGCAGTTGAGTGCATTTCCTTGGAACTTGATTTGTCTCTAAGTTGCTTAAGTGTAGTACAGAATAGCAGCTCTTTCTGTCAGTTTGGTTTCCAGATTTTTTTTGATTTTGTGGAATGTCCTAACCCTGAGATATTTGCCTTTATATATAAAACTGAGAAAAGTTTATTTAGTTTAATTAACTGACAGCAAATACTTGTGGACATCCTATGGGTCTGCAGCCAACAGACTGAAAACTAGTGTTATAGATTGTTGTTGTTCAAGGCATCAGTTTTAGGACTTCAGATCTCTGGTTGCTTTGGAAGGTGACCAACTATGTACACTGATCTGGAACAGAATAAATGTACTGTGCTACTTAACAGCTGTTTTAAAGATAAAAGTATATGAAAACTAGCCAGTATCATTGCTTTCTGTTAGCAGTGGTATCAGGACAACTTTCATTATTTAAAGAGATAATGGGAAAATGATATTTTTTAAAGGTCGTGTTTGGAGGCTAGTTTAGAAGAAGTAGGGTTTCCTGGTAATGAAAAAAAAAGTAAGCTAGAGGAATTAATGTGTTTTGCATTTTTTTCTGTTGTTCCGTCTAAGTAAAGCAGAAGTATTTTACAATTGTTTGTATTTTATTTTTAATTGTGTAACTTTTTTTAGTTTGTTACTGAAGACCAGAACCATTTCAGGCATGAAAATGGTGGAAATGTGAGTGGCATGGAAATTGAGGATTGAAATTAGCTTTAAGTCCTTAATTGAGTGAGAGAAAGGAGTTGGACTGGCCTTTAAAGAAAGCTTGTGGTTTACAGCATCCTTTGTGCACTGTCTGTGCTTTCTGGCAGTGTCATTTCCAGTTCACTTATCTCTTTTCATTTTCTTGATGTCTGCTGCTGCTTTAAACTCTCTCTTTTCATGTTAACTTGGTCTCCTTGCCTTTTCTCAAAAGTTTCAAAACCATGCTTTTTTTCCCTAATCTTTTTCCTTCCAAAGATCCACGTGTCTGACGCTTCTCACCCTTCACTGTCTGCTCCCCTTCAGCAAAGGTGTCTCTGGCAAAGGAAAACTGGAGACAGCCTGTCAGGACAGGGTTGCTCTTAGTTGCCAGCAGCCCTGTGGTGAGAATGGTGGTTCTTTGACTCAGGATACTTGTGGTGGAAGGGGTTCTGGGTAAAGGACCCTTTCTTTGCCAGCTCTGGTAGTGAGGACTTTGAGCATCCCTCTGAGACACAAGGAAGACCCTGTTGAGAAGGCTGATAGTAGGTGTGAAGGTGAACTTCCAGGTGGAAGGCTGGAACAGCCAGACCTATGAACAGTGGGAATTGTGCAGCCCCAGCGGCAGGCACATGAGGTGCCTGGTAAGGGCTCAAAGGGAGAATGTATAGTTAGGACTGTTTTGCAGCTCCTTGAAGCTTTCTCTGTTATAAGGAGAAAACTGACTATTTGCTTGGTTTCATCATCTGCTCAGAGTCCTTTGCCTCATCCCGACAGAGGTGTGTATTGCCATTTCAGATGAAATGCAGAACTGGAGGGACATTGCAGATTAATATTGTTAAAATGGCATGTGGTGTCAGCTTTACTAGACTAGAATTATTATCTGCTGGTGGCTGCCTTGTCTAATCTAGAGGTGTAGATTTTTATAAGGATTATAATGAGGGATAATGGCAATACACTGATGCAGGATAATGTTCACATACACGCGCCAGAACTGGCAGTGCTATAATTGTCCTGGTATTTGTAATAGCAGCCTTCCAATGCAGTTATTGAAAGATCTCTGTGCCCTCTTTTCTTCTGTCCCATAGCTTGTGCAGTGGTGTTTGCTTTATTCCAGTGGTGCAGAGAAATGGATTGAAAGCAGGTAAAGGAAGCAAAATTTTGTAAAAGGGGAAGGATAAGTTTCACAGCTTAAATACTGTCTGGGAGAACTGGATTCTTGATAATCTCCTTTGATTCCTCTATGATAGTAGATGTGTTACTTCAACTGGAGCTGTCAAAGGAAATTGCTAACTCTCTATCCCTTGTTTACTGTGTACTTGCTCTAGTGAATTTTAGAACTAGAAGAATCCTGAGTGTTTACAGGTTCAGTCAAGGGAGACTAATGTCAGGTACCTTGGAAATTCGTGTCCTTACTTGCAGTCGTGGATAACATCTTGTAATTTGATAGTGCTCAAGGAAAAGAGAACAAGCATATTTACTCTATTAAATAGGGCTGAGGTTCATGACCAGTGTAGAAGATGCTCTGCTGTGGGGTGTGTGAAGAAGTCTGGATGATGCAACCTCTTTCTTTTTTTTTTTTTTCTTCCAGACTTCTCTGTGGACAAAATTAGGACTTCTGTCCATTGTAGTTACATTCAGTAATAGTATTTTCCCTTCTTGGGGAACCATGGTTTTTTCTTTACTTTTATAATGGTCTTCTGGCAGCAGGTAGGAACAGGGGCCTTCAGTTCTTCTCTGTCACAGTCTGTAAGTAAATTCAGCAAAATGGAGAGGGGACACAAGGAAATGCTATTAAGACTGTACAGGACAAAGATGATTTGGAGTGGGGGAGTGGGTGAAGAGAAAAATATAGATCGGAAGTCACTGATATTTAACCAGTTTTCCCCCTTCCTCCCTTTTAACTTGCAGATATCCTTGATTTGCAGAAGGCATCTCAGAATGTTGTGTCAAGCTGCTCTGAGCCCTGTTGTCCGTTCCCCAGGATGGTGCTTTGTATTGTGTCCACGTGCTGTGGCAGCCATTCCCCGTTCATGTATGTATGAGAGACAGCACACCTTTCTAGTACTGCTGGTCACTGTGTCTGGGCATGTCTGTGCTCTTCACTGTGGTGAAAGGAAAATCATCTCATTAACATCATTAAAACTTACAACCCCTGAAGTGAACTGCAGTTGAAGCTCTACTTTCTTGATACTACTTGCTCCCTCAACTCAGTAATATTCATCTGGATGTCTGAGTTTGTGTATTTTTCATTCTGACATGCATTTCAAGCAAAAAAAAAATCAGTTGTGAAAGTACTGCTGCTGTAAAAGTTCTTTATTTCATCCTCGTGCATTCCTAGAAACAAGATCTGATTATGTCTGCTCCCCCATCTGCCTTTTCAGCCCACAGATGTCTTGAGTAAAGCAAGGTGCAAAGCTCAAACTTACTTGGATTAGATAAAAGTGGGAAGGTGCTGGGATGCCTTTAAACCTATTTCTCTAAAAGATGGACAGGTTGGCTCTGTCAGTTCCTTCCCAGTTGCACACAGAGGAAGTTAATGGGCTTGCATCACCAGAAATGTTTGGCATATGTAAAGTGGGAGCTGATTTCACATCTCAGTCTGCTGTAAAGTAACTAAAAAAGGCAGGGTTATGCAGCCATAGAGCAAGATTAGCAATTAGGACTTTATTAGAGATTATTTAAGTTCTCTGCTTGTTCTAGAACTGTTGGCTTTTCCCTTGTTTTTCTGAAAAAATTAAATGGTTTCTTTTCATATACTGGATAACCCTCAGCAGCCCTCTTCTTGAAACCTTCTAAATCCTGAATCTCTAGCCAAGAGAACTGGAAATAAATTGGTTTTACTCCTTTCTGGTTATACTGTGTAGGATAGGCAAATACTAAATAGTAACATATAAGGCTGGAAAGAACAGTTAAACTGGACTCCTTCACACAGTTTTTTTGTAGACCTTATTTACATTCACAAGTACTCCCTGGTGAAAATGAGAGGAAAATAAAACTCCTCTCGAAATTCCATTTTCTGCTTTTATTTGTGTGACATGTTAGTGCAGCCCTCATTTATGATTAATCATTTAAGCTGCTTCTGGGTATATAATGAACAAAATATTTATTAAATTAAAACATTGTTAAAATTACAAGTTTCTCTTTATGTAGCACAGTGTTAATTCCTATCTTTCTCCAAGAGATAGAGCATCAAGAATAGTCACTTTTAGGTTATAAATTAAAGCATTTTGTATTGTAGACCATCAAAATTAGAGATAGTGAACATATGAAATAAAATCAGGTAACTGACCATGGCACAGGATTCAGTTTGCTGATTGGTGAAGAAGTCTCTGCATCTTCAGATGAGATATTGGTTAGGATTGACTAGAATAAAATCAATCAGTTGTAAGTCATCTAGTCCCACTGCCTGACGCCTCAGGGCTGCCCAAAAGCTGACTCACACTATTGAGGGCATTGTCCAAAGGCTTCCTGAACCCTGCCAGGCCTGGAGCACGACTGTGTCTCCCGTCCCAGGGTTTGGACACCACCACACAACTCTGAGTTTGTTCATCCCCCTTCAGCTGCCCCTACTTAAGCAATGTGCAAAAATACCTGACTCAGAGCTGTTGTAAAAGCTGTATTTCTTTTCTTTCCTAACAGTCAAGCTTTCTTTGCTATTACAGACAGGAAAACTCTCTATAACTGTATCTAATGAGGCAAGGCAAAGGAGATTGTTTTTAGAACTGGTGCTTGTGATGGGGTCTTTGACAGCGTCTTTTACAGTGTCCTTCAGTTTGGTCTTCTGGATTCCCAGAGTCAGAGCTCTGTGATGTATGGGTTATTGCCTTCTATACCTTAGGGATGGTTGGTGCTGCTCAGATGGTGCTGGTTCTCACTTTGTTTTGGCGAATTGAAAGCTACTTCTCATTCCCAGTCACTGGGAAGTGTGTGTTGTGAGCTTTCGCCTTGGAAAGGGAGGAAGTGTTACATGACTTCAAGAGCCTAAAGTCTGAACAAAGCACATAAAACTGCTTGGGTTTTTTCTCCCTTTCTTTCTCCACAGACCTCCCTCACCGTAACCAAAGATTAAGGAATGAATCCATCCGTTGTTGGAGCAACATTCCGTTTCTCACGGTGCCGCTCAGCCGTGCCCATGGAAAATCCTTTGCACACCGGAGTGAGCTGAAGCACGCCAAGAGGATCGTGGTGAAGCTGGGTAGTGCTGTTGTGACCCGAGGGGATGAGTGTGGCTTGGCCCTTGGGAGACTGGCTTCGATTGTGGAGCAGGTAATCCTGAGCCTGAACCTTTGCTTTAACTTCAGATGCTCGAGGATTGTTCAGTGGTACAGAAGATTGTAGTAAACCCTCTTTTTCAGTCCCTTGTGCTGCGGTTTCATAAATCAGGTAACTCAGGACATGGTTGTTTGAAGGTGTGGTGGCTTGATCCTGACCACCAGCTCAGCATCCACACAGGTTCTTGTTTGCTCCCCACACTTCGGCCCCACCAGCAGTGGGATTTGGAAAAAAATGGGAAGAGCAAAAGTAAGAAAACTCATGGGTTGAAATAAGGACAGTTTAGTAAGTGAAGAAGAGGGGAAAAGAAACAAGTGATTCTGAGGCAATCGCTCACTACATCAGACAAGCAGACCATGCCCAGCTGGTCCTTGAATGGTGGCCACCTTGGAAGACAACCCTCTGCCTTTTGGTGTTCTGCAACCCGAGTTTCATTGCTGTGCATGACATTGCATGGTTTGAAGTATCCCTTTGGCCAGGTCAGCTCAGCTCTCCCAAATATGTCCTGTCTGAACTTTGTGCCCATCCCCTCACCTGCCTGCTGGGATGGGACATAGTGGGAAAAGGAAAGCCTTGATGCTGTGCAAGTGCTGGTCACCATGGGGAAAAGAGAAGGCTTTGCTGCTGTACAAGCGCTATTTAGCAATAGGCAAAACATGGGAATGTTGTCAAAACTGTTTGAGGACTGAAATCCAAAACACAGTACCATAAACATCTATAAAGAAAGTTAACTCCATCTCGGCCAGACCTATTGTAGAGTGAGAGGTTTGCACAGTGAGACTTTTATGCCATAGGCAAGACACGACTGGAGCATTAGCTGACTGGTGGGAAGGGGGTACTGAAGTTTGTGAACTCTTCAGAAAGAGTCAACTTCTGGATTACATGCGATTTTGCAGAGTTCTTCCAGGGGAAAGCTTGAAACCTCATTACTTGTAGGAAAAACTGATGGGATGAGCTCATGTATTTGCTCTCCAAAAAGAAATGTCTACTTTGGCAAGAATTGGACATGTCTCCATGTAAAGTTAACAAATCAAATTCACATAAGACATTTAGCTTTAGGGCTTTGAAAGGAATCTGGACAGATACGTGTAAGGAGGAAGTAATCTAAAGCTTTTGTTTAGGTGGCCACTTCTAGAATTCAAAGTTACTGTGTAATGGTAGCTTTGGGAGTGGATGGGGAATAAGAAGGTTGGTGGAAGATACAGCTGCTACTTTATGTTTCATATCTTTCCTTATCTGTAGCAATGGTGGTGGAGAGGTGAGGGATGTAGAAAAGTTAGCATGTAATATGTGTTCTGAAGATTCAAGCATGATTTTGTCATAGAAGCTGGTATTGTGAAAAGAAGGTTTAGCAGAAGCTGTAGATGGCATACAGTCCTTGGCATAGCTCCTCAGGAAGGTGTGCAGAAGTATCCTGAAGGGTGGTTGCCTTGCTTTGTGCATCCATGGATGAAGCACAGCACTTGTGACAGCAAGAACTGGAGAGCATAAGGTTGTCTATAAGAGCCAGGACTGTTGTGCTGGCAGTGATGGTACACCAGGCCCTATTCCTTATTTTCTGTGCTTACAGGTCTCAATGCTGCAAAACCAGGGCCGAGAGATGATGATTGTCACCAGCGGTGCTGTGGCCTTTGGAAAGCAGCGGTTGCGTCATGAGATCTTGCTTTCTCAGAGCGTGAGGCAAGCACTTCATTCAGGCCAGAGTCAGCTGAAAGACATGGTGAGAGGCTGGTGGCACTTGTGCTTTTCCTTAAATGTTGGGTGGTACCTGCTCCAGTCAGTGACAGCTGCTCTTTGCCTTTGTAGGCTATTCCAGTGTTGGAGGCTCGAGCCTGTGCAGCAGCAGGCCAGAGCGGGCTCATGGCCCTGTACGAGGCCATGTTTACACAGTACAGCATCTGTGCAGCTCAGGTAAGGCATTCCCTCCTTCCCAGACCGACTTGCTACTTTTGGGGCTTATTATTGTCCTATAAACGGTACCTTATACAGGAGTGCCTCACTAAGTGCTTTTGACGTGGAGTTATCCATTGTCAAGATAAAACAAATACGCTTTCTCCTGACGTTCAGGTGTGTCCTGCTCTTATATAGCAGGGAGAGTCTGCTAAGATCTCTTTGCAAAAGCTGAATGGTGATCCAAAGTGAGGGTTTAAAAATCACAAGTGCTTGAACTGCCACACATTCTGTAAAGCTGGTGGAAGTGCGTATCCACACTTCAGAACCCTCTGCCGATCTGCTCCTCACACCTTTCTAGCTTGTGGATGGTGGTTTCCCTAGCCTGGGTCTTACACTGAAGGCTGCAGCTCTGTCACTTGAACTACTCTTAAACAGGCTTTGCTTATCTTAAATACTCTGAGAATACAGAATTGCATTAACTGTAAGGCCTTATTTGTTTAGACACTTTGAATGAGTTTAGGAGCCTAGTATGAAGTCTTTTCTTGGAGGAATTTCTTCCTGTAATGTGGCAGAGCTGATATGGCTAAAATGTTTCTGTACAGCTAAAAATCATTATAGGTTGTGCTGGATTAGAATCTTGTTCAAGTCTGTACACAAGTATCATTCCTTTGATATAAACAAATTCATTGTACTTGCCAAAAAGGTCAGAACACACACAGATTCCAAGTACTATTGTGCTGGAGTTGTTTGCTTAGTTCTCAAATGTCCAATTACAAAGTAAAAATAAAAAACCCAGCCTCTCCAGAGCAGGCATTGAGGTTTTTTTGGTCTTACCATCCCTTTCTTCTTGGTATTTTATCTGCATGCAGGAGGCTTTAATGACAAGATTCTTTCAGAAAACCAAGTGAGTTCTAGTGAGCTGAAGAGAAGTCTGGAGATAACGCATCCCTTCTGCTTGCTACAAGCAGGAACATGAAACTGTGAGGAAAATCAGGAAAGGCAACGTCTTGAGTAGTCTATTGGATTGTTTGGGTCTTAGTAGTTACCGTCAGCATCTGTGTTCTGATTATGATTTTATTTTTCCAAGTTCACTCCTGGAGTGTGTGACCTGTCAGCCTGAGAAAGGCCATTGTTGGCTCTAGTGGAAGTTAAGGCATATAAACCTATAATGTTGTGGAAAGAATATTTCTCACTTGTATTCTATACCCTTGGAAAGTAGTTTCTGTTTCTTTAGTGAGCCAAAAGGCACGACTGCTCTGTTACGAGATGTTAATACATAAGTTTATGATTCTGTTCTCAGGAAAGGTGGTAGGCTGAGTATTTTTTTTCCTTCCTTTTAGATTTTAGTCACCAACCTGGATTTCCATGATGAACAGAAGCGTCGCAACTTAAATGGAACATTACACGAGCTTTTAAGGATGAATATTGTGCCCATAATTAACACTAATGATGCTGTTGTTCCACCTCCAGAGCCAAACAGTGACCTGCAGGGGGTAAATGTGGGTAAAGTATTCCAAGGGGGTGGCTCCTGCTTGCAGATGGTACAGCTCTAATGTGTACTTGACTATTGCCATAAGTGGGGACCTCTGAAGCCTAGAGGAGGGAAACACACGTCCAGAATCAGTGTGGACAGGGGGCACTGGAAGGCTGTGCTGACTTGTCTGTGTCTGGTGTGATACATCGTTGTGGGCAGAAAGCAGGGCAGATAATGTCTGCTCTGCCAAACCCAAGCATGCCTGGTTTGTTTTTTTGCCGTATAGTTGAAGTTGGAAGGGACTTGTGCAGGTCATCTAGTCCAGCACTCCTGCTTAAAGCAGGGTCAGTTAGTGCCCCTTGTCCTGTCCCTGGGCACCAAGGTAGAGAGTGCAGGTACTAATCCCACTGCTTTGTCATTTTGGTATTGCTTTACTGCATTCCAAAAGCAGACGTGCTTTCAGACAAAGATCACCTTTGGAGTTCCAGTGGGTGTGAACAAAGTAGCTCAGGAGGCCTTGTTAGTGCTGAGGTAACTTGCTTTTTGTATGTTGCCACCAAACATTTCTTGGCTCCTCCCGCTCCCCAGTGCTGCTGATGTGCACGTGCATTGCAGGTGATCAGTGTGAAGGACAACGACAGTCTGGCAGCACGACTGGCTGTGGAAATGAAAACTGATCTCCTGATTGTTCTCTCAGATGTAGAAGGTTTGTGAGTAATTTCTTTAATTTCTTTTTAGTTTTAATGAAGTTTTACAGTGGATTGTCAAGCCAAGTTCTTTTCCTGTTTTACTGATCTCTTCAGCTCATCCTTTTTACATGGAGAATTGCAATATATTCCTTAACTCCTTCAGGCCTGTCTCCCATGTTGATGCTGTGGAATAAGCCAAAGACTTAATAATAATAATAATAAGCCGAAGGTCACACCATTGAATGTGTGTGGGTGAGAATGCCTGTAAATCTGAGACTTGTTCAGAACCCAGAATACCACATATACTGTGGTACTTCTGTCAGCTTCCAGAGTTGTATGATAGTCAGGAGCACCCTGCAGGATAAAGGCTGTGTCTAGAATAAGGATTATAAACCAAATACCATTCTACAATAGTTTGTTTCTTCTGGCAGCAGGTTCTGTCTTTCACTGAATTATCAGGAGAAGTCCTAGTCATTGCTTTCCAGGTACTTGGATCTTCGAGGATTTTTCTCTCCCAGACATTTGGCTTACACTGCTCAAGTCTCATGAGCTGTGCTTTTTGATGTAAGTCTGTTAACTGTGGACGTTGAACTTTGTTTTCTAGGCAGAGGAGGGTAGTGGGTGCAGTTTCACATCAGTACAGACCACATCACACAAGTCAAAGCCTTTTAATCCTCTCCAGATGGATTTCTTTCAGTGGATCCTGGACTTCAACACATACTTTAGGCCCTGAGGAAGAAGGAGGTGTCTTTCATAAATACAGTTTCTTTTAGGCATATTCAACCAGCCTTCGTGGTTGATTCTAGTTGAAACGACTGTCTGAGAATGACTCATAAAAGCGATAGTCAAAACAGCTTGTAAAAAAAAATTGACACCAGCACACCAGCCCTGCAGGCTTATTCATTCAGCATGATATTTTGTTTATGGGAAGGTATGTGTCCTCTCCTTCCTAAGCTGTCAGGAATGGACACAGATAGTTTGCACTTGTGCCCTCTAATTTGTCATGGCAGTATTTGTTCACATAGAATTCTGAGAAGTGTGGTGCAAGAGTTCAAATTTAATGTGTTAGGTAAACTAAAGTGTCATTCAACTCCGAACGTAGTTACACAAAGTTATTTGATTTTTAAAAATATTAGTAGAGTATGTCTACATATGTCTACTACACGTGTTGTGTTCCTTCTTAGCAGAATTTGGAACCCTTTTTATCTGTTTCTGAATTGCCAGATGTATTCTGAATGTACAACCCAGCATTCAAGAGTATCATCTGAGGCTTTGGTGAGGAGGATTGTCCTCTGTCTTTTCAGCTGGGGGCTTGTGTATGTAAGGCCTGATGTTGAATATATAAAAGCTGTAGACGGTCTCTAACCCCAACCAAATGTCACTACCTCCCAGTTTGCATGCTGCTGTTCGGCATGTGGGGTTTTGCTTTCTTATTTGTTAGGCTTTCAATAAACCTGTACTTACTGAGACTGCCCGTGAAGTGTTTCGTGCTCAAAAAGCAGGGTTCCAAAAAGTGGAAGTTTTCAATCCTTTAAAGTGGAACACAGCTTTTTAGCCTCCTGTTGCTTAGTTTGTTTTATTTATTTTTTTTTTCACACATGAGCTTTGGACATGAGGGTATATAACTGATTTCTGTTGTTTATTTCAGGACTCTTTGACAGCCCTCCAGGATCTGATGATGCAAAGCTCATTGACATATTCTACCCGGGTGACCAGCAGTCTGTAACATTTGGAACCAAATCCCGAGTGGGAATGGGTGGCATGGAAGCCAAGGTAGAAATGTGGAACATTTGTTTTGTTTTTGGGAAGGAAAATCTGTTTTTGTTGAATCAAATAAGTAAAAAAATCCAATAAGAAACTGAGGAGGAAAATAGTAGGTAAAAACTTTGTGTGGAAACCTGAGTAATCCTTCAGCAAACTTCATAGTTTCACCAGAGATTTGTAAGCAATGACAATACCTCTGCATCTTGACCAGAGCAGCCAGAAGTGCTTAGCCTGATCAGACTTTAAGGGAGTAATGCAGACAGCTGATGGTATTGAATAATATTTTAATATTATATAGTAATGGCCAGCACCTGAGCAAGGACAGTGCTCCGCAGTGCAAGTAATATCATGTGGTCACTTAACGTGGATTAAATTATTCCATGATACCTAATCAATGTCAGAAAAAATTGCAACAGTATTTTCAAAAAACAAAATTGGATTTCTTCAAAGAGTAATAAGAACTTTCAACGTAAGGTTGAAAGGTCAACATATATGACCAATGTGCCCTTGCAGAAGTCTTGAAAAAAGCAAACTGTTAGGAAAATTTGAAGTATGCTTATAAAAGGGCAGCTGTTTAAGGAAGGGAAGGTAAAGTGCAAATACATGATGGCATTCATTGCTACATTATGGAAATTCCTGAAGTGTGTTGAGTGCTCTTTGAAAGCACAAATGATGAATCTGGAGATCAGAGTGGGCCAAGAAGTCATCTTGTGAGTGGTGACTCAAATAACACAAGTGAATTTCTTGCAACTGGTCTATCCTTTGCTGTAGGTGAAAGCAGCTCTGTGGGCCCTCCAAGGAGGCACCTCTGTAGTAATTGCAAATGGAACCCACCCAAAGATCTCTGGTCACGTCATCACAGATATTGTGGAAGGGAAAAAAGTTGGAACTTTTTTTTCAGAGGTAAAACCTGCAGGTGAGTACAGACATAATGTGTACATTGAGAGTTGTTTCCTGAAAAGTTAAACTTCGTCTAGACCCATGCAGTAACTGGGAAACCACACTCTGTTTGAAAAATGGATTTTGAAAGCTATTTTCTAGAGTAAGGATAGAAAATGTTGAATTCCCTGCTTTTGTTCCCTTTGTGACCTTTGCAGAATAGGGTAGGTGTGGAGTGATACTTTTAACTTGCACTTTAAGCCAAGTAAATTTCTTCATGTATAATCCTTAGTGGATTTCTTGTATGAATGTGTCAGATTATCCTTTGAACCCACTCTGTGTCACTATGGTCAAGAGCCTTTTTGGTTAGTCCCACTATAGTAAATTTATATCAGCAGTAAAGCTTTTAATCTTGTGATCCCACTCTGAGTGCCTTACAAACACAGCAAACAGAAAAAGTCCCTGTAGACTGTTGTGGTGTTTATTCCAATCCTCTCTTTGTCTTCCATCTTCCAAGAAACACACTTTGGAAATTCAAGTAACATTTAGAAATCAGTCTATATCTGTTTACATACATACCACTTTTCTCAAAGAACGCCAAAAAATGCCATGCTTTCTAAAGTATGACATCTCTTTAAAAAGATGTTTTAACACGTCTTAAGTAAATCTAATTAATCATGTGTCTGCAAGTTCTTTTCTTACACTTGCCACTACACCTCTTTGTATGTTCCATAACACTGGGATTCCTACTCTGGCTATTTCCATGGGACCCTTCTTTAAACAGAAGTTGGATTGTATTTAGCGCCTTCAAGTCATCTGGTTTATGGGTGATTTCAGGAGAGTTGAAAAGAACAGCTTAGTTTATCCATGAGTTACTTGTGAACTCTTGGGGGAAATGCTGCCTGAACGTGATGACTTGTTTTGAAACAGAAACATAAATTACCTGTTTCATATCATGTCAGCACCTTTCTTCTAAAATGCATACAAGGAGAGACAGAGGGAAAGCAGTTTTTCTGTGAGCTGTTACAGAATTGGGCTTTGGGTCCCATTATTTTTCATATGTTCCCATGCATACATTCCTCAGCTGGATACTTAAACTTTTCAAAGTTTGCCTCCTTTCTTTCAGAAGCCTACTATGTCTTGAGACATATCCTGATGTTCTTTTGTCCTCTGTCCAGTCTTTTTGATACATGGTGCACGCTCACCACATCTCTGTGGTGACTTTATGTAGAGACCACAGCAGCTTTTTGTGTCAGGTACAGATTTTTCTGTTTTAGCGTGTAACTTTTTTCTTGAATTTGTCTGTTTAAGACTCTGTACCTCCTTTCCCGATCTGAGCAAAGAATGGGAAGACGGAAGGCCTGGTGTTCACTTCTGCATATGCTCTTACTTTGTCTGCATGGCATGGTTTTGGGTTTTTTTGCAGGCCCTACCGTAGAGCAGCAGGCTGAGATGGCTCGAGCTGGTGGCAGGACCCTGGCAGCTTTACAGCCTGAGCAGGTGACAGAACAATATAGCACCTACTTGTTAAGACTGTGCATGTGTGGCAAGTTTTACAACCCGGATTTATAACATAAATGTGCCCCTTGGGACAAGAATGTATTCTTTGTGTGGCAGATCCATCATTTGTATTGTAGCATGCTCGGAGATGAGAAGGGCAAAAAGAATATTCCTTGGGGCTGTGGAGTAAAACATGCTTTCGTGTGGGGTTTATAAAATTCCTGATAGTGTTAAACAGCACAGAGAAATTAATTGTGGTCAGAGCTGCTGAAGAATTGACTGGAGCAGCTCGTTCCATTCACTCTGGTGTGGAGTCCAGCATACAACATGTATGCAAAAGCAGAGTTGTAGGCAATTAATGCTCTGCAGCTGGGCAGACAAGATGTGGCATGAGGTGCTCCTAAAAGAAGAATATGTGAGTTTGGTGAAGAACACATGGCACGGAAAGCAAGATAATAAAAAGCAAAGTAAAGGTTGCAGCAGCGTTTAGCCTTATTTTTCAATATGATGCAGGTGGGGAGAAATCAGCTGGCCAAGTACTGGGAGAGGTAACAGTCAGAAGATGTGTCAGCACAAATGGACTGTAGGGCCCAGATATCAAATAGGTGACTTTGTATGAGAGGTCAGTTCAGAAACTTTTCTCTTTCAGAGAGCGGAGATTATTTATCGTCTTGCTGACTTACTGACTGACCAGAGAGAAGAAATTCTCTTGGCAAACAAAAAGGACTTAGAAGAGGCTGAAAATAAAGGTAATATTTCACATCTTTCTATGGTAATAGTATCATCTTGAACCTCTCTGGGCCTCAAGACAGAAGAACTAGAATCTTCTGTTACCTGGGATTAGGTACTATGGCTGTCACAAATTAGTGAACCTATGACTTTGAGAGCTTGTCAGTGTAAACAGCTGCAGCTTCTTTCATTACATAAAACAGATGCCTTTATCAGAGAAGGTACTGAGGCCCTGCAAAATACCGAGTGGTGTATTGTAAGAAAAAAAAAAAACCAAAAAAAGAACAAATATAATCTCTGTTACTGTCATGCATAGAGTGAATATTTTATGGGCTGGTTAAGGTAATGTTTAGCTCCTGAGGGGAAAGCTGTCATCTCTACACTTAAATTGATGTTCTCCAAAAAGAACTGTATCCCCTTCTGATTGAGGAAGGTTCTCTTTAGGTGGCTTGGATTAAACCGCTTCTTCTGTGTTTGATGGATGCATTCATTGGGAAGCTGGAATTGGGACGTGTACACAGTGGCATAGCAAATAGATGAAAAGGGCACATCAATTGTAGTAATCTGTGGAATATACCAGGGAACCATTTTTTGCTGCCCAGAGAATTTGAGGGGACGTTGCTGGGTTAACTTACTGTCTGAATGTGCTCAGACTTGGAAAGTTCAGGCAGTTCTTGCCCAGTCTTACAGCAGTGCTGTGCATGTGTCTCTGCTTTGGCATTTCTGTTTGTAAAATAGAAAGATGAAATTACTGCCTGGACCTTCCAGAAATACTGCAGGGGTAGAAATCTGTAAGAAATTCAGACACGCACCAGTACTTCTAGTAGGACAGACCTTACCTTTGTAGATGTTGCTGTTGCTTCATGCTAAACTGCATTAAGTGAAAATGTGGGGGTGAAATCACGGTCATATTTGAGCAGTTTGATTGTGACTACCAGACTTAAGACTGTGTATTTTTCATCTCAGGGAGGTTATGTGCTGCGGTGTGGGAAACACCTGAATTTTCGTGACGTTCAGCATCTGCTTAAGTCAGTTCTGCTTGAGCCCAGGCAGACCAGCACAGATCTCCAGCACAGCTTTTTCTTTCTTTTCAGGGAGATTGGCTCTTCCTTTGTTGAAACGCCTGAGTCTGTCCACGTCGAAGCTGAACAGCTTGGCCATTGGGCTGCGCCAGATCGCAGCGTCCTCGCAGGACAGCGTCGGCCGCGTGCTCCGCAGGACACGGATAGCAAAGGCCCTGCATCTGGAGCAGGTGACGGTGCCCATTGGGGTCCTCCTCGTGATCTTCGAGTCTCGTCCAGACTGTCTTCCACAGGTGTGTAAGGGGGACACATTATCCTGCTGGGAATTCTTTGGTGATAGAAGAAAGCAACTGAGAGACTGCAAGAAGTCCTCTTTCAAAGGGCTTTTCTATAATTGATTTTGTTGGCATCCCTGTTTTTTCTGCAGAGATATTTTCAGAACTTGCTTCTGCAGTGCTTGGTTAATCAGGCCTGGGGTTTTTTTGTTGTTTTTTGGGGGGCAAGAGGAGGCTGGGTTTTTTTCTGTTTGGTTGGGTTTCTCTTTTTATTTTATTTGGGGGCTTTTTGGTTGGTTTGTTTTGGTTTTTCTGGGGGGAAGGGCGGGTTGTTTTTTATAAACTTGATGTATAGAAGGAGTTATCTTACATTCAGATGGTGCAGGTCCCGTGTGTGTGTTTAAAGGAATGTATGTTCAGTGCCCAACTCACGGCCTGGCCGTGAGTCCCAATATGCTCCTATTTTCTCTGTCCATGAGACACAGCTGAACTGCAGGATGGGACTGAGGAGTTCTCTAACACATGAGCAGGTATTTGAGGAGAAAGTGATGGGTGCAGGCTCTTTAAAAGATGAGATTCAACCAGGGGACAGCTTGATACTTCTTGCCTGAATTTTTTGAGTGGTCCCCATTTCACGCTGGAAGGGAATTCCCATGGAACGAAAAGGCAGTGATCTCCCTTATCTGCCAATATTTTCTCCTGCTGCTAGCTCTGTCCCTCACAGATAACCAGTGTTACCTTCTTCAATTCTAGTCTGTCTGCCTGCACTGCGACCCGGGTCTCTTGCCTTGCATAGCTGATGTCTCCTTTTTTCTCTTTCCTGTATCTTAAAATTTACACCAGACTGACTCCTTATTTTGTGAGTGTTATTGTGACAGAAGAACCAGATTACATTTAGGGATTTTTTTTTTTACCCTCTAATAAATGCTTTTAACAGGTGTCTGCTTTGGCCATAGCCAGTGGAAATGGCTTGCTACTTAAAGGAGGGAAAGAGGCAGCACATAGCAATCAAATCCTCCATCATCTGACACAAGAAGCGCTCTCCATTCACGGAGTCAAAGATGCAGTGCAGCTGGTAAGTCCCTGGAGTTCAATCAACTATTCTTTTGCTATGGTATGTATAAAAAGTACAGGCAAAACTTGGAGAGTTCAAACTATAAACTGTTGGTATTGCAATACCACAGGTGAACACGAGGGAGGAAGTAGAAGATCTCTGCCGTTTGGACAAGCTGATAGATCTGATCATTCCACGTGGTTCATCGCAGCTGGTGAGGAACATCCAGAAAGCTGCCAAGGGAATCCCAGTGATGGGACACAGCGAAGGGATCTGCCACGTGTACGTGGACACGGATGCCAGCGTTGAGAAGGTCACACGGATAAGTAAGCTGTGGGAGGGTGACTCAAACCACATGTGTGTAACTGAACTTGGTGTTTGTAGTGTGCATTGTGGTTATGGTAATTTATTGTGCATATGCTGTTCAGAATCTTTGTCGTGAATGTTACGTAATCAGTTATCTACTCTTAAACCCCAGTCAGAGACTCAAAGTGTGAATATCCTGCTGCCTGTAACGCTCTGGAAACTCTCCTAATTCATCGAGACTTGCTGAGAACCCCCTTGTTTGATCAGATCATAGACATGTTGAGAGTAGAACAGGTTAGTCACTCATACTTGTGTTTTGTTTTTGGGGTTTTGTTTGTTTGTTTTCTAACAACTTCAGAAGCATTTGGTCTGGCAGGTGTAGCTGTGTTAAGTTTTATGATGGCATAACACTTTAGTATCCATAAGTGTCTTTGTACATGTAAATGAACTTAAGGAGAACTTTGCTTCTCCACACAGCATCAGGTTTTTCTGTAGAAATTGTCTGAAAGCAGCTTGTTCAGGACAGCTACAGGCTGTTACTGGGATACAAATACTTACTTGTGTATATATTCTTCTGCCTTAGAAGAGCATATATACACAACCCTTTCAAATTCAGACTGAATTGTTGTTAACCTACCAGAAGCAAAGCCTTCTCTTCTTAAATCTATTCGTTTAGCTTCTTACCCAGGTGAATTTGCTTCCTGTTTTTATCCTCTCTGAATTTGCTTCATCCATGTGTTTTTTTAAATTTTCCTCTTGCATGCCCTTTATTCACACCCATTTCCCCTCCTAGTATGTCCAAGGAACAACAAAAGGCCAGTATACTAATGATTAGTCTAGACATGAGCAATGGTTTTTCAGTAAAGGTAGCAGAGATGCACCAGGAGAGAAATACCCATTAAATAGTTTGAATTGCACATGAATCAAGGGTTTTCCCTTGGCAGTATGTATTTAACAAATACAGTGTACAGGCAGTGGTAAATGCAGGTAAAATAGGGAGGCCATGTGTTTTGATGATGTTAAAAGGCTTATAGTAAAAGAAGCTGATAGTCAGGAGCAAGTGGATTTTTTTAATGTCTTGTTCGGTTGTTTCTTGGGAAGGGTTGAGTGCAGGGTAGGTCTTTGGATTTTGGATGAGAGGAATATGAGTCCTAGTGCATTTCCACCACCACCCAGCTCCTAGTACAGTGGGGAGGATATTACCTCTGTCTAATCTGACCTGACAACAAGAAACATGCAAATATCGGACAGGATTATGCAATTAAAGTAATTTGTAGTTGCACAAGGAAACGGTGTTTTACAGATACCTCCTTAAAAGCCTTCAAATGTAGTAGATTTGTGCCTTATTTCCCATTTATGTTTGTCTTGTCAAAAGTTGCTTGTGTTTCATTTGCATGGGGATTTCTCTGCTGTATCTGTTCTAAATTATCTGTCATAGTTCAGACTGCTCATCTGCTATAATTAAACTCAGAGGTTGATAATCTTCTTTATAACAAATGAAAAATATCTTTGTGAGTTTTCTTGGTTGTGGACCCAGTAACTCCTCAGTGTCTGCAACATGTACTTCATAGAGGGCTGGTATCATTTTATAAAATAAAAGGTTAAAACCTGATCAAAATGTTAGACTTCTGTAGGTACAAGGTTGGAAGCATTCCTTTCGTTATTTGCTGTCTTAAAACCAGGACTGGTTGCATTTTATTGAAGCTGTTTTCCCAGCACTAGTGTTTTACTGTCTTTCTGTCCAAGAACTTTCTAAGCAATGTGATAGCTTTAAATAATTTGGAATGAGTCCTGAGCTGGAAGCTTGTCATGGTAGGCAGCCAACCAGGCATATCAGCTATTGGACCCTGTTTCTAGTTCACCAATCTGCCAAATTTCCCAAAGTATGGGTGTATTTTTCTTACACTGCATGCTGTGGGTTAACTCCAGTCAGTGGCTAAGCACTGTCCAGCTGTCTGTTTTACTCACCCCTGCCCCAAGTGGGAGAGAGGGAAAGAATTAGATCAAAAGCAAGGAACCTTGTGGGTTGAAAGATAAGTTTGATAAGTAAAAGAAAGAGGAAGAAGAAAGTGTATGAAGAGGAGGAAAAAACCCCAACAATCCCCCCCTTCCCAAAAGCAAAACAAAAAAATCGACCAGCCTCCCAAAATGTCTGCAGTTGAGGCAAAGCCAATTACTCGTGGTCTGCCACAAGCAGACCACGAGTCCCAGCCAGTCTCTGAGCAATGCCTACCTTCTTCAAAACCCCCTCCCCTCAGTTTGAATTGCTGTGCATGACACTGTCTGGCATGGAATACCCCTTTTCTGGTCAGCCCCCGTAGTTGTGTCTCCTCCCAGCTTCCTGCACACTCCCAACCTTTTGGCTACAGGGGGACAGAGTTGGCGGTGGGGGGAAGAGAAAGCCTTGATGTTGTGCAAGGTCTGTTCAGCAACATCCAAAACACTCGTATGTTTGTAAGGCTGTTTTAATCACAAGTCCAGAACCACAGGGACTGCTGTCCATCCCACACAGAATACAAGAAGCTCCACTTTTCCCCTGGAAGGCTCCGTTGTGGTCAATAGCACAGAATGTTTCTGGTCTGGCAGGTGAAGATTCACGCTGGCCCAAAGTTCGCATCTTACCTGACATTCAGCCCTTCAGAAGTGAAATCTCTGCGCACGGAGTACGGGGACCTGGAGTGCTGCATCGAGGTGGTGGACAGCGTTCAAGAGGCCGTGGAACATATCCACAAGTATGGGAGTTCTCACACGGATGTTATCATCACAGAGAACGGTTAGTGACCAGTCTCCTTCCTTAAGCTACTGTTTTGGTTTGACTGTCAATTCCTGGTTTTAGTGTAACTAATTACATTGTAGTAGTTCTTCTCTTGGGTCTGTGCCAGTTCAAAACCTAACTAGAGCTGTGCCGAGACTTTCCAACCAAACCAAGCCCAGAACTCCTGAGAATCAGCTGCAGTAAAGTCACGTTGATCTGCGTCTGAACAGAGTGTGTGAGTCAAGCAGGCTTCTGTTCCTGAACCTCCTGCTGAGCTTAAATGAGTGTCACTAAAAGGCATGTGTTTGATACCATATAACCCACTGCCACGGGAGCTGGTGCACCAGCGATTTGTAGGGACTGTACCAGAAACAGAGCTGATCTTGAATGTTTGTCTTGTCACTAAGGGCAACTGACCTGCAGTTCACAGACTTGCATGTGGTATTTCTGCATTGTGGTTCTCAAATATTACCTGCAATAGCAATTGAGTTTAGGACTTTTCATTATCTAGAACAATCCCTTGTTTAAGACTAATAGAGAGCTGACTCTGTAGTGTAACAGTTTGACTGACAGATGTGGTTTGGGGCAGCTGTTTTTTCTCCCCAGTCATACAACTAAATCGCTCTTTGAAGGTTCTAGACTGGATGTATTTAGAATTACACATTTTTTTGCTTTCTTCTAGTCTTCACAAGCTTCTTTTAACATTTGCAGTTTCGTCTACTTGGTAAGCATACTGGGAAGGAGGTATAAATGAGCATGGCTTAGCCCAGGCTGTTTAAGTACTGTCTGATAAGGTTGCACATGAAAGCTGTATTGTTACATCTGTTTATGTTGTATTTATTGGAGCGCATGACCATTCTGTAGGTAATGGATTTTATTTTTGTCTCTGCCTCTTCCCCAGAGCAAACAGCAGAGTTCTTCCTCCAGCATGTTGACAGCGCTTGTGTTTTCTGGAATGCCAGTACCCGATTCTCTGATGGTTACAGATTTGGACTTGGTAAGGGAGAAAATATTGCAGGGACGCAACTGCAGAATTTGCTGGAGTGTGTCTAAAATGTGTGGCAGTATGAGCCCTGGAAGACAGGGTTAGTCTCTTCCTGTATAATAAGAGGCTTTCAGGAAAGGTGCTGTGTGAAAAGCTGAAGCCTAGACACACAAAGTTGGCTTGAATCCTTTGAAGCTCTTCAATCCAAGTGTGCTGCATGCATATGATGATAGAACAGTGCAACCCAGGATGGGAAACTGAACAGTTTTCCCTTTTTTCCTCTTCCCAATGATTCTGTAAAGAATGACATGTTTTGGTCCTGCTAGGCAGACTGAGCTGCTGTCTGTCCAGTGTGCCAGCCCTGCAGTGTTGATGAATGAAGGGCAGGAACCAAACTGAGTATGAACTGCTTAAATTAACAGGTGCACTTCTGTGAATTGCAAAAGACAAGGGAAACATTCTTTCCTGAGGTAGAAAGTCTGAAGTCTCCACTGCAGGCTGTTAATCTGTTAGCTGGAACATTCAGAGTTCCACATGATTAAAAAGTTTAAGATCTTGCGATATCTCCTCAATGTGGTAAAAAAAAAGATATAAGTTCATAATCTTGACCAATTTAGCTTATTGTCTTTTTGTTTTAAAGGATTAAACCCTCAGGAACCAAGTCTAAGTTCCATATAAGAGATACCTCTCTCTCTTGCATCTTTCTTTCTGAAAGTAACTCTGTAGCAGCCAGAAGTGTAAACATTACAATTTATAATGTAATAGTTAACCTCCTCTAACTTTTATATGGGCCAAACAGAACTTCTGGCGTTTGGAGAGGAGCAGAGAATGGCAGGTCACTGAAAGGCAGGCGGCTTTTTGACATAAGGGTGCAAAACTGCTTAGTATGAAGTGAACATCATCAGGAGATTAACTGCCTTTATTTTGGGTGTTTCCTACAGGTGCTGAAGTGGGAATTAGTACTTCTCGTATCCATGCACGTGGACCAGTGGGAATTGAAGGACTCTTAACTACAAAGTGGTTGCTGAGGGGGGACAATCACGTTGTTTCTGACTTCTCAGAGCACGGGAGCATGAAGTATCTTCATGAGAGCCTCCCTCTCCCTCAGAGAAATGCCAACTGAGAATGCTGGGGTTGGGGGTAAAACCCAGGGGTATAATTATTTCCTGAAGATGTCCAGGCGTCAGGGCAATCTCTGGTGAAGGAGTTTGTTTTTCATCTCCAGGAGCATTGTCCTTGGTCTTTTGCGGTACAGTTAATACAAAATATTCCCATCAATGAGATTCCCCTCCCTGCCTTTCAGTTTCCTTAGACAGTATCTGCAAACTGACCTCACTCCTTCCAGAGACAGACTTTTTCAAATCATACAGGTAACATAAGAAAGGATTTCAACATGTGCTGCATTCTTTTTTTATCCCAGTGCTCCCTATAGCAAATATGCTTGGTGGTGGAGCACAATTTTTTTTTTCATAAGTCTTTGTTTTACTCGAGTATCTGTTCTGGAGAACAGACTTAATACTTTTGGTTTTGAGCATTTTTTTCTTCAGTTTTATGATCATGGCAGCTCTTCAAAGCCAGAAAGCTTTACGCTTAGTTTCTTTGTATTTGATCACTCTTGACACAGGGGGGACAGATGTTCCAAATGTGTAGTAAGCTTTTGACCAAGAAACCTTTTATATCTAATTCTTTGTATTGTTGACTATTGTAGATAAATAACATAATTGTCTGCTACATGAATTTTGTTATTTATTTGTACCAAAGTTTTATTTTTTCTTTGGTTTTATATAAAACGTAACCTTCCACAACCTCTCCTCCGACAGCAATTCTACTTCGATGATGGCTTGTCTAGAATGAAGCTCTGGCTCTGTAGGAATGGCTCCCTTGGCCGCAGAGCAGAGGAGCTCCCTGCTGGGTGCAGTGTGTCCCTCTCTCCGATTCTCCCTGCTGGGTGCAGTGTGTCCCTCTCTCCGGTTCTCCCTGCTGGGTGCAGCGTGTCCCTCTGTCCGATTCTCCCTGCTGGGTGCAGCGTGTCCCTCTCTCTGGTTCTCCGTGCTGGGTGCAGTGTGTCCCGCTCTCTGGTTCGGCAGGGCCCAGCATGGTACCGCCCCACCAGGGCACCGTTTCCCACCCACCACCGCCCCAGCGGACATGCTGTGCTTGGGACCCCCGTGCTCAGGAGCCAGTGCTGCCTGTGGATGGCTGAGGTGGGTGGGCCCTGGAGCAGTGGCAGGTGTCATATTGTAGAGGTTTCTTCCTTCATTGTGGCTTTAATGGCAGCTTTCTCTCACAAGCCGCAGTGGTCAGCTCTTTTTTTCCAGGACTGCTCTAGAGCACCTGCACTGTTGGGCTTCTCTGCTGGTGCCATCTTGCCTGTGGGAGTCATTCTCTCTCAAAGTCTTCTCGCGTCTCACAGTCACATTTTTTGCGGTGTTGGTCTGCGTGTCGTCGGAGCTGCCCTGCACAGGAGTGTAGCTATACCAGAGACAGGGGTAGCACAGCTTTAGGGTGATGTGTTAAAGTGTTGATCTGCCCAGATTCTTTTGGCAAAGACCATGTAGTTCATCTCTGGGCTGTAGACAGTTGGTATAGCTATGCTCATTGTGTTTTGCAGGTGCCAGAGGACTCTGGCCTTCAGGGAGCAGCAGTTTGTGTGGTAGTGGAATGGGTTGAATCTTCAATGTGCCTTAGCTGGTACAGGTGGGATACAATATTTACATTCTTTTCTATTAGCTGTGCAAAAAAACCCTTGGGTTTTGCCAAGTGTTGGTGAACAGGTGATATGCATGGCCCTGGAGGGGTGAAGCTGCACAGTGACAAGCTGTTCCAAGATGATGAGGTGGTTTTCGGCTGGGTTGGTGTCTAAAAGCAAAGTATCCTGCAACACCTGAGTGAAGTATTTCTCCTTGGCTTGTCCAATCTTTGGAATTGGATGAGCATTTGAGGTGGCCTGGGGAGTAGGAAGGAGGAACATGCGACTGGTGACTTCTTACGGGGGCAACAGTAGTTTTCTGTTGGTGTGTTGGTACCACAAGCAATGACGGCTGCAACGTCCGACATCGGAACTGGTGTGGAGCAGGTGAGCGTAAATCTACAAAGCTTTTGAGAAGGGTTTGTTGCAGAAGAGGTTGGTGTCTGCTGATGGGATGCTTAGTGCTGGCACTTGGTTTTTTTGCAGATAACGAAGAATAACCCTCTTAGCTGATGCGGCTTCTGTCGAGGACGGCTTTGGAGCCACAGCCCTCTGAAAGCTCAGTGGAACCACTGCTCCACAAGAGTGTATTTTTGACTCTAGGTAGAAAAGAGACTTTCACAAACAGAAATCCATGTCATTCAAAATAGTTGATTTTTAGGAACTTCCTACCAGAGTGTTATCTTCAGAGCTGATGGTCTTGGCAGTAAAAGTTAGCGACAAGACTTTTACCTGTCCTTAAAAAAAACCCAAGAAAGTCTCATTCCAAAGACCCAAGTGCAGCACATCTTCCAAAAGGCGTGGGGCTGAGAACTGGCCATGGGGTCCCAACCCAGAGCAGGCCCCAGATAATCTCACTTTGGGGTCTGGGCTCAGCACCCCTGAGGTCACCCCCTCCTTGGAGCTGTCCCCACCCCACTGTGGCTTCGTGCTGGTTACAGGATGTGGCCCCTCCAGCCCTGCTGAGGCGCTGCTGTATCTCACATGCCATTGTACCAGGCAGCTGCAGAGACAGGGAGAGTTTGGGGAGACACTTGCAAGCTTTCCCTTTACAGTAGAAAGTTATTTTCGTGCTGTCATTTAATAGGAAGTGCCTGGGAACAGCTGAGTGCCCCCTTGGGAACAGAAAATAAAGGGAGGGAAGGAGTTTCGTACAGGCCTAACCTGCTTTAGAACAGGGAATTCGGGGCCACGCTCCAGGAGGAGCCATCCGGGAGGGAAACAGCACCAGGACAGGCCAGGCACTGCCAGTGGGTCAAGGGGGCATGATGGGGATGGGGGTCCCCAGGGGGCACCTGGAGGTCCCTGAAAGTTTTCTGTAGGGGACTTGGGGGTCTCTGTGGGTCAACTGGGGGTCACTTACGGGTCTCTCTGGGATGGTTGGGGTCAGCATGGAGCAGGGTGTGGGTCTGGGGGTCACTTGGGGGTCCCTATAGGTCACTTGGGGGTCTCTGGGGGGCACCTGGGGTCTCTAAAGGCCGATAAGCCCCGCCCTCTTTTATGCAAATAATACGGTTGTCCTCCGGGGGGGTGGAGCCACGCCCCTTTATGCAAATGATCCGCGTGGCAGTGCCTGCTGGGGCGGGGCCGCGACGGTCACGCCTTCTTATGCAAATAAAGCCCATATATGGCGAGCGTGTCACGTGGTAGTGACGCCGCGCGCTGATTGGTGAAGAGAGAAAGAGGCGGGGTGGCAGAAGGAGGCAGCGCAGCAGCTCCTGAAGCGCTTTGGAGCCCCCAAAAGTGGCGGGGTGTCCCCCCGGGTCCCTCCATCAACCCGCCTGGCCGCTGCTCGCCGCCGTTTGCCTCCCCTCCTCCCTCCCGGCCGCCGCACTCTGATTGGCCGCCGGCGTGAGGCGCAAGGCGCCCCCATTGGCTTAGCTCTTCCCGCGCCTCCGCTATGGCGGCGCTGATTGGTCAGTGCCGCCGCGGCTCCCGGCTTTGTCCTGTCGCTAAGGGGAGCCGCGCGCTGATTGGCTGAGCAGCGAAAGCCCGCGAAGGCACCGCTCCGGCAGAGGGCGGGGTGTGCTGAGGCGAGCGTCGCGCTGATTGGTTCTCGGAAAGGGGGTGGGGAGCGAACGAGGTTATATAAGGAGCGGCTGGGGCGTCATTCTGCAGTCTGTACGCGGCGGCGCGCGAGGCATGGTGGCAGTGATAGCGGTTTAATTAATTAGCAAATTTGATTAATTACGGGAGCTCGTGGGGTTGACGGAGGGATTAATTAAGGCGTTAGGTGGCGCCGCGGAGGGTTTTGGGGCTAAGTTGGGGAAATCCGGAGGGGTTTGGGGCAGGTTTCGAGCCCATTTATTGACTTAATTCGTTCCCTTAATTTAATCCCCTAAGAGAATAGTTATTTAGTCGATTAATTAGTTTTAATCGCGGGTGTTCGGGGGAGGATTGGGGTATTTTTTGAGGAGTTTCAGATGTGTTCTGAGGGGGTTTAGGGCTAAAACCACTTTTTAAACCCTGTTTTTCCTAAAGTTAAGGTGAATTGTCTCAATTTTTTTCACTTGTAGGTAACTTTTGCCTCAGGTTTTTTAATTCTGATTAAATTTGCTCCATTTAAACGTGGTTTCAGGGCTTTTTTGCCCTATTTCGGAGCCAAATTTCTCTTTTAAACACTTCATCTTCCACCCTAATTAAACCAACTAACCCTAAAGCTTAAATATTTATTAATTAGTTGAAGTACAGTTATTTAACGGGCATTTTACGTGCTTTTTGGTGCTTTCTTGTGGCATTTCAGTGCCCAAAGCACCAAGGTTTTTTAATACCACTGCTTTAATTTATTAATATTAATTCAACATTTATTTAATTTTGAGGGATTTCTGTGGGGGGGGGTTGAGGCTTTTCAGAGCCGTTTTTGAGGCATTTCAAGGGCAAAATCGCCTTTTTATCCTCGCCTTTCTTAAATAACTTAAATGTTTCCTTAATTTATTTCTATTTATTCAATCTCAGTTTTATTTATATTCCGGGGCTTTTTGAGGTGTTTTTGCGGCATTTTGGGTCTTTCCCGAGAGCCCAAAACGCTTTTTAACCCTTTCTTAAATACCTCGATAATTTATATATCTCCTTTATTAGTCAGGTTCAATGAATTATAGTAAATTTTAGGATTTTGAGGAGGTTTTGGAGCCTTTTGAGGCTACCTTGGTGTTTCTTGAGGCATTTTAGAACCAAAATCGCCTTTTACACCCTCCCCCGTCTTTAAACAATTTAAATATTCATCTTTATTCAAATTTAGGTGGGTTTTTTTTAATTTCGAGGGCGTTTTGCGGCGCTGAGTTGCCCAAATCGCCGTTTTACGCTCCATTTTTAAAACGTAACTTAAATATCACCCTAAATTATTAGTATTTATTAAAACTCAGTGCGTTTTAATCAGATTTGTTTAAAAATTTGAGGGATTTGGGGCGGGGTGTTGTGTGTGCGTGTGTGAGGCATTTAAACTCCTAAACTGCCTTTTTTACCCTCCGCGCTTTTTTTTTAACATCGTTTGAACGCCGCCTTAATCCGTTCGAATTTATTTTCATCCCGTTTCGGGAGGTTCGTGTTTTGTTGTTGTTGTTTTTTTTTTTCTTTTCGCTTCTGAGCGTTTTTTAGTGCCGCTTTCCACCTCCCGCCATGTTCTACTACCCCGAGGTTCTCCGGCGCCACACGGGCTGTTTCGGCACCATCTGGTACGGGGGTGGTTTCGGGGGGCGCTTTCGGCCCGTCCCGCCGGGGGTTTGGGGAGGGGGGTTTGGGGTGGGTCCGGACTCTCGCTGTCGGTCCCGACTCTCGCTGTCGGTCCTTCCGGGCCGTTCCCCACAGGTTGGCCGCCACCTGCAGCTCGCGGCTGCTGCGCCGGGAGTACCTGGGGGTGGATGTGCCGCGCACTTGGTAAGGGGGAACCCACCGCCCCTCTCCCCCTGGCCCCCGCCCCGCCCCTGCCTCTCCCATCGGCCGCCTCTTGTGGCGGCGGGCGGGAAAAACCTCAAAACTTTGGAACGCCCCAGGGCACCCCCCCTCCCTACCCGAACCGCCCCAAGTCTACTGCCAAGATACCCCGAAATATTCCCGCCCCCTCCCCAAATATTCCGAAACGCCCATTAGCGCCCTCCCCCTCCTCGCCAACCATCCCAACGCCGTGCCCGCCTGGCTCCCATTGGCCGCTGTTCTCCCGCCCCGCCCAGTGCCTCCGTGGTGTCGTTCGTGGTTGGTCGCACCGGGTGGGAGGTGCCGCCCCCGCCGGCCGGAGCTCCGCCCCCCCGGTGCTCGCTGTACCTGGCAGCGATGCTGCAGCTCGGGCTGGTTCGGGTGTTCGTGCGGCAGTGCGGGACCCTGCTCGGTACGGGATGGGTGGCGCTGAGTGGGGCTGGGGAGTCTTGAGCGGGATTTTGGGGAGGTCCCCCAGGGGGGGTTAGGATGTTTGGGGGATCCTGGAGGGGGGGCAGTTGGGGAACTTTGGGAGGTTTTGGGGGGGGTTGGTGGGGGGCTTTGGGGTGTTTTGGGGGTGCTTGGGGGTCCCGTTTCAGCCGCAGCTCCTCCCCCCCCCAGAGGATGCCTCGCAG
>JAWMRA010000164.1:0-52033 GCA_035584735.1 Pseudotriccus pelzelni
TCACTCTGGGTGATTCCTATGTGGATGTTCACAGTCTTAACATCAGGAGGTGTCACAGCTCTCACCTCCGATAGCCTTCTCTTTGGGGTACCTTAATCTCCAAACTGCCATGAGCGATTCCTTAATGTCTCCTGGAGAAAACCAAGGGCCAGAGGCAGTTTGCCCAGGAGCCCGGAATTGTCTTTGGAGCAGAGAGTGCTGACAGCTCCGTGTGCCTGTTCGCAGTTCGAGTAGCAGGGAATTTCTATATCGTATTTTCATACGATATCAATATTCCCCCGGGTGTGGGATGGATCAGCGATGGGGTGGTTGGTGTTGGCCTGGGCTGGTCAGGATCAGCCATAAACAACTGGCCAGAGCCCTGAATGGACATGTCATGTCCAGCTCCTCAGCAGAAACCCAAGTCATTACTTTTCAGCAGAAGATATTGTTTCTAATTGTTTCTGATCTGTGGCTTCAGCACCCTCCCAGGGAAGAATTCTCTCCTAGGGTCCAATCATTCTCATTTTTGTTCAGGAAGTGGGCTGTGACAGGGGAATTGTCTCCACGAAGGCCCAGGATCAGGGTGAGCTCTGCAGTGGGGACCATTGCTGCTGCCAGACAGGGAACGGCACCTTCCCCCTCACTCCCAAAAATCTGGGAAGGCATAACATCTGCCTGCAGCTGCTTGGAGTTACTGTTGGCCCTGAGCTCTCTGTGCCAGTCATGGCCACGGGATGATGCCCCAGGGGCCTGTGCAGTGCAGGCCACTGCCCCTCAGCCACTGAACGCAGGGGGGTGTGGAGGGAAATGGATTGTCTGGGCTTTGGCAATCTGGCCCCTCAAAAGACTAACTGACCTCTTCCAACAGGGGAACACTGAAGCAAGAGGTGCCAGAAAGAATTGGAGTTTCTGGAGAATAAAACCTGGAAGTATCCCCCTGAAACCCCCCTGGATCATCACTGGTCTGACCGCCACAGAGCGGTGGCCTTGGCCAGGAGTGTCCCGGCAGTCCTGGTGGAAGTGTGTTTGTCCTCCGTGTAATTTCCATTTGATGCTGGCAAAGCCTCTCTGAGTGACCCCCCAGTCCCTGGAATGAGCGGACCGGGCTCCCAGGGCACTAATTCCAGGCATTGTGTTTTAAGAGAAGAGCAGGAGAGCCTTTCTCTCGCCCAGGGGGACTGCACTATTTCTCCCTCCGGAATAAGAAGAAATAAAAAATTAAAAACAAGACAGGAAATAAAAGAAAATTAAAAAAAAAAAACCACCAAACTGAAATAAATAAGGAAATATAAATTTAAAGAAAATTAAAAGCAAAAAAACTAAAAAGGAAATAAAACTGAAATAAAAGAGAAAAAAAACCTGCACAGGCATGATGCCCACCATGGTTGTTCTTGGAGTGGTGTGGGCCGCGCCCGCAGGGAAGGGAAGGGCTGAGGAGAACAGGGAGTGGATGGGGGCCCAGCGGGGCCCATAGGAGGACCACTTAAGGGTGCAGGGCCCGCCAGGGGGTGGCCAAAGCAGCGGCACTGAGTGTGGAAGGAGCAGCCACGCTGGGGCCTCGCCAGCTCTCAGGGCACCACGGGACTTGTCATCTCCCATCTCTCCCAGGGGGGGACCTGAGGGGAGAATAAAATGAACATTTTGAGGTGAAACAGCAGAAATTAGTAAGGGACATTCAAACGGTAAAATGGGGGGCTGGAAGTGAGAGCGGTCCCCGCACTCTAAAGTCTTATAGTTTCATGAAAAAAATGCACACAATACCCCCACCCCCAACCAGAACATTTTCAATGCCAGAAAAAAGATGGCGCCTCCGACTAGAAGTTTTGCGATGTCATACAAAACATGGCACCCCAGACCAGAAGTCCTCCAGGCCCTCATTAATTGGTTGATTAGTTGGCATATTAGGTTTTTTTCTTAATTAGTTATTTAGTTAACTAGTTAATTGGTTAATCAGTTAATTTCTTAACTGGTTAATTGGCTACATACTTAATTGGTGGAATACTGCATTAATTGGTTCATTGGTTAATTACTTCATTGGTGAATCGGTTAAAGACTTGATTGGTTATTTGGTTAATTAATTTATTGGTAGTGTTGTTACTTAAGTAATGAAATGCTAATGAATAGCTTAGTGATTTGTGATTTCTCATTTTTTGTGTAGTGCTCTGGTTGTCCACAAGGTGGCGGGCTTTTCATGGATGTTTCCGTGGCAGTTGCCGGTTTTGTTTGCTGGGTGGCGCTGGCACGCATTGGTTTTTGTGGTGCAGTTCTCAAGTGTTGTCGGTAGGTGGCAGTGCTCGCTTTAAAAGATTCCTGCAGTTCTGGGTTTGCTCACTAGGGGGCAGTGCTGTTTTACAAAAAGTCATTCCATAGTTACTGGGGGGGAAAACCTCATTTTTTAATTGGTAAGGAAGGTTAATTATATCCTTAGCGGAAAAAAACTCCTTTGTCACTTCACTGATGAGTGAAAACCAACCAATTATTGGAAAATGTCATTATTTAATGACTTAACTGGTTGCACAATTGTCATTTTCCAGTGTATCTGCACACAGGTGGGATTTGTTGCAGGCAGGTAAAAAACATAATTAATTGCTAATTAATGGATTATTAATTAGTACTGCAGAGTGGAATGAGGTCTCACAGCAGAAGTACATGGAAGATGACTAATCCTGGCTGCTCCCAACTTCTCCCCCTCAATACAGCTCAGGAAATTAGGGTTGCAAGGCAGAGCTCTCATCTGAGGAGGCAGCTGGGGCTGGCATTCTTCCCAAAAGCTGCATTCATACCCTCCACCCTTTACCAATTCCATCCCAATATTCCCCCATGTCATTCCTTCATTCGCACTGAAGCTCAACAAGGCTGCAGGACAATAGAGCGATGTATCACTTCAACCAAATTTGTATGTGGAGCTAATTACATTGCTTACCTTCATGGAACATTGTTTGTTACAAGAACTGGAAAAAAAAAATATATCCTTCAAGTCATCAATTTATTAGGGTATCAGAACTCATCCTTGTAACCCTAAATGTATTGAGTGCATATGAAATACTGACTGCTTCATTGTATGACATTTTATTCAGCTACACCAACTAACTCAGAAAGGCTTGAACATTTTTATTATAAACTTCAATTTACTTTCTTCAGAAATGAGTTAGAAACATTTTCACACATGCCTGGACCTTCACTTTTCAGATAAATGTCCCAGAGCTCTATTTCAACTAACTGCTGGAATAATACTTCTAAGCATTGCCACTGAATATTCCAATGCCTAAGGTTACCACAATGGGCATAGCAACGTGCCATTTCATTAGCATTCCATTTTCTTTCAAATCTGAGAGATGATAGGCCATCTCATGTAATACTAGCAAAGTTAACTCTTAAAAATCACATGAGTTCATTTCAGCTGTTAAGGCACATCCTTTCCTCTGCACAAGTTAGTTTTACATACAGTAACAATAAACTAAACTCACGGCATTTCAACATACTGCACTTGTTGCAGATACATTGGTACTGTGGTAATTAAAAAACTAACATAAATTTGTAAGAAATACAGTTCCAATACGTGTATGAGAATTTATTGTTCCACCATTCATATAAAGCATTTCAATCCAAAAAGGTCAGAAACAATCTTAAATATCTGTGTAAGAATTTATAAACGTTAGTAAAGATACACCACAGGCTACAGCTTTCTATGCTTTCAGGTGTAAGTTCTGGTAGATATCCATATTTCAATAAAATGGACAATACCAGTAGAGTCGCAAACCTCCTTTGTCTTTATTTATAAAGAAGTGACAACACTAGAAAACACATTGATAACCAGTGCTTTGAACAGTGAGGGTGGGATCTAAAACCACTCTGATTAAACTAAGCAACCTTAGGTCTTTATCAAGTTGCATATCTGCTAGGAATGCTGAAATGCAAGAGTTTACACCTGCAATATTCCATAATGGAACAGCCACATGATATCAAATATAATCTCCAATTTCCAAACTGGTACATAAAAAAGCCATCACCAAGTATTAAAAGATCACTGCAAGTTCTTATTGCTTTTTGAGTTAAATAATAATCTTCAAATAAACCAAAACCCAAACAATTTCTACAGTATCTTGCTTATTCCCCTGTTCATTTATTAACAACGGAAGCAATCAGTTATTATATGATGCGGCAAAAGAGGCATTTAAGAACACGCAAACAAAACCTATTTCAGTACATGGACATCCCCACCCTCCCCCTGAAGCCCACTATAACCACTTAGTGCCAGTAGAGGAGCAAAGCTCAGTAAGACAAAACCAGAAATCTGACTACAGTAAGAAGGAAACACAAAGGGAGATAAAGCTTCCTTAAATATTCAAAATCTGATGTCCTCCAAAACGAAGCACATCATCCTCATAATTTAAAAAGGGAAGTTGCTTTCTATGTATCTAATCCTCACACATGCTGAGTAGTTCTCAAGTCCACTGAGAGTTCCACTGTGCAGCAGTTTATTTAGATTCAACAACACTTCAAAAACTACAGGGATATTCAATGCACTTTTTACTAAGGAGAGGAATAAAACAAATGCATGTTGACGTTGTTCTTGCCGGTTCAGCATTTCTGCAGCAATTCCATTTTTTTCTTGCAGTAGGAAAGTTCTGCCAGCATCAGTCTTCAGAATCATCTTCAGAAGCTGTTGGAACAACAGTATAATCAGAAGCCTTGACAAAGGTCTGTGAAATAAAAGCACTTCAGGATGAGCAGAGGAAATAAAGGTAATTCTATAATATTAAATAGCAGATTGTAATACCCACCCAAACCTGGTGTAATCACATAGATTAATTCTTAAATGCATCTCATGTCTGAAAAATATTGCATTTTCAAATCAAAACTCAACAGTACAAAAGGCAGTGTCCTCCTGCTCTTCTTCCACAAAGTAAAAGGAAGAAAACTTAATTAAGCCAGAGATTCAACTTTTATGCAGTGTTTACAGTGGCTAATTCCAACAGTAGTCAAAGGAGGATATATTCAATCCATGACAGCAGCACCCAACACCAAGGAAAGAAATGACTCACAAAAAAGTTAACAATTTGGATACTAAAAAATCCTGAAAGATTCAGCCATCTGAACAAACAAAGACTCTGAAATGTTTAAATATATACAGATATATATGTTGCTTAACGCAACTTGGGCCTACTTGGAAGTAGCTCTTCTCTCCAGCCCTGTTCTTTCACCATATGCAAGATGAACATGAAGCCCACATATGCATAGGATTTTGTTGTTGCAAGGTGAATTAAAGAGACAAATACATACTTGTCGACTATGAAAGAAAAGTCAGTACACACATCTACATCAGGTTTGCAAAGCATTAGCTTGTCTGTAACAGGAATTTAGTATGTCCTCTTCAGCAAAGTCTGCAGGCAAGAAAGTATTTACACTGAAGTAATTTGTTCCACCCCTGAACACAGAAAGAAAAGCCTGACTCCTTGCTTCTTCAGTTCTTAGAAGACAAATGTAACTACACTGCATCAGTGATAAATCTAAAACTCAGCATTCCTCACCTGAAAGTGAAAGGCTGAATCAAATACAGATTGAATTAAGGTGTAAAATCACACTCATTAAGGTTAATTTTTACTCTAATAAGGATGCACATAACTTAAGAATTAATTCAGAACTCTAGCCCACCTTTGACTGCTCTGATGCAATAATCACCTTGAACTAAAACTCAAACACACACACACACACGCCCCATTCCTTATAGTACTTCAAATGCATCCTATGTACTGACAATTCATATACAAACTTTGAATGTCGACAGACAAAAAAAGGCAGATCGGCTACCTTTCTACTGCCTATTCATCACACCTAGAAACAGATCCAGGATACATTCACCAGAAGTCAGCATAAAGTTTTGATTTTTAAATTTTTTTTCAAATGTTGTCACCTTTTCTCTAACACAGAGCCCAACAGCGCTAAGAAAAATCATTTTGTGGGTCTGTAAAGAGCACAGATTTTAGTGAAAAACTGGCAACCTTTAAATCTCATTCATGAGGTGCGGTAGGTCTGATCAAGGAACCCAAAAAACCAAAAAGTGCATATGAATGGAAAAAAGAAAAGGGAAAAGGCAAAAAAAAGAAAGTAAGGAAGAAAAAACGGCAAAAGAAGTATGTAACAAGTGCAGTGAAATTCAACTCTAAATGTTTCTTTCCTACTAAGAGTCCTGTAAAAGGCAACAACCTGAAGGTCACCACTAATCCCATAATTAGGTACTACTAGAATTACAATAACCAACTGTAACTAGTAAGGAATTTTGTAATCACTTGCAGATAACACTTCTGTAGTCTAAACAATTCTATGCTGTTGGGAAATTAATCATGGAGAATTAAAACCAGTTCCCCCTCGAAATAGTTCTACTGATGGTGGAAAAAGCACTGCTGGGTCAGTAAAGTTTTCAGTAATTATGTTCATATCATGAATCTTGGCAAGGAGGATTGTACTCATTTAGCTTTGAGTTGACCTAATGGGAGGGGAGGGGAAGAGGGGAAGCACCTACTTTCAATATCTTCCATATGTGCCTGAAGAGTTCTTGCAAGGTTAATAAACTAGAAACAAGGCAGAGAGAAAGTAGTTTAAAAGTTGCAAAGTTATCTGCAGAAATTTGCAACAAGTTAGCAAAGTTTTCTTCACTTTTTACATCCCAAAGCTTCATCCCATATGTTGGTTACCCTAACCCATTTTCCCAACTTACAAAAATCAATGCAAAATTTAATATAAATCCCCACACATTAGACTTCAGATTGCTACTACACAGTTATTTCAGCTTCCACTCTATGTCAAGTTTCTGGTAGCAGCTAGTGGCATCATCTTCATGTTCTACACTCTGTAAAACACATCAGTTTTGAAAGCAGCAAATATAAACAAGTGCCAGTTTAATGAATACCATTCCTAAAAACTGTAATGCAGAAAAACATAATCATGGTAAGGACTTGCATTAGTTGGATCCATTTATTTTAATTCATTACTATTTTGACAAAACAGAGTCCTCTGACTGAATGAGATTAAGGAAAAATGCATGAATACAAGTTAAAGTTTTTGTTTACACGTAAAATCGTATGACCGGGATTACTATTAGGCAACGGTGGTAGTTTAGTGTTGGAAGCACATGGTATCAAAACCCAAAGCCAAAATCCCTAGGAATAACATGTCTCAGCCAAGTGGTTTTCTTTTATCACTGGCAATCTGCATCACCATTTCAGTTGAAGTCCAGATGTTGAGACACAGCAAATGAGTCTCCATTGCTTACTTGTGAGCTCGGTATCAAACAGCAGCATTGGTGCTCTCACTGGGTTAAAACGCAGTGTCACACATACAAGTATGTAATGCCTCCTCTGATGAAAATCCAGTAAAAACAACTTCTGTAATACACTCAAGCTGTACCGTACTGGATGCTGGCTACTATTAGATCATGTGTCTTTTATATCTCTACACTCACACCATGAAAACTGCACATTTCATTTGTGGACCATGGAATACATGTTCTACATTAGATGTGTACAGAAAAGAGGACCACTGTTCTAGGACCTTAAGAGATTAGAGTACAGTCCTGCCTCTTCCCCAAAGGCCTAGTGCCTGCTGGCAGTCAACCACTCCAACATCCATTGGATAAGCTTAATATTGTCGCTTCTTTGTATCCAAGTAAGAAAAACTGAAATGATCAGCTTTTCAAGCAGCTCAGTTGACTAAAGAGTACTGATTCATTATCTAGTATCAAATAAACACGTAGAATACTGGATTTCTGAGTGAGTCACTATGCAGAAAGAACTTTGTATGCTTATCTCTTACTTGTAAAATGTGCACTTACCATGTTTCTATGCCAAGCCATTTAAGTGACAAGAGTACAGTCAAACACAAACAATTGGAGTTCAGACTAATGCCAAAAAAGTCACACTATAGCTATAGTCTGTTTCACAACATTCATAGTCAAGTACACTTTTTGGTGTAGTCCCTGAGACAATCATTGTAAGTTTTAGAGCTCTGCAATGTAGACTGGCATAATGAGAAAAATTAAACAAATCAGGTAGTCCAACATTCTTCACTGCATGTTCTGTACATGGAGACGTTAACCTTCCAGTTCACAATGATCATGAAAACATACAGGCAAACCAACGAATGACCAACCACCTTGACAAAAAGCATTCTGCAACACAGTAACTGCAATAATGCAGCACCTCCAGTTTCAAATCAAACATGGTGGTACTGCACTGACAAGCCCAGCCCATTTTAGACCTAAAATTCTTTTTAAAAGCATGTTTCTTGGGTATCTAGCTCCTAGGTCACTCAAGGTAACAATCCCTGCCAGAAAATCACTGCATACTTACTCTGACACGTGTGCTGGCCTCGTTGGCAGTTCCTAACATATCAGAAAAGCGCTGCTCGCATAAGTGTAACAACACTACAAGGTAGAGACCAGAGCTGATAAATTCATAGTCTGCCTTAAAGGAGATCAAAAGAAACATTCAGAATGTCAGTAATACATCTGTATATATGACTCAAAAAGTACAATAAGAATTAGATTTTACTGGAATCATTATATATTTATCCCTAGTTGTCCCAAGAGAATTAGGAAAATGAAATGCAAAACAATTTTAATTACTGAAAAGCTATTTATACTTCTGGTTCTTCCCACCCACCTCAGAGCTAACATGTTATCCTTGAAGATAAATAGAGTTCTACAAATAAAATCTCAGTCAGCGTGATTAGTTTAGAGGAAAGAATCAGAGTATTATATCGCTTGGTAAAATAAAGCTAATGAACGTTCCTGGTTTCTTCTCCGTGATTCCAATGCTTTACAGAAAGCCAAAATAAAGGAATATATTTTAAGAATGCTATGTTATAAATTTTGAGAAATTCCTTTCCCCAAGATAAAAGAAAAACTTTAAAAATGCTATCACCAAACAGATAATTTAATCAACCTTTTACAAAAAAATTTCAAAGCTCTTATTTCTAATAAAGTACAGTGACAGTAACCAATAATCAGTAGTATTAAAACATAAGATGATGGCAGCACTCTCAAGAAAGCCAGGACAGTTTCAGAGTCTGTTCCAAGTGATAGGAATTATGAGTACTAGGGTAAGAACTGACTCTAAATAATAAAAAAAATTAGAGGTTGATGTTTTGCCCCAAAACTGATGTTACTTGGTATTTTCTTTCAACTGCTGAGGCAGGCTAATACCATTAGTCTTCATATATTCTCAGAATACAACCCAGAGAATAAGGAAAACCCTCTGCATAAAGTTAATTAAAAACGCCAGCTTTGTGTTATTTACTCATTTTTAATACTACACAATCCAGTAATTCTAAGATAATGTATTTTGTATAACAAGAGTAATACTAATTGGCCTTTGATTATTTTGAATTTAGGAAAAAACTTGAGCAGTCAGAAGCGGTTAGAAAAGAGGTTAGTTTCTATCACTTTAATGAAACACAAAAAGTTTGTAATGGTACATTTCAAACAACCACTAAATGCGTTCAGCTAAAAGCAAAGACAGCTAATGACAACGTGAAATTCAATCTAAGCATAATAGAATTCACACTGCACCTACGTGACAGAGACAAGGGGCTGCAAAGCTAGATGGCAGATCTGCAACTAAGAAAACAGATACATTACACTTACTGAAAGCTCAGCTATAGGAAGTACAGCAGGAAGATAGAATTGGTCTGAATACTGAGAAGAAAAATCTATTCCATGTTGACATTACTTTCTATGCATAACAGTCCTTCTGAAATAGAGATGCATTTGCCTTCTTTAAAGAAGACCGTCCTCCCAGCACTAAACGAACACTTACCAAATTAAGTAAAATATACTAACTTGTTCATTTGCATGTGCCCTATAGAGTTCATGAATATCAAAGTCTTCCAGATTCAGATGCAACTTCTCCTTGCACAATTCACAAGTTGTCACTGCTTCCAAAGAAGAACCTGGTGAGGAGGGGGGCAAGGGGTTTTAACCATCTATGACAAAATCATACAAACACTGCAAACTCCAAGTACAGTTTTTTGCTTCATTTTGCAGAGCAAGGTCAGAAGAAAAGAAAGCCTCCAAATGTAGTGACATCTGCTACTGTCAGAATTTAAATGCTGTGGAATGTTTGTTCCCTATATGGCTGCACCTATTTTGCCTCATATTCATTCTGGATACCACATGCCTCTTACTGCAAGTCTGGCATAAAATCGCTTCTTGGGCTTTTTGAATTTTACTGCGTAATCCAAGAATAAATATACCAGAATAGCTTAAAGTTATTGTCAGAGTAACGATTTGTCTTCAGTACCAGTTTTAAAACAAGCTGCTCAATAAGCAACCAGGTGAACAAAGCGAGGTGATGGTGGATTTATGTCTTTACATACAGTTTTAAATGCTTCAAATAAATTTCTTCTATAGGCTGAGGTTTCTAATACGTCCCTACTCTGATGTGTGTCCTCTGATACTGAGTAAAAAAGCAAACGGATGCTAGCATCTTCCTTTGGTAAAAAGTATTCCATGATTTTTGTGTCTTCTACAAAGCCATCTATTTTTAAGTCTTAAGAATACTGCAGATAACTTAGTTATAAACTGGTCAATTTATTACAAAAAGTTTTACCCAGTGTGCAATGTCTGAAGTGTTTCTTAAAAAATTCTATACACGCTTTGAAGTAGTTTTTGAAAAAGCAGTTTTAAAGTGCTTGAACAAGAGCTAGTATGTTTAAAAAAAATAAAGTACTTAAGTCTAGTTACAATTGAAAAACATTTCTGGATTTTCAAATTCTTATCGCTCTGCTACAGCCAGCTTGGCTATATAAGTCTTGCAAAAAAGCACAACCATACTCACAAGGAAGGGTGGGAAGCAAACTCCACCCCAAGTGGTACCACCGAAGTGATACAGTAGTTCTAAAGCTACACTTCTACAATGTTATATTTTGTCTAAGACCTTAATAGACAACGCTAAAAATGTAGTTCTCTAAACAACAAATACAGTTCTTGGAACTACTCACATGAGAAACTGCACAGACACACAGTAAGTCTGGAAGTGCCCCACTGTTGTTTGTCTCCACTGATCGTTTTTCAACTAAATATCTCAGTAAGTGCAATCTTTCTCATAGGCCTCCCTATATAACTGGAAGCCTACCTCGGTCTAGGGTCTACTTTACCTGAATTAATCTTGGATTGCAGCCATTTTTTCATGCACTCCTGGTGAACATACTGCAGACTTCCAGTGCATTTGCACGGCTCTATTAAAAGGTTGTCAGAACTTGCAGAGGACATTTGACAGATTCTGCATAAGTCACCCTCTTCATCTTCAGAATCTTCTAAAAGCAGGCTGAATAGGAAGGAATACCAATAAACACGGTAACACATTTCATGAAAGATTTTTATAACAAAAATTCTATTTATCTAACTGTTCTCAAACCTAAAAGGATTAAAACAAGTTTCTGTAAAGAGAGAAGCGAGAATAGAGGTGACAAGGGACTGAGTTGCTGCCTTCTCTGAAGGAGAGTTTTCTTTTAAAATCACGAGTGCAGGAAGCCCCCTCGTCTTAAGACAGGTACATTTTACTATCTCAGAAAAAATACTAATTTACCTCTCTTTAATTTTCTGGAGTCTTTCTGGATCTCTTGAAGGTGGTACTTTAGACTTGCCACTTTCTTGTCCATCAGACTGATTCCAGCCAGAGGGAATAATATCTACAGTTATCATAAGATTGTCAGATAGACTGCTTCCTAATGTTGGAGGCACTGCAAAGCGGAAGAGAGAACCAGGCAGAATTCCAGAACTTCTACTGTGGGCTGAATCTGGTGGGGAGGCAGTAGCTGTAGAAATACCAGACACTGCAGGTGTTGGTGGTCTGCTAACAGAAGCCCGAGGAGGGCTACCTGATGCTTCAAGAGAGGTCTCCTCACTTGACTCTCTCCTTCTAAAGACATGTTGTGATCTAGCAGTTGTATCAGAGGTAGAGATCCTTGCGGATTCGTCTCTTCCTTCTCTTCTTCTTCTGGAAAAGAGAGGTGTACATCTGTTCCTCAAAGAGGATGACAACCAGGATCCCGTGCTCCTACTTTCAGAGTCTGGTCTGTATCTGTCCCCATCTGAATCAGAGTTGCGATTCTGTGAAACTCCTGATAAACCCCATCTTCGTCCAAGAAAACTAAACCCCTGAGAAGCTTCAGACGACTGAAGTCCTGGAACTTCTGGAGTTGCAGCTCCATTACTACTCGACAGAGTAGAAGCCTGAACTCTTGGGACCACTGTTGACTCTTCAGAGCCTAATGATCTTGTATGCAATGGGTCTTGGCTTGACCTTCGAGAGAAAAATGTAGATGACATACTAGACGCTAAACGGGACAGCAGCTGTCTGGTTGTGCGCCTCCCTTCACTGTCAGCTGCAGGCTCATGCAGTGACCTCTGGGAAGATAAAACCCTTTCAGAACCACTTGAGGAAGGGGTTTCATCTCTAATGGCAGTAAGAGGAAATGCTGGCTGCATGCTCCTCTGGGGAAATTCCAATTCATTTCTCCTTTGTCTTGAAGAATAGCTGGATCTTGAAGAGCTCATATTAGAGTCTCTGTTGAAAAAAGATGGCTGATGATCAGAAGGCAACTGGTGGTTCATGGATGCATTCAGCCTGAAAGTGCTTAAGGAGTTCTCTTTTGGTCTTGCTCCCTCTGCATATGAAGAGGCAGGCCTGTCTTGAAGATCTGTTGCAGAAAAGCAGAGGAAAACACTATGACAAGATGTGCTCTAACACATCAGGAAACATTCATGGTCAGGTTCAAAAAGGCTCCAAGCAACCTGAACTAGTTAAAGGCATCCCTGCTCATTGCAGGGTGATTGGACTAGATGGACTTTAAAGGTCCCTTCCAACCCAAAACATTCTATGATTCTTACAAGTGTATTTTCTGTAAATACTGTCTAAGTACCTCAACACACTGAGAAGAATTCCACTGTAGCTGAAAGGTAGCTAACACTACATGAATCATCTGAGGTGGCTAAAATCAGATAGTCTCTCACCTCAAATGGCTAGATCTGGGGGCTGGTGATGGGAAAAGGGGGGAGGAAGAAGAAGCATAGGTAGATGAAGGTAGGAAACAGAAGCTCTCTATGATTCTGGAACTGAAACCTTTCACGTTTGTAGTTTTGGTAACTTTTTTTTTATGGGTTCTACATTGCAAATCACCATTTATTGCTGAAGCTGAGATTTATGCATCTGGCAGATTCTAACTAAAGAAACATCTGCACATATGCCAAGCATCTACCATACGGTTCTGATTACACAGCAGGGAACACAGTCACAAGTTATTTTTATAGCACTTAATAGCAGCACTACTGTTGGAAATGCAGCATGGACAGCACAAAGCAAGGTTGTTCACTTGTCCACTTCTCCCATTAGGCTCTACTAGGTAATCTGAACTGTCCACTTTACTAAAGAAGTGTACAGTATGATGACATTAAAACATACTCCTCTGCTGAGGCAAGACTGAAATCTGGAACTAGTTTTTAGCTTTTCTGCTTATCTTCCATAATTATCAAAATGACTTTTTTTTAAACCTCCGCATTAAAAAATATCACTGAATACACCTGCAGAAGGTAGCAGATCAAGACTGACAATGAGTTTCCCCAGAAACAGCTCTAGAAGGCCACACCACTCTGAACAGAAAATGACAATTACAGCACAGAAGTCCTTACTAATCCCAGCATTTGCCATCAGACAAACTTCTTGCATCGTGTAAAGTATTTGTTCATTCACTTTTATTTTCAGTGGTCTAGGGGTTTTCCCTAATACCCATCTGAGAGCCCAAATAAAAAGAGATAATATGCCATGGGCACCTTTAAGGAAAAAGTTTCCTGGGTCAAATTAAAATTATTTCTTTTCCCATACCTAAATACAAAGTCATCTTAACACAAAGTAGAAAAGAGCCTTACTAACTAATCGCACAGTTACAGTGGTAAGCACCCATACCACTTTCATATGACCAAATGCATCTATAAGGTAGACCACTCATGCATCCTTTGGTGGTTTGGCCAATGCATGCCAAGTGGCCAACCAACCTTATTTAAAAGGATACCTTAAAATTTAAAAAATATTTTGGGTCTGTGTTTTGAGTAAAATACTAACAAGTCCACAGAAGATGTGGACATCCCGTCCCTGGAAGTGTTCATGGCCAGGCTGGATGTGGCTTTGAGCAAACTGGTATAGTGCAAGGTATCCCTAACCACGGCGGGGGGTTGGAATAAGATGAGCTTAAAGATCCCTTCCAAACCGAATCATTCTGTGATTCTATGAACATGTTCAGTAACTAAAAGGCATACAAACTGTAGGTTTACAAGCTTTCAGTTGCACAATACATACATGTTGAAGGTGAAAAATCACTGTTTCTGTAGCTCAGATCCACTACATTGTTAACAGACAGGTCTGTTCTTCTTTCTAACTCTCTTCGCATCACTGATGAAGACCTAGGAATCCTACTGCATCTCCATGAGGAATCTAGAAAGAAAAAGTAAATAAATCCCCCGTTTTGGTAATCATCCATTAAAGCCGGCACTTGCACATGCATTTTTGTTATTCCATATTAACAGTGAGTTTAACATTACCATTAAACTGATTAAGTGGCCAGTGGCAAACATAAAGCCCAGAATAAGCAGCACTCTGCTGACCCTGGCACGCACTTAATCTTGCAGTGAGTTCTGAAAGCTAAATGAAAAGCAATAATAGTTTTGTGAAGAGTCAGACCCACTAACACTCAGACAGGACAAAGAGAAGTAGCATCTTGCTTCCTAATGGCAGCTAGTTCTTACGCAGGTTTCACAATATAGCAAAAACGGCACCTTGAGACTTAGTAAATGCTGCCATTCTTCTTGATGTCACTTAAATGCTTCTAAAATTCATTTTCTACAAAGACAGCTGAAGCTTAAATGTAGTTTAGACACAATTAATTAAGAACAATTACTAATACCATTTTTACTACAGAGTAAAACAATTCAGTGTAAAAAGGGATGTTATTTTTTACAAACAGCGCCAACAATCACACAGGGAACTGTACACACTTCAGCAGTGGACAAAACCCTTGTTCCAAATACGTGTTCTTCGATAGTTCTGAAAAATTCACCTTGACTTTGTTCACTGCTAACTCAGAAATCTAATTTAAGCATTCCTTGGTCAGCAGTGTAATGACCAACCAATCTAGAAATGGAGAGACAAATAGTCCTACTCCGTAGTGAGAAATGTTAACAGTTGTCATCTTATTAACAGAGTCAGAAAGCATCATTAATATTGGGTTTTAAGTAGGAACTTATTTTTATTTGGATGGCTGTGAAGTTCCAGAAGGGGATATAAAAATAACATTAATCCATGCTCATAAAGGGTAGTCCGAATGAAACTAATGGTCTTTTTCAAAATGTTCTAGACATACTTTTAGTGCAAGTTTTTGACCATTACTTCCTGAGCTTTAGACTTTTGTTGGCATATTGCTTAAATTCTGTCTAAGTTTCACCAACTTACTTTAAGATATCTTTAACAAAAATCTCAGGTTTTCATGGAAGAGCTCTTAGAATGTTTCTTTTTTGTGTGGCTTATAGAATGAATTTAGGCCCTGCTAAAAAAAGAACTCTTTCTTCCCTGACCCCTACCCACAGTGCTCTAACCAGCCACGACACTGGGCTTAGAACATATTACTAAGTACGGTAAAGATTTCTTTTCTGCACTCCCTGGCTCAGACTGATGTACCAACACGATCTGACTCATCAAATAAGAGCTGCTGCACTCATTCTTTCCTTGAAATATTAACCAATTAGACATACTTCGGCCATGAAGTTCAGCTTTACTGCAAATGGAGTAGGTACGGGTAATAATTCTGAAGTTACATGAGTACAGTTGGGTTTTCAAAAGATCATTAAGAGCATTCTTGGTACTTGGGATACTGCTGTCATTATGAACATACTGTTCTGATAGGCACTCCCTTTTATTATTTAAGAATAATAAAGGCATAAAATTTCAAAGCAAGTATTTTAAAACTTGATAAAACCTGATCTTACTACTCAGACAACTGTGATGTAACTCAGCTCAGGTAATCAACCTCTCACCTGAAAAGGCAGACAAGCCATTACTTCTCACAGAAGAGGTAGATGTACATGATAGCTTAGGTCTCTTTGAATCACTATCTTGCTGCTGTCTTGAATATGCTCCCTGAGTTCTCTCAGACTCACCATAACACCCAGATGTAAAATAAGAGGAAGACGACGTCGACTGAAACAACATTAAAAAATAAATTACACAGTATTTCAGATGGGCTTACATTGAACAAAAGTGTACATAATGTAAAACTCACAAAAATAGTATAGAGTAAGTCTTAGATGCAAAACCTTTTCTTTAAAAATAACTTAGGAGTTGTGCTTGCACTCTTGATTAGTACTTCCAGGTTTACTCAATACGGTCCTACCAAAAAAGCCAATTACTATGACATTCAAGTATCATTTTTCCTTTATAGACAGATGTGGCTTACAGGGGAAAAAATTATATTCCTGGCCTCTAAGATGCTATAAACGCAATTAAATATACCTTTACAGATTCAAGGGAACATAATCTTGCTGTCCAGATATAGCCAAAAATCGATCAGCAACATTCTTTTATTTAACAGTTTAACTATTTCAACTTATTTTTTAGCAACCTAAAATTAGTTAAGGAGTGACCTTCAAGTAAACTGTTTGAAACAGATATATTTTTATTACAATAAGCCCAAGTGCTACTGAAGCAGTTCAGAGTAAAGAACAGGTACAAAACAATTTTTGCAGTGTAGAGCAGTGAAATAAAACAATTTTCAGAAACTAGTCTGGTTACTTGCAGCCAAGGCATTCCTTTTCTATTTGAAATGTTTTGGGTTTATTTTTTCATATATAAAAAAAGAAAAAAAGTTGAGATCAATCATAAAGCTCAATTGAGCTGTCTGTCTTCTCCAAAAACTATCTACAACCAAGATCCTTTAAGGATCAACCAAATTGCAGTACATGTTATAGCTAAGGGGTGTAATTTTGTTACGGTTTTTACTAAGTTTAAGTCACAACTCTTTAAAACTAAAAAGTATCTAAGTATTTCTCTCATCCCATCATAAAAGACAGATAGGGAGACACAGAAACCAACAACAAAAACCAAGTACAAAGCTAGGTTATTTTCCCTTATGGATCCTCTACTTAACGTATTATTTATTTTTTAGTAGTTTACTATTTGAGAAGTGGAAGTTTCTGAATGTCTTCTGCAATGTTCACTCAAATTTAAGAGAAAAATTAACCTTAATTGGGGAAAAAAAAAGATTTTCATCTTGAAAATTCTATAGCACCAACTTAACTAGGTATGTAGACCACTTACAACCACAGATTCCATTTGCCTTTAAGTACACTGACCATGGCTTCCCCTGAACGGCAGCATGTGCACACTAGTTCCTCCCTCCCCCTCCTCTTTATTTCAGTGTCTTCACCTTCAAGTCACCTAAGAAAACAAACACCTCTTTAAAGATGCCAGCACTCTTATGTATCCAAACCTTCAAACTGAAAGCGAGCAGAATTTTCGCTTGTTCACTACCATCCCATCAAAGTTGCTCACAGTTTTCTGCTTTTCCCATCTTAACATTTCTACTGCAATCAGAAGTGCTTTACTGTCACTCTACAATGTATAAGCATGGCACAAACTAACTACTTTATTTTTGGAGTTACAAAGGCACGTTCTAGAAAGCAGTTATGACAAGCTGTTAAGGTCTGAGCCTTGAATCCTGTGTGAACGATTAAGCCTCCATTTTCTTTCACAGTATAAAGTAAGCAGTAATCAGTAAGCACAAGCAGACTATAAAATACACTTCCACGATTAAGTTTCCTGAAGCAGGTCTTCACACCCACCAGCTTTGTGTTAACTCACAGAACTGGTACCATCGAAAACCCACACCCCCTAGAAATACCTGATGGAACAAGCTGAGTATAAATAATATTAATGTTGCCATCCATGGGACTGTAACATGTATCAGATTCTAATTACCTCCTCCTTTTTTCTTTTTAAATGTACATTTGCAGAGCTACTCACTTCAAATTCATTTATTAACTCTTACTAAAACTAATATGCGTTACTATTTTTATCCTCTGAATACTTTCTTAACACTGCTACCTTCTAGCTTTTGCTCCGTCTTGGCTTACACCCAGAAACATTGCAGATTGTAATGGGCCCAAGCTTGTCAGATTGGGAAGGCTAAAGTAAAACCCTGGGTTTAAATATTTTTTTCAGGTATAACACATTAATAATTCTCACCAATCTGCTCCTGCTTCCCAAAAATCTTCCAGAACGTGGATGATCGAGTGTCCCTGAGTAGCGGGTTGGAGAGGACACTGAAAGCTTCCAAGGAGTCTCGCGGGTCTCTCTTTCTCCAATTCCCCAGTCTCTGCTGGAACTATTCAATACACTGGGCTCCTGAAGAACAAAATACTTATTGTATGCATCTCGTAACTCACAATCAACTCAGTATCTGATCTAAATACTGAAAATACAGGGAAATGGAGGTAGTAACACATCTGGAAACCTTTAGTAAGAAACCCCAAGGGATAGCCAAAAACCGAAACAGGCTTAAGAGAGAAGTGCTGGCAAAAGGAAAAATTTTTTTGGTTAAAGTACTTCATAGCAATGATCAGTTCCTTCATCTGTCCTCTCACCTGACCACAGACAGTAAAAAGTGTAAGGCTTTCGAGGCCTTATCCCAACTTAGATATTGCAGCAACAAGGCAGAATTAAGGGCCTCACTTTCAAGTGTTATGCAAAAACACCCAACATGTGTAGAAGTCTCCATGACAACACATGCACCTATCTGGCCAATAAAACAATCTGTTTTTTCCTGGTCATCAATTTCAACGCAGAAAAGAATGGTGCAAAGAGGTGGAGGGGGAAGAAGAAAAACAATGTTTTGCAGCCTACTAACAGATAATTATTTTTATATAAGGAGCATGATCTGTCCAAGGAAAACAGATTGTACAGCAAATGTAAACTATGTCACCAAGTTATTATTCCTCTAAAATGCTCCTGCAAATTACACAGTACCTTCTCTAAGTCTTAAACACTTCCCTTTTACCACTTCTTAAGGCTTTTATTTCTCTGCAGTCTATTCTAATAATCCATCATTTTGCTATTGGTGGAGAAGGACTGAAAAGTAATCATTATTAATTCCAATTATATTTCATTTCATGCAAGCAGCAAAAATAAACTTCCATTTTCCATTACAAAATCAAAACTTTTGTGCGTCTAAGCTTTTTATAAATCACTGACATTGAAGATCACCATAAAACAGTGAACAGCACTGCGTATAAAACCACTCTGGGCTGCAGAAATAAGGTAAAAGGTAAACAGCCTATTTCAGACACAAATACTGATTCCACAGTTTGATATGCATAACAAACTAAGACTGTTGGGCAAAACAGTCCTGCAAATAAACAGAGTTTGCTGCATTTCCTGAGAACAAAGTGCTCAAATTATCTGAAGTCTGAGGAAGTCTGCAGGGCAACCACCATAACTGTTTTCTTTTTGTGTTTTCTCTTCCAAAATCAGAGCTCTAATCCTCCCCTGGACTACTGAGGTGAGTTTCTAATAATGAAAATGGGAACCATTTAACATACAGGTATGTCTGTCTTTAAGAGAACCTAGGGGATGAGGCTCTAGACTACCACTGAATTCCAATGAATAGATGATAATTGAGGAAAGACACTGCAATTTAATTTGTTCCATAGAATAATCATTGAGATTAATAAAATTAATAGAAATAACAGAAATCCAACCATTTTATTAATACTAAGAAGCACTTCTAAGTGATTATTTGTCCATTCTCTTTCTACAAACTATTAATACTACAAACACAGTAGTTGTTGTCACCATTTCTTAAAAGTCACAGGACTGGGATTTAAAAAGCTGAAGAAATATTCATGGCTCATCATTCTCACAAGCAAAATTAAACCTCATATTTTCAAGTCTCAGTGGGATTCATCATATTTCCAGATAATTTCACATATGGACAATCAGCCTATGGGCAGAAGACTAAACAACTGGAAGATAAAAGTAAAGCTCTCTTAAAATGTCATTACTATGAGCCATACTTGCAGACTTTATTGATCTTGAAACACCTGCCTTTCCCTTTTCTTATCATCTGTTAAATTCTGAAGATGTGAGAATTTCATCTTAACTGTCTGGATCACCATGCTAGAGACCCTAATTCAAGAATACCACACTCAGACCAGCACAGGTCTGAAAGCCCAGTCATGGAGCTACATCATCTACCATCCTAATGCCAAGCAGCTTTTGGTAGCTGTGGCACTTCTGCACAGGGCTCCTTTCTTTGAAGGATGTCCCAAGCCAATACAGAGAGAAAAAAAAGCAACATACTGGGAATCAAAAAAGTTGCTTTAAGAGAAAGCAGATTATCGGGTATGATGTCAGGAATCCTCGAATCAATTGCTATATCTGAAACAACAACAATACCACCACCAAAACAAATGAACAACAACAAAAAAAATCTGTCCGCTTTCTTCCTTCAATTCACCTTAAGACTAGTTAACATCCCTCGTGAGAATTTAACAATTAAAGCGCTAACTCATGTAGTCTATTTGGGGGTCTAAGTAGCAGAAAAATGTGATCGGGAAAACATTTGCAACAATTTTATACACTACATTTGATCCTATCCTGCCATTAAAAAAAACAAACAAACAACACACCTTACAATTCATTTCTCACAAAACGTTTACTATGTTGTAACATAAAGCATAGGAATTTTTTTCTCATACCATTATATTAATTTTATTTTTTATATTTTAAGTCACCTAGAAACAAAGCTGTATCACATATATCTGATTAGTTTACAATTAACCTCTTTGTTCTGCGTCCTCAGAGAAGCAGAGGCTAGCCCCCAGACTGATCTCAGAAGTGCATGACATATAAGAATTCACACCTATACGAAAAAAAAGGGAAGAACAACAGAAACCTTTCATGTTTTTTTAGCCCTAGTCAAAACCAAACACTCACATTTTGACTGCTCTGTCCCAAAAGTTTAAGCTACAATCAAGTATTCTTTCTATAGAAATTACTCTGTATTTAAAAGTCCCCGAGTTCCTTTCATCTTTATATCCAAAGCATTACTGATAGTTATATGTTTTTTCTTATATATGACAAATCTTAAATGGTTTGTAACTGAAGTAGCTCTTAAATACTTTAAGGCAGGCTTCTGAACAGATTAACAAATCAAAAACGCCTGTCCTTTCCATTCCTATATGACTGGACTTAATCTTATTTAGACTATTTGTTTTCTCACACTCCAGTCTCTGCAATCTTAACTTGCAAGCACTAATCTAATTTGTTCCCATCAGCTCTGTAAGTACCAAAGGTTAGTCAAGAGAGGGAGCTTCTCTACACTTTTATCACCAGGCACTAGTCTTGTGTAACAAGGTCTCAGACTACCTTCTATGAACTGAGAGTGGAAAGGGATACAACACAATCTGCTATACAAATACTTTCCCCTAAATGTTACAAAGATCATTCTTCAGATTAGAAGCACTTTGCTCAACAGGAAATAGTCAAAAGACTACACAGTGCAGTGAACACATCGCAGTTTGTGTAAGGTACGTTGTGCTAAAATTTCTTAACAGTAGTAATACATCAAATTTCACAGAACCAGTTCCGCTGAAGACTTATCTTCTGATCAACAGCTTTCAGTATATGTACACTGTGTGTAGACTGTCCCCATAAATTCCTACAAAAGAGTAAGGCTTGTTTGATTTGGTTTTGCAGAGCAGTCAGCCTGTGAAAAACATGGGGGAATCCAAAACCCAAAGCCACCTGACGATTACTTGCTCTTACACATTTCCTATAGTCCATATACTAATGAACATGTGCCTGCCAGAGATAACAAAAATGTAACACACGTACGTGTACTTGGGCTAAAAATAATGTTCTGTTACTTGTAAAACTGTTTCTGAAAAAGGCATTATGTAACACAATGTCCCAGATAGTTTGTCAGCAGGGACAAAATTCCTAACCCTTTTTTTTTTTTAATATGAAAATTTAAACATAGAATTAAGTTTCTGCAATTTCAAAGATCAAAATGGGCTTACACTTCTGGGCCCAAAATTGAGGTGAGAATTGCTGACAGGAGCAGAAGCAAACTACTAAGGTAATTCAGCTGAACTGCTATCTGTGGCTTCTAAGTGCCCAAAGTAATTTCTGAAGTAGAGTGATCTCTACTTCCCATAATACTCTTCCAAAAGTGAAAGAACCTGCATGGTGTGAGTACTTTGTCTTGGGCATGGCTCCCTGCCCCCAAAAACACAGTTTCATCCATGTGAAATGCTGCATGTGAACCCACCAAAGGCCTTTCCCTCAGTCCTGTCTACTGCACACAGAGCCCAGCTGCACTAACACACTGAGAGGTAAAGTGTTTAGGCTGATGGGAGCCTAAAGCCGCTCTTCTTACCTTCACAAAACACAAACACAGGAGGTGCTGCAGAGAGGCACAGCTTCCTTAACTCAAAACACAGTCCTGTAATTTCTGCATCATCAACACGTTAAGTGTAACATCCTATACACATCTAAGATCAAACAAAACCCTCAACCCCCCCTTAACAGAAAACCCCGTTTACCCAGGTTTACAATGGCAGTGACTATGCCAAAACAGACCCACAGTATCAGGATGCCCCTTCAGTCATCAAACAGCTGATTTCTAAAGGTGCAGCTACAAACACAGGGAGGTAACAATACAAATACAGAACTACTAGTTCACAGACTACTGTCATTGGCCTGGTTATTAAATTCTTGCACTTTAGAATTTTTTTGTCCGAGTTTTGGGGCTTTTCTGGGTAAAAAAAAAACCAAAACAACACACTTGAAATTAATTTATACTTTACAAAAAGAAAAAAAAACCCCCGTTACCTGGTATCCAGATTCTAATCTCCATGAAGAGTCTCTTGTACTATATGCACCAGCTAAACTGTTTCCAGTCAATGTCCTAGATCCTAGGGAAGAGCTGGAAGCCTGAACAGATATTCTGCGAGGAATTCTTGAGGGCTTTGACTCCATTCTTTGTATCCTGTACAAGGACACACTGATTATTTTTTCTCCTATAAGTAGGGACCTCATGCAAAACAGGCACAGTAATTCTGAGTGTAACGTAAATATGATTCACACATACAAATATTAAATACACTGCACTTTGGTCTGACTATGCATCAGTAAAATGGGGAAACAAGCTCTCATCCTAGCTTTTGTAACCTCTTCTTTACATGTCCTCCCGTTCCACGTTAGAAAACTAGAAATACAGCCCCTTTTGCTGTACTTATTTTATTACAATATACTCTTGCTATTATAAATATTATATATATATAATATAGATAGATAAAATATATAAATATACTCCCCACAGCACTCGTATTAACACAAAATGAGTTAGGAAAAAAGTACTCAGATTTCTTAAATTCATGTATTACAGTTTTCCTAATGAACTGTATCTCAACACTTGCAGAAATGGTATTCAGACTTATTTTACAGGGTCAAAGTCATGAAACTTCAGCTCCCTGAGAAAAAAACATACCTGCAGTCTCCCTGCCTTTAACTTCTCCAAGGACAACTCCCATGGAAGTTAACATACACAAAGGAGCACATGCTATCTCACAGGTGTATACAGAAATTTACCTCTGACTGATATTTTTGTATTTATTTGGTATTTCTAGGCATTTCAAAAGAAATGCTGGTGCCTTTTTTCCCCCCACGAAGTAACCCCATAGTCATCCCTGTCCTTGAAACAGTATCTTGAGTTAGTGTTTCTCTAAAACTCCAGATAGCTACCTAACTGGCCTGCTTATATTCACAGATTTTTTCCTCCTCATGATGGTCCAGACAGAATCAGACCACAAGAGGCAGCTCTTAAATAAAAAATTTAAGAGAACTGCAGTATCCTCAGAGGCACAGTACGTAAAGAGTAGCATGACAACTATCAGCTCAAACAGATGACCAAGAATTCCGCTGGTACAAGGTGATTTGCAGAAGTGGTACAATTCTGGCCTCACCTTCTAAGAATGGGAGTAAGCTTTGTTAATTTTTTTTAAAAACCCTATCCATCAGTAAAGTACACTTTTTTCCACAATTCAGCCACAGTCACCAGTATCACTGTCTGCGAAAAGCAGCTGCATCAATCCTGACGTACCTCATGTCTGGCTGCAGTTCCAAGTTAAGTTAACATATTCAGGACTTTTAATCTTTGCTACAAAGTCATGCTGCATTACATATTCTTCCCGGTAAAAGCCAGTTTGTACAGAACTCCATTGACCAAACAGCTGGGACAGCTGAGGTTAACTTCCATAACAGAGGTTTCTTTTTAACCATTGTTCTAGTGCATGTTCAGTTGCCAGCTTTACAACAGTCCTCAAAACACAAAGTAGCCAAAATGCCTAATCCTGCAAATAGGACTTTTAAAAATATAAAGCACACCAAGGAACTGTTTACCTTGGTATACTCAGCTGTATTAAGGAGAAGCACAGCAGCTTCTGGACCATGCTTCTGACATTAGCAACCCATTCGTATTCACCAGAGACATCATCAGTTAAAGATCTGCTCAGGAATCTGAAATCCTGACTTGTCTAACTTTGCACTAATAACCTGAAATAATGAATTAATTAAATTTCCCAGATCACATTTAAATCCCAAGGTAAATATTAAACAATTTGTGCAATTATCAAGTTGTAAACGCAGCTCTATCAGTAAGAATGTTCTAAGCAGTGTTTCAAAGTTCAGAAGAAACTCTTAATCGTGGAAGTTTAAGAAAAATTAAGGAAAAATCTAATAATCTAAATTACACCATTCCAGGTGGATCATCAGTGCAATAAAATGTAGCAATCATCTTTCTTCCTAAACTGCAATGATAGTTAATTTAAGCTTCAGAGTAATCTGCCATAATGTGCACTGCAAGCCTAGTACTTACCTGAAGCTGCACTGCGTTTGAAAAAGTAACTATCAAAGTTGCAAACTGTGCAGCTAAAATAATGTCACACTAATACAGATTAGGGTGTATGCTGGACAGGACAGCTGTATGCCTTGATGAGATCTGACACTCAAAGCACTGTTCATCTATGTTTTACCCTGATATAAAATATAAGGAACAGAACAATTCTGTACTATTAAGTACTCAACAGAGAGCCAGCATTATCACCTTTATTATGGATCAATTTGCTTCTGAATTACTTTGAATCACTTTGTTTCAGATAGGTGTGGAACCAGACAAATTAAATAATATAGATAAAAGTCAGACACAGACATGCACAGAAAACATGAAGGTTCAAGAAGAAGGGATGGAAGCTGCTACTGGTAGAAAATAATGTCCAGATGAACCAGGGGAGGAGAAAGAAGTGTAAGAACAATTTCAAGACTAAATTAGAGATCATCTAATACTAATAAAATTGCCGCCCACAGAACAAACAAAACACCAGCATTCAGGCTGAAAAGGACAGGGTGGAAGACTGGACACCAGAACTAACTACTTCCAGAAGCTGAAATGGAGTCCAAAATTAGCAAATTGCTTCTCCAGACACACATAAAAAGGCACAAGACTAATTTTCTCCTTCCTAGGGTAACCCCTAGAGGACAATGTCAGCCATTAGCCTAATCTTGTAAATTAGCACAGGCTGTGATTTCAACCCTAGTATGTCAGGATGATATTATCTATATAATACTATCTTTCTTCAAACAAAGAAATCTTGCAGAAGCTATACACACCAAAAAAAAGTGTTAAACCAAGATTAAGGCAGCACACTACAAAATGCAAAATTTAATGTCAGTTTATGCATATATATTATGATTAATCTCTTGAATACAACTGTACATTTTTTCTGAAGTCCTGACCTCAGCCAGCAAATGAGAAGGATCTGCTATAAAGATCAATCAGAGCAGTGAAAAAAAAGGCAAGAGAAACCCTACTTTGTTTGATGCAGAGGTGAAAAGGCGCTGAATAAAAGGCCTTATGGTCTAGGCAAAGAACTTCTTTTCAAGGAAACTGGATTTTACCTTTGCCTTTCAACAAAGATTCAGTGACATGGAACATGTTATTAAGATTAATTAAGATTTAATTTTTTAAAAAACCACAACAAAAGAGCTCTTCAATTTCTGGGCATCTGTCATAAAATTTACCTGCGATCCAATGAGCAGAAATCATAGAATAGTTTCAGCTGGAAGGGACCTTTAAAGGCCATCTAGTCCAACCCCCCCTGCAATAAGCAAGGACATCTTCAGCCAGATGAGGTTGCTCAAAGCCCTGTGCAACCTGACTGAATATTTCCAGAGATGGAGCATCCACTACCTCTCTGGGCAACCCGTGCCAGTGTTTCACCACTCTCATCATAAAAAATGTCTTCTTCAAATTTAGTTTAAACCATTACTTCTTGTCCTATTACAACAGTCTCTACTAAGTGTCTGTCCCTATCTTTCTTACGGGCCCCATTTAAGTACTGAAAGGCTGCAATAAGGTTTCCCCGGATCCTTCTCTTCTCCAGGCTGAACAGCCCCGACTCTGTCTTACCCAGGTGGACAGAGCTGCAACTGAAATGAGTGAAGCCACGACATGAATGTACTAGCCAGATAAAACTAGATGTAGGCATCTCAACTCTGGCGATCAACACCAGTAAGGGGTCTCTTGGCAGGGGGATGGGGGGGGTCAGAGTTCTCTGAAAAGCATTTTAAGCACTGTACCTTGAAAGCCCGAGAAGCAACCCTCTTCACAGTTCGGCTGAATACACACAAAAAACATGCAAGGCTTATGCTCGTCACGGTAACACAGTGGGCTTGGTCACGAATAAGGTGAACATGCTAAGCTATCAGAGAACACAGGACACAGACAGACAATGGTCTCACAGTAAAAATTAATCACATTATTAAAGGCACAATAGTACTTGTACAGCAGCACAATATTCCCCTCGCAGACAGTATTTCAGAATGAGAATGGTTCCCCTTTACAGGATCAGAGTCTTAAGGGTTTTCCTGAATGAGCACAAAGGCACTCAAATTAAAACCTCAAGCATTTTGTTTACACACAGAGGAATTCAACAAACCCCAAGTGGTAATTAACATGCTCTAATGAGTTCTATAATGACAAAGTAGTCACCTCCATTTACATAGAAGGTAGTGAGACCAAAAAAACTTAATCTACTTCTCCGAGAAAATACTAATAATATAAAAATAGAAATTGTGCTTTAGTCTGAACTGATTTAAAAGCCTGCTGCTGCCAGACACAAAAGGAACACCTTACTCAAATATCACACCTGCCATGTCCTTCACTGAGAAACCTCAAAACACTATCCTGGCAAAACACACCTCTGGTTTCTCCATTATTTTGACCGTACTCACTCTGGTACCCAACAACAGAGAAATGAGAAAGGACACAGCAGCATGAGAAGCACTCTTCTCATAAAAGCAACATATTTCATCAGCTTATGCCATCTTACAGTACTTAGCAACCAAAATCTCATGGAAAAATCAGGAAATTCTAGTGCCTCATTGATGTGATGCCTCTCAAGACTCAGTCAGAAATCAAGTTCTGAAATAAAACTTTGAAGTCATACCTGGGAAACAGATGACCAGCTTGTAAAAGGAGGTGGAGCTGAACAGCCTATTTTGAGTGCACAGCTCAAATGTCCTGCCCTTCTTGATATCATCCCTCCAACGACATTATAAAACATCAACTAGACTTAACATAATCATGGATAGAGATAACAAAGACAGAAAAGATCCAAGAGGTCTTTATGGGAAAGCAACGCAATTTCAAAAGATTGAAATAACAGACAGCAAATATTTCTCTTCTACTTTGACCTTCTCTATTGATATATGAGGAGTAGTTTCAGGCAGTCTTGTCTAGCAGTAAAGAAAGTATTTACCAGCTTCCATGATTTCTACTAACAGCTTTAACCTTTTAAGCATTACCTGTACCCTCGATCAGAGGAAAGCATGAGCTTCACTACCAGCTCCTAAATCCAAGTCTTCTTGCTCGGAACTACGAAGTGACACTTCTACCTAAAACTCAAACTCTCACATCTACACGTTTTTGTGTGGTTTAACACAAAACTATTCATAAGACCTTCTCGCAGCCTACTTGTGCTCACGCGTCTTCCTCAGTGTTTACTCACAGTCACGCTTTTACGACAAACAAGATGGAGTTCTCAGGTCTTTGACGATGTGCAATTCTTCATTCCGGGTATTTTCTCAACCTTCAGTGCGAGAAGGCTGACAAAAAACTCAGCAGACCCTCGGGAGTCCCGCGAGCAGCAAGAACACTTACAAATGCCGGGCTGCGGCGGCCGGTGCCGCGGCGCGGAGCTGCTCCCGCAGAGCCGCCAGGCCCCGCACCGTCCCCGCCAGGTGCGGGGAGCGGCCCGGCCCGCACAGCGGGGGCTACCCAGGAGGGCACAGGGTGTGCGCCACACGGCCTTGCTCCGAGAGCGGCCCCGGAGCCGAGCGGCCGTCGGGGTGCGAGGGCGGATGGAAGCACGGCGAGCCCGGGCCCCACACGGCACAAAATGGTTCCCCCCGGCCCTGGCGAGTGGCCGCCGGGCCACGCCGGGCCCCGCAGCAGGCGCGGGCCGAGTCGGGCCGGGTCAGACCGGGCCACAGCGGGCGCCGCGGGCGATCCGCACTCACCTGTCGGGGCGGGCTCGGGGCCGCGGCCGCTCCACCCGACCCGCACCGGACCCGCAGCGCAATGGCGGCCCTGACAGCGCCGCGGGCAGCCACGGCCGCGCCCCGACCTCCCCGATCTCGCGAGAGCTCCAGGGGCGAGGCGGGGCCCGCGGGGGGCGCGGCAGGGGCGGGGCCTGGAACGCGCTCAGGGGTGGGAACCGGACACGGGGCGGGGCCGAGCACGGGGGCGGGGCACGGGGGCGGGGCACGGGGGCGGGGCACGGGGCGGGGCCGACACAGGGGCGGGGCACAGGGGCGGGGGCGGGCCCAGAGGCAGGAGAAGGGCCGCGAAAGGAACCGCCCCCTGTCAGAGCCGCAGCTCCCTCAGAGAGGAGCCGGTCCCGAAACCCCCGCGTGTTAAGGACAGGGCTCCTCTATCTGTGTGGAACGGCGTCGCCAGAGGCGTCGGAATCGACTTCCACATTCGGCCTTAAAACTGCAGCGGAGTCTTTGAGTTTTCTCCCCGTGCCACACACTCCGGAATCCCGTGCTGTGAATGATCCCACCGTCTCTCCTGAGCGGGCACCGCAGTCTGGGCTTGGTTCGGGCTCCCTGGAGGACACGGCGGGATGGGGCTGTTGGACGCGGCCTCTTCTGCTGCAAGGCAACAGAAATGCCATTCATTTTAATTGTACTGAGGCTCCAGTTTTGTCCTCTTGAAAGTAACAGAAGTGCAGACGGGTTTACTTGAGGGAAGATGTTGCGTGACGCAGGAAATCAGGAGGTAATCTTGACAAATCTGAGAATACCAAGCCTTCACGTAATCGCAGTTTAGACCCTGTGTCCCTGCCCACCACGGAACGCAGCAGCGGCTTTGCTCTCCGCTTGCCGAACCAGATTCTGAAGAAGGCAGGTTGTGTTACTACTGAGGATCTAGGTTTGTGTCCCTGCAGCTAGGAGTCTCAGTATTTTACTGATCCAACATCCATCTGTCATCGGTCTCCGGCAGGGTTTTCCTGAATCCCAGTATCCCAAGGAGTGCCCTGGATTGCATTGTTGCGAGTCGAATAAAGGGCTGTGCAACAGTAGCAGGCTGGCTATTCTTTGAGGGAGGAAAAAAGGAAAAAACCCCAACCAAACAAAAAAGAAAACATGAGCAGCTACCCTGGCACAGGACTACAACTCATACAAATTCAATGTGTGCATGGCTAATAGCTCTGACAGATCTGGGACACATGTTAGGTCAGCCAAGCTGGTTAGAAACTAGGCAGGTGGCATCTAAATTGTAGGATAGTCCTATTGCTGCATTTAGCGATATCCTTGACTCTGTTTCCATTCATGCTTTTAAATACATTTTCCCATGTTTGGCTTGCATGTCATTTTGTTCACTGACTCTCTCCCAAAGGAAAATGGTGGGCAAAGTACTGTTTCACTGGAGACAGGACAAAGGGCTGAGAAGAACTGAGAGAGGAGCAATTGAACACAAACTGATAGGAGAGAAAGGCTGCTGGTTTTTTGCTGCTGGGCACGCTGCCTTTCACCATCGTGCCGAAACCAATGCTTATTGGACTTGGGAAAATCTTGTCCCTAGCACCCAGAAGCAGGCTGCAGTCCCAGCCAATACCATTTATTTGGCATATCTGTCTCCGGGGAAAGAGGACAGTAGGGAATGGATTAACGAATCATTCCAGCAGTACCAGCTGCTCTTTCTCCTGGTTAGCAAATAAGAACTCTTATGGAAAGAGTTAGATCTACATTAAATTCAGTCCTCGGAGCAATTGTTCTGTGTTCCAGTCATGCACAAATGAAGTACTATTGACAGATCTAGTGAAATGCCCGTGTAAATGTAGAGGATGGAGCATACGGCCTTCACTGCAGCCAGAACAGGTAACAGCCACCATAAGCAAAGGCATTATGCTTTTCTTCTTAAAAGCAAGTGGGGAAAGATCTATCCAATAAAAAGCCTCAGAGTCTTCAATTCAGTCTCACTATCATAAGAGGAGCATTTACTTGGGGTGCTAAGAAGGATGTTATACCACTCACTACATTAGCACTGTCCAATGCAATGCACAATTTGTATTACTTGAGGGTTGATAGTCAATTTTATTAAAATTTTATTAAAAATTTATAAGCCATTTGTTGGCTCATAGGAAAACAAAATACACTATCATCTGAGCTCATGAGCTTGCTTTTTTTTGATCTGCATAATGAATCAAAGATCTACCCTGATATATTGCAACAATGCATAAGTAAACTAGTTTATTTACAAATATACAAAATTGGAGAAAAAATAAGACATAATGATCAATACAATACATTGCACAGAGACTTCTCTACATTCTGAATCATTGCTGAAATGTATATAAACACATGAGGTTAAAAAAGTTTTTGATTAAGAACAATAAAAATGTAAGATTTTACTGAAATGTATCTGAGCTCTGCTGCTGAGGATAGTATGTAAGTAGGGTGGGGAATGCTGTATGTTTTAGTCCTGTGTTGATGAGAATGGACTGGAATCCCAGAACAACATAATTATTGTTATTGTTATATTGTGACTAATTTAGTGTTAAGGCAAAGAAGGAAGTGGGTGGAGAAAAACATCAGGAATTATTAGTTGCATGTACAGGCAACAAGGAGATCATTCTGTTTTTCCTGTAATTGAAATACAGGCAGTAGAGTTGTCTCAAAACAATTAATCAGATTAATTTATTTATTTTTCTTAATTTTTATTATACCAAACATTTTTTATGGATAGGAACAAATTACTATTATTAAATAGAAGACATTTTCAACTTCTGGTGAAACTAAACCTCTCTATTGCTCTCCCTTCATGAGTGAATAGATTCATATCCCTTTCTTAAGGTTCAGCATCAAATCAAATCTAACAGTGTTTTGCTGTACACTTAATAAGACAGGGTAAACATCTTCTTCTCATCTTGCACAAATGAGAAAATAAATATCAAGTAGATTTGATTTAATAAATCACGTGTAGGATTAGCAACATAGTCCTTGTTTCTACTGTTATATGTACCAGAAGTATATTTCACTTGTGGAAAAGCTTCTCAACTACTCCTGCCTGACTGACTTTTTTTCTGCTTTACAGTGCAAATGTGGTAGATAAAATGGTGCATTTAAAAAAATATATATAATTATTCATTTTAAACAAAAGGACATGTACATAATTACAACAAAGGCCTAGTTAGTGTTTACCTGATAACAAATGGTTTGCACTAAAAAACCCCATATTGTCTATTGTGCCCATTTTACACCAGCTTAAGATAAAGAAATTGAAGAGGAAAACGAAAGGGTCTTGTTTTGAAAAGGATAGGGAGCCACCAGTCAGCAAAGACGGAAAGGGGGAAGAAAGGAGATGAGGTCACACTTCTGCTTTTGGCATAAGGTATCCTCAGAGGTTTTTATCAGGGAGGTTCACATCGGGCTTAGATAGCAGATCTTCACCTTTGCCTTACACAAAGAGGTCGGGAAATAACAAGACACAACATAGAAATGCTGGAAATAGATCAGGGAGTAAAAATGTTCCTTGACTCCTTGGGATATTGAATAACTGAGGCCTTTGGTTGAGTTTGTTACTGATATGATGAGAGGCACTGTCAGTGTTACACAGACTGGGACACTGGACACTCACAACGTTTGGGAAGAAACATCAAATACCAGACTTGCATTCTAAGTTATGTATCGAAAACAGGTGGTGACACACATCTTCATTTTTATGATGACTGATTATTTTATCCTCATGGACACATCCTGTAGTAGTAGTAACTCCAGAATTTAGCTTTGTGATGTGCAAAAAAAGGATCATCTTATTGTTTGTTTAGAAATCACTATCTGATAATTTTTGATACTTCTTAATTCTTGCAACAAGAGAAAGAGCAAGTAATTGTTTCCTTTTCATGTTCTGACTTTATAGATGGCTATCATCTTGACTTTGAGTTTTGCCTCTTCTGAGTGAAAGGATTCTAGTCCATTTTTCACTCTATAAGTTCTTCTGGAACATCCTTTATTTTAAGTTTTTGGTCCTACTTTATCTTTTCCCAATGAGTAACTGTAACAGAACTGATTGTTCAAGATGTGGGCACACCATGGATTAATAGTGGTTTAGTGGTGATTTCACTTTTGTACTGTGTTCCCTTCCTGAGCTCTTGTAATACTGTACTTGGGGTTTCAATCACTACAGAGCATGAAGAAATATAGATGCCTGAGGATTCAATCTGGAATGAAAGTCATGCTGCTTCCCAGAAGGAGGGTTGAACAGCGCCTCCTCTAAAGCAAGTCAGGGCAGCTGCCTTCACTGTGCCTTGTGCTAGTCCCATACTCTCACTAGAAATCTGCTATCAGCTCGGATTGGGTTTATGCGGCAAGGATGTGGTAGAGGGAAATCTGCAAGGGTGGTTTCTGTTGAGAAAGCATGGGGAGCTTCCCCCATGTCTGACAGAGTCAGTTCCAGCCGTCTCCAAGACAGACCCACTGCTGACCAAAGGGGAGCCCCTCAGCAATGTTGATGGTGCCTCTGTGATAAATATGAAAGAAAGTGTATATATGTGAGAAATGTAAGAGCATGTATGTAAGATACATGCAAGGAAGTGTAAGAACAACGTGCAGCAGCTGGGTGAGAGTGGAGTGAGAAAAATGTGAAATAACCCTGCAGACAACCAAGGTCAGTGAAGGAGGAGGAGGTGCTCCAGGCACCAGAGCAGAGATTCCCCTGCAGCCCGTGAGGAACAGGGGAAGATGCTGAAGGCCCATGGTGCTGCAGGTTCAGCCCCTGCAGCTCATGGAGAGCACCACACCAGAGCAGTCTGCTGGCAGAAACTGTGGTCCAGGGAGAGGAGTCCAACAGGAGCTGATTTTCTGCTGGGGTCTGTGGCCCGTGGGGGACCCACACTGGAGCAGTCTCTTCCTGAAGGACTGTACCCTATGGAAAGGGCACATGCCGGAGCAGTTCTTAAATAACCGCGGCCCAATGGAAGGAGCTATCCGGAGCAGTTTGTGAGGGATTGTATCCTGTGGGAGGGACCCCAGGCTGGAGAAGGGCAACAGCATAAAGAGGAAGGAGTGGTAGAGAAGTGTGTGCTGCTGTTGGTTGAGATATAGGTAATTTTCTTCATAGTAGCTTGTATGGTCCTATGCTTTGGATTTGTGATTAAAACAGTTTTCATAACAGGAACATTTTACTGCTGAGTAGAGCAAACCCCATTCCCTGTCCTCACCCTGCTCTTCATGGGGGAAGAGGTAGAAGAGCCAAAACAAAGCAGTAAAGTTGAGCTTGGGAAGAAGGAGAGGTTAAGGGAGGGTGATTTTCATATTGCCTTTGTTTCTCACCATCCTGGATCTATGGTTAGTTATATATGGCTTTTTCATTTAAGGCAGGCCTGTGTGAAATTTGTCAAGTCTGAAACAATTAAATGATTTCCTTCCTAATATTGTATCTGAAACCATTGGGTGTCTCATATGCAGTACCTTACATAAAAAGGGATTAGTTTTTCATCATACTACGTTGATCCAGAAAAGGGGGAGGTAATATGTGTTAATCTGTGTTCCTGTTACTAGTAGTACATCTGGCCCTTCTGGAAGTTACAGGTGCTGTGCACTGCACAAAGGCAGTGACAGCTAATCAGGTTAATTAAATCAAGAAGGTTAGTAACCTTCCTTCCTTTCTTTTCATGCACAGTCTCAAAGATGCTTTTTTGTCCTCTCCTGCACACCAGAAGGGGTGTGTGATCTGGAAAGGTACTAAAAGCTCTGGCCCAGTGCCTGAGGAGTTGTGGACAGGGCAGAAGGATAGGAAGGTTACCCAGGAGGGGCTGTCGTGAGTGAGGTAAGATGTTCTCACCCTGCAGGTGCCATTATCTTAGGTTTTTGGCCAGAGCCCAAGGAGAACAACACAGTCCTTGCTGAATACAACATTGCTTTTGTTGTGTTCCTTTTAGAGGTCACATGCCAGTGACTCAGAGGGCCATGTTCTGCATCCTGGAAATCAGCACCTAAGATTCAAGAATAATTAAATGCAGGCTTCTCCTGTTTCACTTGCATCTTAACTTTATAACTTGGTCTGGAGTTTTTAGGGAAATCAAAATGTCTTTGTCTCCCACAGCTTGATGTAATTAGGTTCTGTTTTGGTTTGTTTTTTTCTCCTCTTCATTTTAAATATCAAATAAAATATAAAGGGCTTTCATTTAGATTTTTTGTACATTTTTGATTTTTGTAAATAATAAATTAGTTTTCTCCAAATTGTACTGGCTAAATAACAAATATATAACATTACATTTATAAGATAAAATAGGAAAATTAGATCTTACACTTAAAATCAGATTCTTAATACAGTGAATTAGCACTTCTTAACCTTTTCATTATTAGAGCTCGAGACTACTAACAAATCTATTGCTTCCAGAGGTAGTAAAGGGAGGATTTGGTCACAAGTTGTCAAAATAAGAAATTATCCCAGCTAGAAGTATCTGCTTCCTTTGTAAATGTTTGTTGACTAGATGGGAACTAAAATGTTAGTGGAACAATCACATTTTTCAAACCCTTATTCAAATTATTGTTAATATAAAAACCTTTAGTGTTTTGACTAATGATTTGGCTGTACTTGCCATAAAGTCATAGAAGGGAAATGCATGGTAGACTATTAGCCTGTTCACTTCTCATTAAAGACATAAAGTATTTCTAAAAATACAACCAGTAACATTCTACTTCTAAAACAATGAAATGTGGCAGAAAATGGTCTTACAATGGAAGCAGCTCTGAATAGCAGCTGGTAGAGCCTATTGAGAAGACTTTGGGTGAATGCTATGCTGAACAAAATGTGGAATTTAAGCTGTTGTTAAATGCAGATAAAGGTCAGAGATCACGATCTCCAGTAACGATTGCTTGCAATATTGCAACCTTCTTTTATGCACAGAAGGCATTTGCAATGCGAGAAACTAGACAAATCACTGCAAAATAAGGTTTTCTTGGCAACAGAGAGGAATTTACTGCTCCTAACAAAGACCAGCATACAAATGGGTTTGAAATTCAGACACAGACAACTGCTGGAAAAGAACTGCAGATTAGTATTTGTCTTGCATCTGCTGGCTGGTAGGAAAAAAACAGAATGTCATTTTTTCTAGGAAGTTTCCCCTTCACCACTGGATTTCTTCCTTATGAGTTTATACTTAGAATCTGTAAATTTGATTTTTAGTTATAACCATTTACAGAAGCTGTAGTCCATACACATGAACAGGTCCCATGATGCTCTATCGTGGGGATATGGCTTTGGCCGGTTCAGGAGAGCTGTCCTGGACATGCTCTTCTCCAGCTTCTTGTGCACCTCCTCCCCGGCAGAGCATGGAAAACTGAAAAGTCCTTGACTAAGAGTGAGCACTGCTGAGCAAGAATCAAAGCAGCGGTGTGTCATCATTATGCGCAGACTGAACCAAAACACAGCACTGCACCAGCTACTGGGAAGAAAACGAACTCTGTCCCAGCTGAAACCAGAACACTGACATCTTACCATCCTCTCCAGATTCTAGGGATAGCTAATACTGCATCTTGTATCTGCTAGCGATGTGGTTACTGATGTCTTGGAAGTGGTTCACTCAAATAAATAAGCTTTGCATATGCAACTGACGATATTAAACTTACACTTACTGGATTACCAACATCCCATATAAGAGAGCCTGTGACATTCTTTCTTAGATCTCCAGCCTGATTATGAAGCAGCTGCTTGGTAATGGGGCTTATGATCTTCTCACAAACCGTAAAGGTTAGCATACTCTTTGTAATGCTAGGGGTTAAGAGAAGCAAAAAATAAAATTGTATTGATACAGGGATACTGGCTGTAGCGCCAGTGCGTTCGTAAATTTGCAATAGGATTTTATAATGTATTGAAAACACATTGGTTTTCTCTGGGCAAAAAATTGGAATATCTGTTTCGACTGATTTGGAAATGCAGCCATTTAAAAAATGAGGGTAAATGAAGGTCTCCTCCAAATCCAGTTAGAAAAATGGTTGCTTAAAAAATCACATTTTTCTTCTGCAGATCTATTATATTTTCTTCCCTAAGAATTACAGTTTTCTGTTGAATATGTTTCTCATGCCTTATTGACATTTCCTATGTGATCCACCAAGTTTTGGTCAAGGCCTTCTGGATGCTTTCTTTTATATTATCTGTAGCACGAGCACACATGAGCTGTGGTGGTCCATTGGATCTTTTTGAAACAGCTGCTAATGCAGAAAGAAAATCAAAGATGGTCTTAACCCCAACAGTAGGCAAAACAGTGAGGAAAGAGGGCAGGTGACAGTGAGAGCATATTCCTCACTGGATAGACAGTGGTCTCCAGAAAAGGTCATAATGTATTTAAAGGCTGAATTGTAACCCTTATGTGTAGGAGATCAGTGTAAAATGAAGATTGTTAAGATGCAAGTGCTTAAGGACTCGATGATCCCTGTGGATCCGGTCCAGCTCAGAATAGTCTGTGGTTCAGTGATTCAGTTATGCCGGCAGGTGAATTGAGGCTCTGTCTCGGCAATCCACCAGGTGACACTCGCTCAGTCCCGCAGGGGCTTCTTGAGCTCCGCTTATAACATACTTGGACTCTTGAGGATGAGAAATGCTCAGATATATCTGTGAGTAACTACTGCTATAACAGGTGCCGCAAAGCTCGGGCACCTAAAATGCATTTAGTTTTTGCCTGAATTTTCAAGCACAAAAATAAGAAGAATTTAGGCAGAACCAAACACAGAGCAACCTCCAGAAGTCAGTGGAAATGCTGAGTTTCAGACTGGCAAGTGGGGCTGGAAACAGTCCTGGGGGGGTAGCATTTATCACATTTCAGATCACACTGAAACTGTACACTGCCAAAATGTCATGTCCAGGAAATAAAGAAAGCAATAGTACACTAACAAAACAGAAGAAAGTCTTTCACAATATTTTATTTACTTTACAATACCAAATCCCATATGGAGGTAGAAAATGGTTTCTAAAACATACTCCAGGCTCAATGGCTCTATTGTGTAATCACATAATAGTATGTGGGGTTTTTCCCTTTTTCTGTCTCAGTACCCATTTTCCTCACTGATGCAGCACCGTTTCTCTTCTCTTTGTTGCAACTGTTTATTAGCACCAGTCAGCACACTGAGTAGTTAAATCAGAATCAGAAATCTTGGGCTGCAGTAGAAACTGATTTTGGTGTATTCCTCGACATTATTTCTTCTTTCCCTTCTGAGGAAAACTGTTCACGTGAGTTGATCTTGCTCTGGAAAGCTACACATTGAAGCAATTTTATAATTGAATTCTTATTGATTAACTGTTTCCCAGAGATGTACAAAGAGAGACAAGATCACACTGCAAGACAAACCGTATCACCCCAAACCTAATACTCTCAAACTGCTTTTAATACCCTTTGAGAAACTACTTTGTTGCAAGCAGTTTCTGTACTTTTTAATTTTTGCATACCTTTTGAATGCAATGTGAGAAGCACAAGGTCACTCAGTACATCACTAAAATGGCTGAGTGTGTATTCTGGGGATAAGTTAACCTGTTTAATTTTCAAAAATATCCACTGCATCCGTATCTGCTAATAAATTTAATGCTTTTCTTTGTAACCCTTGCCATTAAGGCTTGCATCCACGTAAATGCATGCAAAAACACCAGGCTTGCTCGCTTATATGTCATTATCAATGTTAAAGATTCTTTTTACAATATATTAGAAATTTTGTATTCAGTTACAGTTATAAAAGCCAGTGTTACTTTATGCTTTCTGAGTCTCAATCAATTAAGCATTGGTCAGCTTTGAAATCAGTCATGGATTTTTTTAACTGTCTCCTACTTCATCTTCAAGATCATCTGTCTTAGCTCAGGCTATAACAAGAATTTAGCATATTGCCAAACAAGTAATATTGTCTGGAATTTAAATAATGTAGATCCAGCACAAAAAATATTCACATGAGAAGAAAAGTGGATTATGGATTATTGTTTATCCATGAAGTTAAAACCCCTGGATTTGAATCTAACTCCAGAGAACAAAATAAAGATCTGAAAAAAGAAAGCTTATATCTTAAATTTTTTATAATATACCTCAGTCTACTTCTATTTATTGTGCACAATCAAAATATTCTTATGCTCATATGTCTAGATTCCTGTAATTACACTCGGCACAATTAAGTTTAGAATGTGTTTTGTTTGGGAGGTGTCATTTAGCCTCTAGTCAATAAGATAAAGAACAAATACAGTAAGAAATACTCATAATTTCTCATAATCTGAGGCACATTCATGGAATTAGTTAAATCATTTAATATATTTGATATCAAAACTATAGGTTCTTTTGTTTACTTTAATAAATAAGCTTGACTGGCAGTTTCATATGAAGAGATAATGCAGAGAAAAGCAAACACATGCTTTTAGTTCCATCACGAAGCTCTATGAGCTGCTAATGAGAGGTAGAAATGAATACAGTGTACTCCTTTAAAGCCATTAATCTGCATTTCTCATCATCAGTGCTAACATAACTAGTTAAGAGTGATGTTTACTTTATGATAAACAGTCATCCAAGCAATTATCCAAAACAAATATATGCAATTGACATTATGTTCCTAAATCCAAGCAGTTGCTGAAAAGGAAGAGAGAGAGAGAGAGAGAAAAAAAGAAAGAAAAAAGAGAGAACAAGAGAAAGAGAGAGAGAAAGAAAGAGAGAAAGAAAGCAAGGGAGAAAGCAAGCAAGCAAGATGTTTCTTTCCACTGGAAAAAGCAATATTCTGTTAAAGCCAACAGCCCAAGACTCAGTAGAAATCATCAGTATTATCAAAGTAAAAAGAACCAACAGACATGAGAAACTTGTGTCTTTATCCTATGGAAACAAAGCCAATGAAAGAAAGCATAGGAAAAATGCAAAAAGTTGGAAAAAAGGGTCTCATTATTTTGAGGACATTTTCTCCATTTTGTACTAAAGATATTGCATTGAAATATATTTATACCTATTCCAGCATCTTATCCAATGATCCGCAATAAAAAAATACAGCTAGCATATGTACAGATTCTTATATTCATACAGCTTATGGAAACCCAAATGTTTAATTTACGGAGACAAATATACTCTTGAAATTAGAGACAAAATAAAACAGATTCACCACTTTTTCAAAAAGTGAGGACTTAGAGAAAATATTTTTTATTTTATTTTCCACGCTTAGAAAGCAACAAGCAAAAAATATCACCTTTGGGTTGAGATGCATAAGTAAAACCATTCTGTCAGAAATGCCAGCACTCCAAGAACAGGAATCTTTAACGAAACCACCTCTCCAGTCCTGGGTCTCAAATTGCTGCTGTTTAATTTTAGCAATGGCAGTACACACCAGATTACAAGGAGATATTTTAAATAAGTCTTCACATGTTTGTGATTGCATTGACCGTAAATCAATTGCCCTGTTTGAAAGCAACTGAAGTCAAACTACAAAGCCAGATTTTTTGACAATTGCTTGTGTGTGCAAAATGAAGAAGGACATCAAGCTTCTACTTCTTGTATAAGAAGCAACGTAGACACTAAAAAGACACATGAGGAATTTATCAATTCAGAGGCAAGAAGTAGGCTATAAGTAATGATTTTATTTTACAGGTGAAAACTAACCTGGAACAGGAGCAGACGTGAATTTAAAGCAGATTCTTTATAATTCAGCTGCTAGGCCATTCATGAGGCCTTGATTATGTAGCGGTTCTGGAATGGGTAGTCCTGATTTGGCATGCCAGGTTACATGTATTATGAATTATTTTATCAGTTTTCATACCTGGCATAGTGGAATATGTGCCTGTTGACTTTTAGTTTGGATACACAGATCGAGGACTTGTGTTTTGTGAAGATCTTTGCCAAATAGCAGCTCTAAATTTATGTCAATTGCAGTTGTTGAATACCTTGTACTTTTAGAACACAGGTGGTTAAACTGAATATATTTAGGTAATGAAGATTAATGAATGATCATTCAGATTAAGGAAGAAACATCTCATGTCAGAGCTTGAGATAGAAAATTCAGTTTAAGAAAAAAAAATTCATGTTAGAGGTTGAGATAGAAAGCTTGCTCTCCTGTGTGGCGTTCATTTTCCTTACTTTAAAGACTAACAACTCAATATTTCATTCATTCCGTGAATGCAGGAATTGAAGAGACAACTACCTCCTTTGTGTATTGTCCTTAATACCCCACCAAGCCACACTAGAATAATAAGCTCACAAGCACAAAGAGGCCAAACTGATGTCACACATGCAGCTTTAGTTCTGTTTATGCTTAGCTCAGAGAGCTTGTCTGTGCAGTATTGACAATATTTTTTATTATATGGTAAAATGTAAGGCAAATAAAGTAGTACAGGATTACTTCTATAATATATGTTAATTTTTGGTCCTTAGGCCTGCTCAGCTGCATGGATGACTGACATTTAATAGCTGTCAACTTTGTAGTCTTTGTCAGAAAGCTGAATTTTAGATTTTTGTCTATTCAGTTTTCTAAAAAATTTAAACCAATAGAATACGAATCGAAGTTGTCGGTTTTCACTGCTTCCCTCCAAAAGTCTGTTTTTCTTTTCTTCTTTTATAGCTGCCATCCAGAATTTAGGAATCCAGACACCTCTTATTTGGCCATCCAAGTCTCTACTGCACTGGAGTATTACTACAGACATACACATCAATATGTAGTTGCCTTATGTAATTAAGCTCTTGTACATATGAGCAACCCCAGTACTGCCCTCTGGTGTGGATTTTCAAGCATTCACGAAAGAGAGGTCTTTGGAATTTTGGGTGTCTGCACTTATTATTCTGCATACATCTTGATATTCATTGGAACAGGATGATCTTTAAGGCCCCTTCCACCCAAACCATTCTATGATTCCATATAAATGAGGGTACAGAATGTGAAGGCAGCATAACTGCACTTTGAACACATCAGATCTCCGTTTCTAGTCCACTCAAATTAACAGCATATGGGCAGGTGTGGAAGATTTAATTTCCAGGAATGACTGCATTGAGCCAGCCCTTCAAAGCCTGAGCTGTGGTTAGCGTGCCAGTTGTGCTGGGCTTTCAACTTACCCCTTGAAATACCACTAGCGCTTGGACTTGAGAGCAAAAAGCCTCACTTCCCAACTTCCTTAAATTGCGTATGAAGCTTAGGCTGCCTAGACCAAGAAACCTGCCCCCCAGCTGACAGTTAACAGTGAATACCTCTGTTGTGGTTATAGAATTCACACTTTTAAGAAAGGACCTGGTATCAATTGCAGTGGGTTGACCCTGGCCGGACGCCAGGCAGCAACTAAAGCCGCTCTCTCACTCCCCCTCTGCAACTGGACAGAGGAGAGAGAAAAAAACAGCTAAGGATTCATCAGTAGAGATAAGAGCTGGGAGAGATGCTGATTACCTGCACTGGCAAAACAGAGTCAAACTGAGGATAGTACTTACATTTATTACTAACAGGATAAGAGACAAAGAGTGAGAAATGAAATAGTCTTAAAAACACCTTCCCCCCCATCTCCATGGGCTGCAGGTCTCCTGCAGGACCCTGATCCATCCTGGTCCTCCCATGGGGTCACAGTCTCCTTTCTGCATCCACCTGCTCCAGCATGGGCTCCTCCATGGGCTGCAGGTGGGTCTCTGCACCCCGATGCTCCCCCGTGGGCTGCAGGTGGGTCTCTGCACCCCGATGCTCCCCCGTGGGCTGCAGGGGCACAGCTGCCCCACCTTGTTCTTCCCCAGGGGCCGCAGGGCCTGCGCTCCGGTGCCTGGAGCACCTCCTGCCCCTCCTTCTGCACTGCCTCTGGTGTCTACGTCGTTGTTCACATGTTCCCACTCTGCTCTTCACCGGCTGCAATTCGTTCTGCACAACAACCTTCTGCTGTTAAATACGTTATCCCAGAGGCCTTACTATTACTCCTAACTGGCTCAGCCTTGGCCAGTGGCAGGAAGTCCGTCCTGGAGCCGTCTGGCATTGGCTCCATGGGACAAGGGAAGCTCCCCCCCGCTACCAAAACCTAGACATGGAAACCTACTACATCAATTGATACAGTTAATACTGTGCAGCAGAAGTAGGGCAAAGAAATCAAAACTCAGATTACTTTTGTCAATTCATTTGACTTGGTGGAAGTTAGGATGGCTCAGAGAATGGAACTAATATATTTGACACTGGGGAAAATAAACCCCTCAATTTTTAACTGAACTCTTTAGAGTGCAGAGTAGAACTGTGGAAAATGTGGAAAAACATTAGTATTAGTAAAAATATTAATATTAGTGAAAAACAATGCACAGCTAAAGGTCCTAACAGCAGAAGCATACACTGTTGTTCTTTCTGTGACAGAAAATTAATGCTTGGTAAGAATGGGTTCACAAGTTCAAAAGTTTCCTTTTCTTACTAAATGCCCCACGGAGGAAAAAACATACTATTGAGGATTTGTTTAGTGATAAGTTTCAAATACAGGTTTCAAATTATAGCACTATAGTGATACTATTATCTCTTAAGGTTGTCTGGAACCTACCTTGACCTTCTCTCTTGCACTCATCAGCATCAATTTCCTGACTGCCTTCTGTGTGCACTGAAGTATACAGAATGAGACCATTTCAGGTTAGCCTGCAATAAAAACTGCCTGTTGTTGGCAGTTTGTTCTTACTCTTAAACAACGTTCAACTTGCTGAACTGCCTCTACTACCAGCACTGATTTTTGACAGTAGATAGTAAGTCTACTAGAGATCAAGACTTTGTTTGTAATTCTTTGCCACTAGAATTCTTCATTCAATTTCTGTGTTGGTATCTCATTGGAAGAAGTCTTCCTCTGTTTCTGTATGTAACGAGAGAAAAAGATCCAAATGTGACTTTTTTTATTTTCCCGTAAAATTTAAGACTTGAACTCATGAAAAGTCCAGAGAGAAAATGTTATAAAATTCTTCCCTAGCCTCTTGTTCAGATAATGTTAAGAGAAAATTAAGACCAGTTTCTGCCTTTACCTTCAGTACTTCTACTGTAGATTTCCTTGCTAAAGCTATGCCCAGCAGTGAAAAAAGGTTAATACACATGCTGACTCCAGCTTTTTCATAGTGCTTTCGCAAAACACAGCGTTTTAAGAAACAAGTACATCTACTCACCTGGACATGTCACCGCTTTGAAAAAGAAGAATCCTTGCCAATGAAGTAGGTGAGAACATTTAGTTGTGCAATAAACCACTCCAGTTGAGCATGAGGTCACTTCCAGTTGAACTTGTACAAGCAAAACCCAACTTCAGGCAGAGATATGGTTTAACACCCAAAATGGGACTTGGACCAAAGTGCTCAGTCATCCTACAGCTGATCCAGCAGTGGGAACACAAACTCCAGAAGGCAGTGTCTGCTCAGTGTGGGGCCTCCTTCCTGCCCGCTCTGCCTTGCTGTGCAACCAGGAGGAAAGGCCACGGCTGTGCCCGTGACTGGCCCTGGTGCAGGACATCCTGCACGGCCCTGAGTGCAGGGCAAGAGTGCCCAGCTGGAGCCAGCCTTGGGCTCGGGGCTGCGGGGGGCGGGTCTGGAGGCACTGGGGTGTTTCTTGCCTTGTGAACACCCAGGTCAGCTCCAATTCGTGCACCCTCTTCGACAGCTGGAAATCGCAGCCACAGCTGAATGTGGATCGAGGGCCATTAATATGGTAGTCAGGCTGAAGCTGCAGGATCTCTTCATTAACTGTAGGGGTATTCCACTATTTTTCCTAACTTTTTTTTTTTTTTTAATAGCTGTTTAAAGTTTTTCCTAAGCTGCTAAAGTACCACAGAAAACGAGATTGAATTTAGTAGATGCGGCCTGTTAAAAATACTGGGAAAAGCATCAAGGTTATTTTTACCTCTTGCATTTCATGAGTGTATGCAATCTTTTCTATTATCTGTGTTGCAGCTGTATTTATATTTGCTAAGCATAAGTTAATGTTGGAATTCAAGACCAGACATTTGGAATGTTTGGTTTGTTTTTTTCTTTTTTTAATGTTTCATTGTTTATGTTAAAACATAATGGCACAAGAAGCATCAAAGGAATCTTTACTGATTTCTGTCATCAAAATGTGACCAGAAAACTAATTTTTAGACGCTAAAATTTTGAATTACATGCTTAGTTTGAGCACACTACCTATTATAGTCATAAAAAATTCAAACATGATACAAGTTCTGCACTCATGATAATTCTTACAAGTTTCCACAAAACTACAAATTAGTTGTTCTGCCATGCCAGCAAGTGCTTTAGGCAAAGCTTTGTCATAGAACTCTCTGTAGGAGATAGTAATGAATTTATGCAGTTTTAAATTTCAACACAGCAAGTTAGTATAATCTGAGGGGAGAGAAGAAGGGAAAAGGTACCAGGAAGGTCAAGACTGTGCAAGTTTTGAGTTATCAGTACACGTATGTCAACTTTCTGCTTTTCTAGTTACAGTAAGTAGCTTTTTGTTACTTTTTTTTTTCTTTTGCCCAAGATATCCCCAAATATATAACAATAACTGTAGGGTGTTTCACATTTGCACTAGTATGGAAAAAGTCCTTTTCATGCTTTCATGTCAAGAAATGTTAGTTATTTGATATACAAAACAGTATAAAATTTCTATATTACATGTTTCAGTCTTTTCAGAAACACTTTTCAGAAACACGTACAGAAAATTAGCTGAAATAGTAATCTCTCGATCTGTAGTTCAGCACTCTGTAGTCCTGAGAGAAGTCTGATCTTTCTTTGTGTTACCCTGTGCCATGCATGGTGATGATGTTCTGAGGGTTCTAAGATAGTGCAAATAGATGTGAAATTAAACTGATGATGCAGAAAAAGTGCTCATATTAAGAAATAACAGATTAGCAAGAGTTTCTGAAGGCACGGAAATAGGATAAACATTTTGTTTTTTAGATGTCAATAGTATTGCATTCAGGAAGATTACTTCTGAACTCTGACAAACTGAATTACTATAAATTCCTAGAAAACAATCATTTATGGAATGTGTATTTCTTTACCAACATATGCAACTAATCCTGGTAGAAAACTCTTCCTATACTTTTTTTCTAGTGTTTGGAAGGTGGAGCTTTGTAGGATTTAGAATCACAAGCTTATGATTTCAGCTCTTAGTTCTGTCTACCTCAGTCCTTACCTATAAAAAGGACATAACCATTAACAGATTTTAAGTTTAAAGGTTACTGTTGGTGAGGCAATGAAGAACAAGTGAATGTAACTTTTAAGGGCCTTTGTATAATTTGCCTTTCAATCTAGCTCTCATCTAGAACAGAATTTACGATATGGGGGAAAATTAAATACATTAATTGGTTGATTCTCTTATGCTAAGGACATTCTTAGACATTAGACCCATGTCCTCTGAATTTCACTTAATAGTATTGTTGTGATTATCCCACTGGATGAAGAGAACTGTCAAAGCACTTCTCTTCCAGCTGAGATTTTCTACAGTTATTCTTATTCTGTTTTACATATTTTCTGTTTATTGGATGCATCACCAAGTTCTTAAAATATAAAAAGTGTGTTTATAATGTCTTTAGCAGCATTATTTTCAAACACAATGAGGAGCAAGAGAATAAAGAGTAGGAGAAGAGCTAGAAGCTGAAGAATCTGAACTGTGTAAGCAAGGACAGTTTCCACCTCAAAACTATAAGTTTTGCAAGCACCCGAGACCTTAATCAAATAAAACTTGGACAGCATGTGTCTCTTAAAAAAAAAAAAAAAGGAAAAGCCAAAACCCAACCACACACCCAAACACCCAAGCACAAAACCCCTGCTGTGTCACAGTATTGGTGTCTTGCATTATTCTGCTTTAATATATAAAAATCAGCCAGACAATATGCATGCATTTGGTGTAGCTTTAAAGGCAGCCAACTGCATGGCATTTTATGGATAAAATTATTTAAAGTACACTAAATGTAACAACTCTAATAGCCTAAGTACAACTTGAAAATGTACAGACTGACAAAATAATTTGCCAAAGCTTCTTTTGATGCATAACTGCACTATATGTGTAGTACCAGTATGCTGTGCTTTTAAATTAAGTTCACGGACAATTAACTAAGAGTGTGCTGAAATTTTTGCAAGAGTTCTTAATCCTTGTGACCTGGCCAGGTCCCGGGTTGGCTAATTACATAAGGTTATTTCCTGCTTAGCTATAACTTAATAAGAGATGCCATCACTTCCTGTCCTAAACCATTGTGTAGTCTTGTTTGCTGCGTGACATTTGTTGTGCTCCACCCCGAAAGAGCTTCTTTTCACTTGTGTGTGTAATTGCTACAGGTGGACACTAAATTTTGAGGTGGGCTTTTTTGAATCCTTGTTAAAGAACCAACAGGAAACCCCCTCCCCCCCCCCCAGTGTATCCTTTCATTAGAGAAAACTATTTTTAATTTTGGTCAGGAAAAAAGAGATCTTCATAGACACAAGAAAATTAACCTGGCTGTTATGTAAGGTATTTTGGAGACGTATAGAGGGAAAGGGAAAGGCCAAATACGCCTAAATAGCAAAAAACATCCATTTTTTGCAAGAACATAAAAATTAACTGAATTTGCAAGTTAGTATTTCCCTGACTTACTTCTCATGAAACACTTAGGGGAAAAAAATTACACAGACAGAAGTAACACCTGATTCTTTTGTTTTTATGTATCTCTTTTGGTCACTTTATTTTGCAGAAATTTTGGTAGAACAATGTGAGCAGTCGTGGTGGTAATAAAAGATTTTCAGTACCTCATTTGCTAACGTTTCTATTGGCGAGGCTGGTGCTTTGCTAGTCAACTAGAAAAAAGTAACCTAAATCGGTTTTAATGTAGAAGTAACCTGCACTTGAAAGCATTCTAATACTTAAAATCAAACATTGGTTCTGAGTACAAGACAGAGCCAACTGTAAAATGCAATGGGAATACCAGTATAGAGTGGACCAAGTGAAGAACATTTTTTTCTCTCTCTACTTTCAAAGGGTTAATATTTTAATTGTTTAGGTTGAACTGACATTTCCCACTTTTGGAGATTAAATTGGTTAATAAAAAGACTATTTTTGTTCACAAACATGAAAGAGATGCCGGAGGAGCTACAGAAGGCAAGGCTGGAGTACGAGGCACTGCTAAAATGGGATTGGCAGCACAGATCATAGATTCCTCTATCTTTTAAGATGAGCAAAACTATCCTTTAACAATTGAGCAGTGATTGGAAATAACTTGTAGATAATTTTGCCTCACAGCGAGATGTGTGGTAAGAAGAGTGCACATTCTATCAAGTGTATTTCGTAAATTGTCTGTAGCATAGGCTGATGCAGAAGCTCCTTAGGGAAGATTTCTAAGCTTTCACAGTATGTGTGAAGTTGCAATCTAGATTCTTTCCCATCCTTCAGAAGTTCTTATCTTGGCCCTTCAAATCTATATTTTTTGCAAAATAGTTACATTTGTTTTGAGGATTCATTTAGATCAGCACCTTTGCAAAGCTTTAGAAGAAAAGTTACCAACATACTGATTTTCAACAATTACACAGCATTTCTTAACGAACGCAACTGAGTGGTAAAGACATCAATCCAGTTGCAAAGCTATCACATTTGTTTTATACTTCATATAAACTCACTTGTGCTTTTAAAGATCCCTTGGCCTTTTGTACCTCAAGCCTTATTCATTATAGTGAAGAGAAGCAGATCCTCATTTGATCACTCCGGGATGGTATAATAAAGCCAGGAGTGTAGGAGCATAAAGCCAGGAGTACTCAGACATCTGAGACTGTATAAATAGCTGTCAGAGAGCGGTAGCATCACCTCTGCAAATGCCAACAAGTATCTATGATGACAATAAACCTCCTAATCACAGAGTAAATGCAGCAAAAAGCTTTGCAATGTTTTTAAATGTAGTGTTTTAAAAACCAGATTGCACATCACAACTGTGCAATGATATATTGCACTTGAATGATACATTCAAGTTGTTATGAAGACTCAACCTTTTAACTTTTCTTATTAATAACATGCATTAAATGATAATTGTTTCTACCCTTCCTCAAGGGAAGGACTAGTCCTACCAGCCTTGCAAACATTTTGTTACTTTTAAATGATGGTAACTTGCTGCTGGTCCTTACCATATGTCAAATCTGCTTTAATATATTTCATGATAATAAAATATATGCTTTGCAAACAGTACACCAGGACACCTGTTAACAAAAGCATACAGTATAGTTTCTAGTCTCTAGCGAATGAATACTGCACAGACTTATAAAATGCTTTCAAAGACTTTTTGTTTGTTTAGGTGGATAAGAAGCTCTGTCTAGAACAGACCATGTTACAAGATCAGATTTTGGAAAGGTCTGTGTGAGTTTTAACTTTTGTGTAGCTCCATAAACACCTGAACAAATGAAGGGCTATAAACCTGTCCTGCAAACCTGTGAGTAGAGATGGAGAAGACAATTTCTTAAACTGGCTGTGCCTTTGGGGAGATCATTACAGTCAACTCCACCTAAGTAGTCCCATAGGAATTTTGGGTTTGACCTTCCAGACATTTATGTATGGTATGTAAATGGCTGTAGTGACATCAGTGTAATTATTCCAACGTGAGGTTACGTATCTGTAAATATGGTCCTTATTCTATTTCTGTTTGCTCCCAGTTCAGCACTTAAGATTATGCGTTCAAAAAAAATTATTAATGATGGGGTCAATGAGCATAGCAAAAACCACTGAGGGAACTACAGAACTCTGGCGTGGTGGTTTTCTTTAATGGCATTTACACTGGAAGCCTGAAAAGATTGTAAAGGCTAACTGTACTTGTAATTAATTCATCATGAAAAGAAAGCAAAAGAAAAGAGAATGCTGTTTCTGTAGTATACATGCTGCAGTTTGAATTTGCATTTTTTAAAATTGAGAATTACAGCTTTAATATTGCCTGGGGGAGAACAGCCAAATTTGAAAGCTAGGAGCCCTTCTGACGTAATAGTTAATCACTTTAAATGCATCAGTAGCATCCACAAACAACAGCTTCTGTTGAATAAGCACATTAAAACAAAGAAATTGTTAATCCATTTTTAAAACCTCAGTAAGTTTTGCAGTAGTAGAACTGATGTGTTTGTGACCAGTAGCAAAACTGTAACTTTTTAAACATATTTTGATATGGACTATAAAATACAATGTAGTTAGCTAAAACTGTATTAAATTGTTGACTGTTCACATTTTGATGTCAAATATATCCCTGTGGTGTAAATTTGGATAGTCGACTGAACTTTTTGAAGAGGAGTATGTGTTGGGGCCTGTGGTTCTGTGTTCACATTGATTAAATTCTGTCCTGCTAAGCATTACAGAAAACTATGATTGCATAACATTGCCTAAACACACACGCATTTTTATTTTTCACAACAAACTATAGTTTTTCTTAATAACAACAAAATATACCTAGAATGGGTATTTAGAGAGGTTGTAATAATCAGAGACACTAGAATTGTTTTTAAATGTTACAAGCAGCAATATTAAATATTTACAAAATAGCCAGTACATTTGATAAGGGACTATCTAAATCCATTTTTTTGTTTCCCCTTATAAAATCCTGTTATCTCTTGAGTGACAATATTGTTGCATTTGAAAATGTGTGCATTTCTGATGCATAACATTCTGGCAAAGCAGCTATTTATTATACCTATACACATTCTTATCCCACACTCTTTTTTTAAGACCATTATTAGTAAATTTTGAGGTTAGAGAGGTACTGACCCAATCAAACATGTACAGAGCTTGGCCTCTGAGTTAATTAAATGTGGGTTAATAACATATTATAAGGAAATCATTGTCCTTATTACAGTTATTAGGTAGTTAGTCAAATTATAGCTTCAAAGGAATGCAGAGCATGGAGAACTTGGGACTAAATTATGCATTTGAACCTTAGGCCAGCTTTTACTGTTGAGACAGTTTGCTTCTGAAAGAAATTGTGTGTCATTGAAATTAAATGCCTTTCTGGGGATGGAAGCTTCCATTTTTTAATGAAATTACTGAGTGTGGTGTAGTGAAACGATTAAAATCTGTATTCAGGGAATGTGGTGGACAAAAAAAAAATCAATAAGAGCTAGCAAACCTTTGCTGCTGGATGTGAATCCTGGGAATGAAATAACCTAGTACAAAAATAATAATTAAAAACATATCAGCACGTTAATGTATTTGGCATGAGTCTCACGAGACATCATCTCCACTAATTTTTAGCATACATTTTCCTGTGTAATGAGAAGCTTTCTTTTCTCATATCCGTATTAGGCAGCATTTTTGCCCTTCCCCCAATGCTCCTGCATTGCAATCATTGTGCTTGCACTTATTATGTTACAAATGACCGAGGTAAGGCTGACATTCTCATTGCATGCAAAAAGACCTAGTCTGCCGGGCTATTTTTTTTTTTCTCCTAATGAAGCAGCTTTGTGAAATCTCCCCATGTGTTAATACTAATGAAGATCCTCCAGCACAATTAAAATCGCAGCCAGTGGCTGAAGAGGAAACAGAAAACAATGGCATCTTTCTACATATGCATATTTTTTTATGCAGAGATCAGCTTTATTTAGAAAAATTGTTGATTTTTAGAATGCTTGTACGTAGTATTTAACAAGGTTAACAAGCTGTACATATTCTTGAATTCTACAAGTATGTTTTTACTAGCTCATCCTGAAATCACTTGGATTTTAGTCCCTGTACTGCGGTATAACTTTATGGTGTTATGGTTTGTAGGGAGCAGTCCTTTGGCTCTTGCCGTGTACTTTAACCCCGCCTGAGTTCGAGACTGTGCCAAAGAAAGAAAAAAAGAAAAAAAGGATGCCATGTGTGTAGTGTGAAGGGTTGGTGTAGGGAAGCACAGCTTTTAGTTTTCTACAGATAACCTGTATGGGTTGTTTCAGGCAAGGCAAGAACATGGGTATTAAAAGATGTGGGGTTTTATTTTAATTCTTGTGTCAGTAGCTGGTGTTAATATTTCCCCATAAGTTCACCTTATTTCCGCCACCCTTGTTGCGCGTTTTACTTGAATTTATCTAGTACTTCAGGAGCATAAAAGTTGAACGTTGCTTCTACCGATTTGCTCGGCGTCTTTAAAATGTCTCTTTTAGAAACGGCTAGCTCTTTTTTTTTTTTAGTAGGTGGCAGTTTGGCAGTCGTTTGTGCCACAGACTCTTTGTTGCCACGTTAATTTTTTTTTTTCCTAACCTAAACTTAAATCTGCAGCGCGAGAATTAACGCAGGTTCCTAAGAGGGGGTGAAACCGTGCGTCTCGCCCGGCTCGATGGAGTCCTGTTTGGAAAAAAAACAAACCCCAGACCCCGTGCGTGCCGCCCCTTCCAGCGGCTGTTCCCAACTTTCTCGCCGGTCTCTCCCGCCCGTCGCTCGGTGCGGGCGGGGGTCGCGGCTCCGGCCCGGGCCCGGCACGGCGGGCAACGCCGCCGGTGACGTCACCGGGGCCGCGGGGC
>JAWMRA010000164.1:64796-83331 GCA_035584735.1 Pseudotriccus pelzelni
GCCCTGCCCAACGCAGCTGTGTTCTCAGCAGCATGGCCTCGATACTCGGGAGTGCTGCCTGTTCAAGGACAGAGGTGTTGGTCACATAATCCGTCCAGTGGATGTTTAGGATAGAACGGAGGCAGCGCTGATGGAAGCGTTCTAAGAGACGCAGGTGGTGGCGGTAAATGACCCATGATTCAGATCCATATAAAGGAGTAGACAGTACAAAATGCCTTTGTAAATGCTACTGATTCTGTGTAGTGTAGATTTTTGATAATCCTTAGTTTTCATGTATCCAGAGCTTCTTAGCCATGGAGCTGCAGATTAAACCTTCATTATGAGTAGATTGAACTCACGTGTTTGTGGAATGGAAAAAGTAGTTTCTGATAAAACTCAACTGCTACTATAATGCCTCTGGTTACTCCTAGTTAAGCAGGAGTTTCCTTTGTGGCGCTTTCCCTGTTGTCAACATATGTAAAATTTTATGACAGTGCTGTGTCTGCTCACCTGTCTGTCCATGTGCCTGTCCATTCCATGCAGTCACTTTTGTTTGCCATTTCTTTTCAGCCTTAACTGAAAGTAGGCTAGACATTTAACAATAAAGTTCTACGGTTTTGTGAAAATTAATTCCTGTATTGAAGAAGAGACCACCAGCTGAGGAAATGGTAGGCCAGTAGCAGTGTTATTTCAGCCCTGCCCCAAGTAGTTCCCCAGTTCCTCAGTGTGTGTGCACTTTCCAACACTCTTCACTGTCAGCACTGTCCTTGCCAAGTGAATTGTTGCAATGGGTTTGTATTTTGTGGAGAGAATCAGGTTTATGGCATCAGGAGAATGCGGAGGACCATCATAGGAACACTGCTTGCAGGAGAGTGTTTTCACTTACCTCAAAGGTAGCATGCACATAAGGAAACCTGTAGTAAAAAGCTTTTACATGGTGCCTTCTACATGTGTTCTGTGTACAGCAGAATGTGGATACTGAAGTTTAGTTTTTTGGATCAAAATGTTGTTTTCAGAATAAGTGCAATGTGCTTCCAATTAGAAAATGTTGGTCGCTTTTAAGTAACATGACTAGAATTATGTTTACATCTGTAACTATAAACAGTAAGTAATCCAGTAATTTCTGTTGGTGAAAATACCTTAGAATCATTCCCATGTGCACATTTATTTCTTACTGAGGGTGCAGATAGGCCAGCACAAGTCATGCTGATTTGTTATCTTTCTATTCCACTGTTACATGAGAGAACAAACATTTGCATTGATGTGTGAAATGAAAACTTGCCTTTATGAAATCCATGCATGTAATAATACAGTTTGCTAGAGCTTTCATTTTGGTTGATGGTATTTTAGAGCCAGAGTGCGTGCTTAACAGCGCACTGTGAAATAGATTGTGTGCATGTGTCACATGGATAGCTCACAGATGGCTGATTGCCCTTTCATCGATAAAAGCGGGACTTGCCATTTTATGTAGTCAAATGCAAGTGAAAACCATAAGGTTTAAACCAGTGTATTCATAGGTATTTTTTAATGGAAGTGAAGTGACCGCCCTCCCCCCCAGTATCGTAGACTGGATTTCAGTGACCGGGTAGACCATATCTGGTTCACTTCCGTCCTGTAAATTGTAAGCCAGACTAGCAAGAGTCAGACTTGTTTGTCAAATATTAAAAAGCTTGCATAAATGGCTGCTTTTATTGTAATATAAATCACATTGGTTCATGTGTGTGGCAATAATTAACTTCTGTTGATGTTAGAAAATAAGTTGTCATATCATTGCTGAAAAACAGGTTTCAGTATGTTTTGACTCATCAAACAGAAGTCAGGTGCCATTAGACCAGTATAAATATAAGTAATTTTGAACAGCAAAAGTGTAAGACTACAATTTCTTCAGAACTTGAAGAGAAGCTTGGTTTCTTGAACAAGATATTTAAGTTTCCTTTTTTTTTAAATAGAATATTTTACACATGGCAACCAATGAAATAATCATAAATCATGTCTTTTAAAGAATATGAGCTCAGGATGATTAGTTTTCAACTTGCCAGTTGCTTGCTTTCCTGGCTATTTTTTTATGGAACATAAAGAAACAGTCAGAGGTCAAAGGACCAGGGCTCTGTAGATGAACAGGTGTTTAAGTTTTAGAACAAACTTTTATCTTGACCATCTTTCCTTCTAAATAAATGCAGTTGGCTAAAGAAAAAAACCAAACCTATTCCATAGTGCGTTATTACTAATTTTCTTTAGTGTTTTTGTTCGTTTTTTGAGATACTCAGATACCAACTGAGACTTTGGGCAATATTTAAAAAATGCTTAACATTTTTCTGTTGATGCTCTTGGTAGATGTGCTTTGAATTCTGTTAGTAGCAGAGTTAAATTAGTGCTAAGCAGCAGTGGAAGTTTCCTTCTTTAGCTCAAGCTCCAGTCTTTAGGAAATAAAAAGGCAAGGATATTTTATTAAGAAACACTTGGAACTTCAGGTGGCTTCTGACCTCTTGGCACTTGTGCCCTGCAGGGTCCCTTCCATTCAGGTTTTAGTGCTCTTTCTTTACAGTATTTTATCTTTCAGTCACTGGGCAATCAACTTCCTTCCACGAATTCCTAAGTTATCTTGTCAAAACTGTGTTCTTATCCTGAACCTGAAAGCTCACAGAGCAGAAGAAAGTACTTGCAAGCATATTTTTGCCCAGAAAGAGCAGGGAAGCAGAAGAAAAAGAATCTGAAACACAAATAATAGATTTTTAATAGGTACCCATTAATAAAGTCTTCAAGATTGCTGTAATCCATGCTGCTGGTAGCTTACTGTCATTATCAGAAGTCTAGTACACTGCTTTTGTACTAGAATGATGCTAGGATAACGAATGTAATCTGTATGAATGGTTTGAACAAAAAAATTTATGGCTACCACTAGCTCCTTATTTTAGATTCCTTATTTTCTGTATGCATAACGTTCATGTTTTTTTGTTTTCGTCTCCCCCCCCCCCCCCCATATACGGGCAAGATTTACAGCATCGCTTCAGTAAGACTGAAGGAGTAGGGGGAGTACAGAAGAAACACTGGCACTTCTGGCAGCAGAGTCCCTCACTCCAAATAAAATTCTCAATTTTATTTTAAACTAGTAAGATTGGTGGCTTGCTTTACCCTTTGAACTTCCAGGGATGTCTTGAAGTTTGTTGTTTTGGTGCCACAACACTGTCTCAAAGTTATTTGTTCCTTAATACCACAGGACTCTGTTTTCCAGTAATGGAAAAACATCTGTATGCAACTTCTGTTTCTTTGAACTAATTGTTATCATAATTCTTTATGCCAGAAGAATTATCATAATTCTTAAATTGTTGCCATAACTCTTTATGGCATTTCACTGTTCAAAATACATGCTGAAGGATGGAGGTGAGATCTGTAGAATTCTGTGTGCGGTGCTGAGCTCTTCTATATGGAAGAGATGGACTCACTGAGGAGCATCCAGTAAATGGCCGTTAAGATGTTGAAGGGACTGGAGCATCTCTCCTGTGGGAAAAGGCTGAGAGAGCTTGAATTCTTCAGTCCAGAGAAGAGAAGGTTCAGGGGAGTCTCATCATTGTTTATAGATACCTGAACAAAAGGTACAAAGAGGACAGAGCTGGGCTCCTTCCAGTGGTGCCCAGTAACAGGACAAAGGCCCACGGGCACAGAGTGGAACACAGTAAGTTTCGTGCCGCGTGCTCTGGGATGACCGTGCTTGAGCAGGTAGCTGGGACCTGTCCAACCTGACCTGTTCTGTGAGGTTCCCCCCAACATCAGGAAGCTCTTTTTGACTGTGAGGTGACTGAGTGCTGGCATGGATTGCCCTGAGATGCTGCAAAGTCTTCACTCTTGGAGATACTTTGGAGTTGTCTGCACACAGCGCTGGGCAACTGATCTGATGCAACTGCTTGAGCAAAGGGTTGGATAAGATGACATCCCTTTCAATCTCAGGCACTCTGTAATTCCCTGTGTCACTTGTTTTGCGTTTTAGGATGTTTTGGTGAACTATTTGAAGTTAGTTTGTGTTGAAATGATACTAGGAGAGCATGCAAAATCATAGGTTTTGGCCAGAAAAGTAGAATATTCCTACAGTCCTGAATTAACAAACTCTAATATTCTGAGGTTTTCAGGGTTCATTGGAATAAGATGCATGAGGATTAAAAATACAAGCTACCTAATGTCACCTTTAAAAAGATAACTTCTTCTTGTTCTGTAATTTCTCAGTTTATATTGTACAGACTTTTAATGCATAATGTCCTGACACAGGAGGACTTGATAAAAGTGTGCCTGAAGGAAATCAACAAATCTGGCAAGTACAAAATGGCTTTTTTTGTGGTGCTGTTATATCATGGTAGAAGACAGTGTTGACAATAGGTGATTTTAGTAACTTCATAATAAACTGTATGAATACAGGGAACCCAGAGCATAACCGGTTAAACTTCTTTTTGTTGCTTTTCCTCAGAATAATAAAAATGGGGGTTTTATTAAAAGCTTAGTAGGAAGTTCTTCGATTCTGTCTTTGATGTATTTCTGCATATATTTACACTGCCAAGTTCTATCTTACCCAAAACCTGAGGGGAGAGGGAGAGGAGTTGATTTTTCTTTTACTAAAATTTGCTCCTTTGTTTTTTCCCTGGAAACCAGCAATTATTTCCATTCAAATCTATCCATGCAAAACCAAAATACACAACATTCATGTCTGTAGCTCCATTCTATCGACTGTATTTCACATGCTGTCAGGGAGCGATGTAACTTCTCTATTCCAGATTTCTGTGTGGTTGTCCATGTTGCCTTTTAGCTTCAGGGAATTGAACTTTCTGTAGCAAGGGTCTGTATTTAGAAAAATCTGCGGAATAGACTTTACCCACTAGTGTGGGTTGTTAGTTTTTTTTCAGGTAACGTGTTTGTACCTACCATGTAATATAATACATCAGCTGTATATGCCTGTTAGGTGGCTCATGTCATGTCTTGATGACAGGGATAAATAACTGAAGATGTCCATTACTACTGCTGTGTTTTTTTGTGATACAGGCTTTTTTATTGCCTTTGATATAATTATTTGCACATTGACCAATCTGAAGCCTTTTATTGTTCCCAGAGAGTAATAAGTTACTTTAATGTTTTAATTCGATAAAATCTCTTCACTAGTTTAATTTTTTTATGGTCGTAATTCCACCTTTTAATAACATTTCTGCAAATATGAAGACTTAAAGTTCTGTTAATAGGTGTTTGTTATTGGCATCTCCCAATACAAGGCTAAGTGAGTGAGATCCAGTATGTGCCTCTTCTACAGGAGCGTAAAAGCAGCAGACTGTGTTTCTCAAGGGTGGGATGGAAGAGCATACATTGGGAAATACAGGAGGGAGAATGTGATGTTACTGTCTAAGGACTAACGCACTATGTGAAATAAGTGCTACTCTGATCTGTTTTATACAACAGATGCCAGTTCAGGAGCCTGGGATTGTTGTCTTGGAAAAACTATAGGTGTTTGCCCTACTGAAGAGCGTGTGTTTTATAATGTTGTATTGTGTTGACTTGATTTGTGGATTAATGGAAACTGTTGGTCTCTGTGAGCAGAATATTCCAGTGCCTAAAAGTGTTATATATGTGTGCATAAAGAAGATACTGCTATGTTGGGCAAGAGGGAATTAGAATTACAGTAGATTATTATTGTTCCTTACTATGTATTTATAGGTAAAAGTTGTTTCCGTTGCTAAAATCCTCTTATTGTTAGACCCGTTCTTTTTTTTTTTCTGATGTGCCTAAAATATACGTAATGATATGTAGTAAATGGTGTGATCTTAGCATTATCTAAGATTGTTTTTACTGGAACTGGTTTTGTTCTTGGGTTCTGGTAGTCCTCTGCCAAAGAAGCTTTGCTCAGGAATATTTTCCCCCATATTTTAATTTGTGACTTCTGTTTTATGAAAGTACGGTATGTCCTACCTGCTCTGGGTCATGTGGTTTCTTGTGTATTTATTCTGAAAATTTAATTATTGTATATATTGCCCATCAAGAGAATAATTAGAAGTAAGTGTAAACAGTACCCGTGTTTCTGCCTCAAAATGCTACTTCTGCATAAGGTCTAAATTAACTCTTCAGTGTCACACAATATGGGTGATCTTTTTCTCCGATGGTATCCTGGGCTGTAGATGCCAGGTGATTGGTAGGGGAGGTTTAAATGGGATATTGGGAAGAAATCCTTGGCTGTGAGAGAGTGGGAGGCATTGGCACAGGTTGCCCAGAGAATCTGTGGCTGCCCCATCCCTGGAAGTGTTGAAGGTCAGGGGCTTGGAGCAACCTTGTCTGGTGGAAGGTGTCCCTATATGTACACAAGCATATATATACATCCTTTTTTAACATTTATTTTTACAAGTTGGATTAATTGGTTTTGTCGACAGGCTGGGCAAATGTTTGTCATTGATGTGGGAATACAAAGACAGAAGATCTGATGCGAAAGTTGTTTAAATGTAGCTGTGCTTGATAACAAATTAATTTCCAGTCTCATTTGGTTGAAGTGCTTTAGCTTGGGGCTGGTAGTTGCTTTTATTAGAGAAGATACAAGGTGTTTTCTGTTTGTCACATCAGAGGGCCCCAAATTTCAAAGTTTTGGAGATAAAATTTTCTTTGTTAAGTACCTGGGAATAAGATCTTTACATGGAAAGAATTATCTTCTTATAGCTTTCCAAGTAGGACTCTTGATATTAGCTTGTGTACGTGATATAATCTAATTGTGGATCAAACCTATATTTCACACCTCATCTAACCACATGTTAGCAGATCTCAGTGCTGGGTGACTTACTGATATTTTAATATGTCCCTGTGTTGGCTGCGTGACTAAACACATGCCTAGTAAAGGTGCCTGTGTCTGAGAATTTGCAAAATATCAAAGAACTTCAAATTGCTTGTATTCATCATCATTACAGTCACTTAATTTCTCTACCTGTTCCCCCATTTCAGCTGCTTTGCGTTTTTGTTCTTAGGTATTGTATCTTAATCTATTAATTTGGAAAAAAAAAAAAAGGCCTTTTCAACTTTCTAATAGGTTAGTTTTTTTCTTATGTTCTTACCTTGACTGATTTTTTCGTCCTTGTTTTCTTTCTTTTCCCTAGCCATGTTTGTGTCTGTATGATTATTGCTTTTTGAATACCGTCCAGGGTTCTCTGAATCATGTAAAATGCAGTGAAGTTCTGTTTGTGCCTGGGATTGCTGGCTAATGGAGCACTGCATAAAACAATGACTGTGTGTTTTTGGCAGCCTGGAGCAGCTCCGTGGGTGCTGAAGTCATGTCCTGCTGCTCCCTCCTCCTTTGGGAGAGCTTACAGCACTGCAGAGCAAATACGCAGTCTCAGGGTAGTGGTCAGTCTTCAAACAGAGGATCAAGTCCGTCCAATGCAGTAATTCTCACTTTCTTGTGTTGTGCTGCTCAAAATGGATGTTAAAGGATGAAATGGAACTTTGCTAGAAGAAAAAATTCTTTTCAGATTTTTCTTTTCCACTGAGGGTAACGACAGGAAGAAGAGCAGTTTTGAATTTTTACTGGCAGTTTTCCTTTCTTCACTTTATACTGGCATGATAGAGTTGTTAATCAACGTGTCCCCGCTTGTTAGAGAATAGCCTTGACATAATTCTGGTTTCTCAGATGTGCAGGAGTGACACACAGGGAGGTTATACAGAATGGCTGCACTTCTTAGTCATAAGTATGCTTGCTGATCCCTGTAAGTGCTGAGTCAGAGAAAAATTCTGTCGTGTCTGTAGAATGTGGGAGTCGATGAAAACTAATTAAGCGATGCAAAAGCCTTTCAGCACTTTTAGGCAAGCTTTGCCAAAAGATCATTTTTTTCACAAGTCTTGAATCTTAATCAAAATACCTAATCATGATGTACACCTTGTCGTAGCTGACATCACTGCTTTCAGCCATTACAACAGTGTGAAGTCCTGATGTGGAAAGGTTCCTGTCATAAGTATGTCTGATGTGCTGACAGAGCTTGGACAGTCCACACAGCTTTTGTTTCTTCCAAAGGGATATTTTTTTCTTAGTAGCTGAGTGTAGGAATCTTACCTTGTCAAGCTGCACGAAATGGTCAACAATGTGAATAAAACCCTGTAGCTCAGCGTTCTGAACTTTCTTACTTTTTGGCTTAAATTCTGTTTTAGGGAGAGGATAGTGATGCTACAGAAGTGGCATGTTTCACAGACATGTTTTACCTGAAGAATGCAAAAAGGACTTAGAAGTTGAATTGGTTTTTTAATACTACTGAACTAAATAAACACTCAGTTGCTATGCTTTTGTGGGCTGTTGCACTGAAACAGAAATAAGCGCAAAGGAAGGATCCTCTTTGTTCTTCATGCAGTGTATATAGAGATTGTCAGCATTTGGAAGTCAAATAATGTGTAATTGCTTTAGTATGAGAATTAGTAATATTTTTAAAATATTTGAAAATGGTCAAACAAATTTAAATTAATGGAGACTTAGAGAAAGATAATAGTTCAGAGGAGACTAAGGACTCTGTCTTGAAGGTATTTACTTGATATGATCATAACAGTTTTGTGCCAGGGTCGGTTTAAATTGAATATTAGGAACAATTCCTTTCCTGAAAGGGTTGTCCAGCCCTGGAAGTGGTGTAGTCCCCTTCCCTGGAGAGATCTAAAAGCAGTGTGGATGTGGCACTTGGGGACATGGGTTAGGGATAGCCTTGGCAGTGCTGGGAGATGGTTGGACTCGATGGTCTGACGCCTTTTCTAACCTAAACAATTCTGTGTAAGTGGATCTCCGTGGATCTCAGGAACTGAATATGAGAGAAGGTCTCCAGCTTCACAGATAAATTACTTAGATCAAAGAATACAGCGGAACTGTGGGCTAGAACCTCAGGCATTTTGGGGCAAATTCATCGTTTCTGTGTGCAGTGCTCTAGCAGCTGACTGACTCCTGGTGTATGTCCTCTACAACAGAGGGGTAATAGTGTGCACACTGAAGGATCAGGTACTTACATAAGAGGTTTTTGTAGCTCCTGCTTTCATAAAGCAGTGCCAACATACCATAAAAATGTGGCCTTCCGCATTTAGGATGTTTGTCATAAAGATGGACAACCCCCATTTTCTGCTGCTCAGAAGATGATTCCTTAGTACAATGAAACTGAATTAACATTTCGTACCTTCATTCTGTTTGTACAAAGTTAAAATGTAAAGGCCTTACTTTCCTGCCACTTAGAGAATTTTTTCTAATGAGGGTGAAGAGTGGTTAGTTTTTTGAGGACTGATAAAGTAATGGCATGAGAAAACAGGGCATTTTGGGTGAATAGAAATTATGCTTATGCTTCTTCTTTCGAATACTTAATGGCATGAGGAATGTACAATTGCAAATAAGTGAACAAACAAGATCTTAAAGAAATGAGACTCAGTGGAACTGGATGATAAAGTTAAAGAGGGTTCAGTATATGGGTTTTTTTGGTGGGTCCTCATTTCCCACTCCCCTAGTTTCATTATTCCTGTTCAGAAGACTCAGCAGAAGCTGTCAAGAGCCTCTCCAGTGGAGGATTCTGCAGGGCAGCAGGTGAGCGCTGTAACTTCATGGGCCAGTACTTGAATGAGTCGTTGAGGTGAATGTGGCATCTCTGCACGCAAGGCTTTTTGTGTAGTGGCTTTAATGATTCTCTTAGATCGTTGTTGCACTGGGAATGTCCTGACAAGGCCTCATCTGGAACAGAGTTTATTTCTGCTTTGTGCCAGAAGGATTATTCCTACTCAAGACACATGAAGTTAAAGTAGGTGAGAACATACACTAGGATTCTGAAGGTAATTTGGAAACTTACAGAAGGATTTGGAAGAACTTAGGCTGGTTTTACTTCAGCAAAATTAAAACCTGAGAGCTTGCACACTCGTGCCCAGTGGGGCACAAACATAAAGAACACAGTGTAAGGAACATAGAAATTGTTGGACTCAAACAAATGGGGCTAAGCTGATGAAGAACAAGTTTAGGCTGAAAACCCAAGGAATGTAAAGATCGGAGAAGGAAACCAAATTTGAAAATGGCATTTGATCCATTATGAGAAGGACTGTGGGATGTGGGATGGGAAGGAAGTAAATTTGATTCAAGAAGTCATTTTCAGTTGTGTGCTCTTTCCATATTAGTGCTCTGGTCTGTAGAAGGAGGGAGAAGGAGAATTCCATACAGTCAAAACCCAACTACATAAATCTTGTAAAAGAAATTAAACCCAGAACCCAAACTCCTAGGGAAAGCATTTGATTTTTGTTATTTAAATATTCCTCATACTGATTGATGTCCAGTCTTTACTAAATATGATGCTGAAATACTGAACGTCTGTTGAATTACCAGTTTTCAGAATCATAAGATATAATTTTGCTTTGGCAGGTTAAACATTTTCAAAAATTTTTTTGGTTGGTCCTTTGTTCTAAATGCATTTTTTTGAATCGTTTGTTCCCCACGCATTAGTTCATCAAAGGGGATAAAAGTACTTCAAAAAATAATTCTAAAAATATGTGAGGGGTTTCTTTTAAGTCAGGTTACTTTTCTAAAACTGTATTTTAGGGACATGGCTTCTCTTTTCCTTTTGCCTACTCCAGTAGAAGAGGTTTTCAAGAAGCATGTCATATGTTAGTTTTTAATAAGTATTAATGACTTTACTACTAAGCCTTCTAAAACTATTGAAAACGGCATATCTTGTCTTAAATAGGGAAACTTGCTTCCGGTTTTGTTTTTTGTTTTTTTTTTCAGGTTTTAGGGAACCAAGGGGGCTCCGATTTTATCAAATGTTCTTTCTGTAAGGTTTTCAACAACTACTGGTTTTAAATGTTAATGGAAGTGTGAAACAGTTTGATCAAGGTCCCTCATTTCACTTTTTCAGTCTTTTTTGAATGCCTTAACGGTGTTAGCTGCCCTGTCACAGTAATCTTTGGGAGCAGACAAGTCCTGAATTACTAATGAAAGCCAGGGAGAACGTAACCTGAAAGCCCATGTTCTTTCTGTCTTTGTTTGCAGTATAATTCAAAAGGGCACCAAGTCAGTTTTTAAAAGACAGGCATATCCTTTGTAGTATGTTTGCATCGGGGAAAGAAGCAAATTGTAGTTCAAGAAAGAAAAGATCTTTCCTCACAGCTTTGTGTGAAAATGGTGCAGATTTTGATGCATTCTGCAGTGCTTTCAGATACTGAATTGTGATTTAACGCGGAAGTTGCCATTACCAGAATGTAAACCAGTTATTCTAGTCTTGCTTAAAAACCCACCTTCCAAAGTGATAACAGTAACAACGGTGGGAATTCACCCCACCCTGTCTTCCCAATGAAGTCAAACCTCAAGTAACCCATTTATATGCTAATATTAAGCATAGGAAGCTTCCGTTTTCTTTACTTTGTACACACATAAGGAAATAATGCAGGAAAACCTGATTAGGTTACATTAATGTTGCACAGTTAGTAACGAAATTTGAAAATAAACAATAAAATAATTCTTGTTCACATTAACTGTCCCATTCTTCCATTGACCACTCTACCTTTTCTGTTCTTTCTGTTATTTTAAATATTCAACTTCTGCCTGTCTCCATTGGGTGTGGAATGTTGGCTGTTTCTGGCATTTTGTTCTCAACTGCATTAGGATTTTGTTCTTGTTTGAGAATACTTTGTTTTATACTTTGTAGTAATTGGTTCTAAAAACAAATCTAAAAAATAAACCACAAAAAATGCTTTTCTATTGGCTTTAATGGAATAACTGTGGGTACTAAAAGGGAGAAGAAACTAGTTTCAAGGACTTGTTATTATACACTTAAATGGGAAATCCTGAGCTTTCCAAGTTTGTGTATGTGCAGTTATGTCAAGGAAGAGAATATTTAGTCTGAAGCAATGTTCTTTGGTCCTTTTAAGTATTTTTTTCTTCTGCTGGACAGAGAAATTGGTGTTGTGTAATTTCCTTGAGTTCATGCCAAATCAGACCTTCACTGTTGAGTTTTAGTTTAGTTTTCCACTTAGGGTACCTGTTTACTCTGTACTTAGGGCACTAGGGCCAAAACCAGTCTGTGTGCTTTTAATCAGGGAGCCATGGGAAAGCCTGTTTTTAAAATTGTTACCTGTTTTTACTTGCAGTCATGCAAGCTTTTGTATTCGGTTTCTTAAGTACCTCTTCCAGTTTCTTGTGGAAACCTTGTTTTATGAGTTTTTGTGCCTCTAGTAAAGTTGTAGAGGATTTTTGGAGAAGTGACCCTTTTCATGTACTAAGGATAGAAAAGAGACTTCTCTTTCCTCCCGATCTTCTCTCGTTGAAGAGTTGTTACCCTTGGGAAACAAGTAGGCTGTGTTCTGATTTGGCTGGTTTCTCTTAGGGGTCTGGGTAACTCTTCCTTCTCATCCTGATCCTTGTATCGTTCTCAAGATCCAAGGCTGAGGAGGCTGTGGCTGCGCAGTGTCCCTGCCTGCTGAGTGCCTCAGTGGCCGGTTATCATTCTGGGGGAGTGGCAAGCAGGAGCATTAAGAGCTGCTTTCACTGTCCTCAGCTCTACTGAGCCTCTAACCTTTGTCCCAAGCGTCAGTTTTGGGGAGCTGTTCAGTGCCCTCAGGACTGATTCCGAAGCCCTGACTTAGCAGTGCCACAGGAATAGATCAGTCAGAAGTAGAACATATGTGCAGAATTTTAACAGAGATTAAGTACTTGAGCTTTGAGCTTCATCTAATGCAGCAGATGCAACTTAGAAGAAGAAATACAACTTTGTTTTCTGCTCTCTGGAGGGCAGTTGATGCCTCTAGTCAGCCAGCAGGATGGTTGAGAGGATAGCAAAATATATACTTTTTAAGCTTTTCTTCTCTCTAATGAATTGCTCCCACTTTTTAAATGGTGTAATTTCTATATAGTATTGTCTTCTGTCTCTTCCATCTTTCTTGTTTCGGTTCTGGTAGGTTGTGTTTTGTGGTGTTGTCAAAGTATGGCAGTAGGGTAGAGAAGGGGAATACTAATGTTTTGATTTCTCCTTGGGAGAAAGGTTGATGGTGTTGCCACTGACTGTTGTGAGGAATGATTTGTTCCTGTCTGTCCTTGTCAAGGGAGAAAAATACCTATTGTTTTCCTGGCAGGGCTAGGAGTGTAGCTTGACATTGGTGGCCACGACAAACAAAAAAGCAGTTGGTGTTAATGGCCACACATTTACGGGTTGTAATTTAAGATTGAATTAAAAACACTGACTGTTGTTGATGCAATTGCCTTCCTAGAATTAAATTATTACTTAGCTTGCCTAACTCTGTAAACGAAGTTCTTGCTCCTGCAGATGACTGAAGTTTTGTTTGTGTAAATTTATTAGTGTGCTTTTTTGACTGTGCCAGGGTGAGATAGGCAAACTTTGTGCTCCGATCAGTGTGATGCTGTAGAAAAAGATCTAGAGTGAAAATACTCATTTTTCTATGCCTTTGTTTCCTAAAAACCTGAAACGCCATTTCACTGTGGCATTTTTTGATATGTAGGCAGTTACGCATATTTGCTTAGTTAAAATTGCCTGTCAGTGTAGCTCAAGAGAGCATCTCTGAGCTTTGTAAAGCAAGTATATGTTTAATGCTACAGAAGATATTTTTAAAATGTCAAACTGTAAAATTTCACTGAATTTTACTCATCTTCAGTGAAAACCCTAATGATATTGCATTTCTACAACTTTAGCAAGTAACATTTTCCTGAAGTGAAAATGTTGTGTCTGTTATGCTGTTTACTGTGTCCTGTACAGTGTCTGTGTGAACTATATGTGTAGAGAAACTTCATTTACTCAGGGAAAAAAGTCTGGGAAGTAAACAATCCAAACAAGTGTTCAAAATTATTTTTAGTTTTAAATTTTCAGTGAAATATATGTGGATTTTGTACTGACACAGAGACACTTCTAAATTCTCATAGCATGAGGAAAATTTGAAATCCTCATGCTAGAGGGCGTCACTAATGAAATGAAACTCTGGTTCCATTATAACAAAATTGAGAATTTCCATTGATTTTTGGGAGGCCAGAATTTTTTTTTTTTGTTTTGCATTTTAACAGAAAGATTTCTTTGGTTTACTGTTGCATCAAAGGGGAACATGTTGCACCATCTCATTTACAATTTAGTAAGGGGAAAATAGGTATGTGTATTTAAACAGCTGGTTGCAAACAAAACTACAGTGATTATATAACATTTGTCTTCAGCTTTTCTTGTTGTAAGGGCTTTATATCTGGCAGTGGAAACCACTGTGCTGGAAATGGTTCACTGACATTTTTTTTGGAGAAATTGTACTGTTCTGTTTGATCTGTCTTTCTTTGTCCTTGTAAAAGTTACTTGATGACTCAGCTTATCATTAATTGTTTTCTGTTTTCAGGTTGCAAAACAGCCATGTCCCAGAACTGACCACGTCCCTCACAGTAAGTAAGCTGTGGCAATAAGCATTCTGATAGTTTTCTGAGAAGCATGACTCATACAAGGAAAAGGAAAATGTTATGTAGTGAAGGGCTTAATGCTAAAATCTGCGTCTAGCTCCTCGTTTCAGCCAGACATTAAGTACAGCCTTGATTAAAACTTACAGATTTGTAGTCCTTGAGTGCAATTACTTTTGTGACTTTAGTTATTGAGTAGGTCTTTAACAATTCACGTCCACAATACTGTTATGATTCTCTGGATTACCTTCTGTATGTAGGCTTGAAATATAACTATGACAGAATGTAATTTTAGTGTATATCTTTAGTAGTTTCAATGTCTGATGTTATATGATTTAGAGAATATTTAAAACTGATTGCGCTGAGAGGTTTTGATTCCAAAATCGGTTTTAGCAACTTCGAAAAACCTTTTGCGTAGTCAGAGAATATGTGATGTTTTGCTAAAAGATGAGCACGAGTTATGCTGTTTTACTAGACTACTAGGAAATGAAAAATTTTGCATTTGCGTCAGTTTGCTTGGGTTTTTTTCAGGATAGCTAAAGAAAAACGTGTTCGTGTCTTACTCCAGTACTTTGCTTCAGACAAAGTTGACAGTGACAACCAAAATAGAGATTTTAACAGAAAGCCTGACTGCTTGTTTAGCTCATAGATGCAACTTTCAGGAACACTTTTTAACTTCTATTGGACTTACTGTCTGTGAGGTATGTAAAACAAGGGAGGAAAACCTGAAATACATTTGAAATAATTTTTCAAGTTTATTGTTTTTGTGTTGTTCATGTTAATCGTCATTTCTTCATGTACTTGTGATAAAATACCATGAAAATAGTGAATAACATACTTAAATTTGTAAAGATGTATTGTAAACTTATATGCAGTAATGAGATGTGTTGGTTACCAAGAGTCTTGTTTAGATCCAGGCACAGGACTGTGTGATACAGTGGAGTCTTACATTTCCGTAGCAACTTTCATGCCCTCATCCCAGACATAACTTTACAATCAGTAGAGATAAAATTTACACTGACAGTAGGAAAAAGAAAAAGTCTAAATAATTCTTGCATGTTGGTTAAAATAATTTAAGATGAAATGTAGAAGGCTCGAGTTTCAGTAGTGCTTTCTGTACAATGCAGAAAGACAAGCTGTTACAACCACTACTTGTGACTTATTATAGTGTTTATAGGAACGGTAAGAGCATCAACACTGCTAAATTCAAAGAGTGAATATGTTGATATGGAGAGGGCAGATCTGTTAAGTCGGAGGGCTCAAGTGAATGAAAGTTCAAAAGAACAGTTTTCTAGAGAACATACTGCTTAGCAGGCAGTGACAGGAGAGCAGGTAGGAGCGGGAGGTAGGATAACCTGCTGTTTTGAAGTCAGGAGCGACATTCTGAACCACTAAAAAAAAATTAAAAAGTAGAGCTAGGGAAGTTATTATTTGCAATAATAGAAATACAAAGACTTTATCTAGGGTTTAACATTTACTGCAGGCATCAGATACTGTGACACTTCCTGTAATGCAGTATGATACTGTCAGTTGCAGTAAGTTGAGCCATTTTACTGGGAAAGCCTTCATTTCATAAAGGCTGAACCCTGTTGTTTTGTTTATGAGGTAACATTTTTTGCTGGGATGTCCCCAGGCTGCTTGCTTCCCAGCCTCCAGAGTCTGAAGAAAGATGGTGAAACTTATAGAAGAAGCTTGCAGTTTTTCAGGGGAGAAGGGAACGTAGTTTGTAGTTGGTACTACACGGCACCTGCATGTTTGACTTTGAAAGGCTAAATCTGCTTAACTTTCTGACTTGTGAAATCTTGTTTTTAAAAAGTCCTTTGCTTCGGGAAGGAGATACAATCACATTAAGAATACAGATGTATTAGTTGGGTAAAAATTTGTCTCTAACTTCTCTGAACACCCTAGTGTTATAAGGGCTCCTTCCTTAATGTTTTAGGAGTTATTACCTACAAACAAGTCTAGACCCTGCTCTGTGGGGCAGTTTTTCCTAGATCTACAACCATGGAGCGAGAGCTGCCAGCTGCCCTCTGCTCTGTTGCTGTGTGGAATCATTAGGATGAGTGCTGAACAAAAAAGTTCCTTACTCAGGAATTGAGAAGAGTGTGCTGTAAATGGCTAAGCTGACGTGCATAACTTTTCTCCCTGTAAATATGCAATGGGAGAAAAACAGGAGTAAGTTATAGAGAGATTTGTGCTTTTTGGTAACTTTTCCTGTAGGCATTACAAAATGCAAGAGAAATAATAGGTGTAGGTCTCTTTCGTTCAACCAGCTTAATGTTAGGGCTGGCTGTTAGTACTAATTCAGTGTGCTAATTTATTTTGCCTGTGTGGTTATGTCCAATTATAACTTTTGTGAGGGATGAAAAATATTGAATCTTTGAATAAGCAGAAAAAAAAAATGCAATTCTTTAGCCTATAGAACATACTTTCTTCACTGTGAAGCAAGAGCAGCCCTTCCATCCACACAGAGAAATGGCACTTCAGTGTGCCTTCAGTTGTAACAAATAGATTGCTCAAGGGAAAGCTTGAAAAGATTAGGAAAAATGGCAAGTAATAATTCCTTCTACGTTGTAAGTTGTGGTGTTGGTGGTTGGTTTATTTGTTTGGGGTTTTTTTTCATGTTAAAGTGATGACATTTTAAATAGGAAGTTCTTCAGGATACTAATTTTTGCTCCAAAATACAAAATTATTTAAATTCCCAGTCGTGTCTCTTTTTATTTATTCCAAAAGGTGGCGGTGGTGAATTCTAACAGTCCCATTTTATTTGTGGAAACAGATAATTTAGAATGTTGACACAGTACCTTAAAGTTATGCAGATAATACTTTCTAAAAATTTTCTGTATGGTTGTAACTAAGCAAGGTATTAATGGCTATAATGAAACTAATGAGTTAAAAGTAAGCAATCAGCTCAGCAGATGCTGAAAAAAAATGTTCTAGAGTTAAGTTAGGAAGTTAAGAAGTGAGGCCTCTTTGACCAAAATTATGATGACGAGGCACGTCTGTGAGAGATGTTGGCGTTACCGGAACACTGGAGTCGGTGAATACCACGGGTAGCAGAATCCTTGTAGGTGAGATCTACGCTGAAGGGGATCTACACTCCCATTTTCTTGGAGGGGAGGGTGGAGGAAAAAAAAAAAGATTGAAGAAGAGCAAGATGTTCAAAGATTCAGAAATGAAGCTTTCTAGAGAAAGTATAAGGATTTGAGAGGTTCTGCAAGCCACGCAGTTTCTTTTCACAGTATGCTTTGGCCTACTTGGAATTGGTGGCTGGGCGTGTGAAGGCAAACAGCAACGGAAAAAATGCGAGAGTTTTTCTTGCTGTCACCAGACCCACCAGAAGTTCTGCATATTTCAGTTACTGGTTCTAAAATATAGAAGCCAGTTGCCAGGAAAAGCCTTCCTCTTACATGAAATTTAAGTGTATGTAAATAATAGCCTGTTGCAAACTAAATAACACAGCAGACTTGTAGAAACCTGGAAGTTAGGTAGACTTTTTTTTTTTTTTAATTTTTATAAAACCCTACGCTTTATCACTTGTCAGCTTCTATGTCTCAAAACAAAAGAAACTGAACAAAAAATGTGATTGTTGAACTGTAAGTGAAATTTGATAAGTCTGGGAACTGGCAGCTAATGAGAAACTTGATAAAAACTTGCAACCCAGTGGAGAAGTAAGGGGCAATAAAGAAGAAAAATTTGGTGAACATGAGTTAAACAAAAGTAGTTGTATACTTTCAGGGCAGTTTGTTAGCTTCCTCTTTCCAGTTGTTCCCATTCTCGTCAAAAGTTAGCCAAAGCATCTAATATGTAGCTGTATTTGCCTTTTTTCATCATATAACTACTCAAAAGGATGCAGAGAATTCATGGAGAGATGCATTTGATTTTGGAAATGATATCTCTGGTTTTATATTCCCCCCAGACAGTTCTGGAGCCTACAGTACAAGGAAGACATAGACCTGCTGGAGCCCCTCTGCTCTGGAGCCAGGCTGGGAGAGCTGGGGGGGCTCACCTGGAGAAGGAACTCAGGGTGTTCACCTGGGGAGGCCTTGGAGCCCCTTCCAATGCCTAAAGGGGCTCCAGGAGAGCTGGAGAGGGACCTGGGACAAGGCATGGAGGGACAGGACACAGGGAATGGCTTCCCACTGCCAGAGGGCAGGGAGAGATGGGAGATTGGGA
>JAWMRA010000164.1:83431-105683 GCA_035584735.1 Pseudotriccus pelzelni
GGGTGGGCAGGCCCTGGCACAGGTTGGGCAGAGAAGCTGTGGCTGCCCCTGGATCCCTGGGAGTGTCCAAGGCCAGGCTGGACGGGGCTTGGAACCACCTGGAAATAGTGAAGGGTGTCCCTGCCCGTGGCAGGGGGGGCCACTGGACAGGCTTTAAGGTCCCTTCCAAACAGAACCGTCTGCAACTCTATGAAAAGAAGCTGTTCATGGTTTGTGGTAATAGTATTTGAAGAGTGGAGTTTGGTTTTTTGGAAGTGTGGGTGGATGTACACTCGACAAGCTCAGGAAAATATGAAAGCTTCCAAAACCAAAGAATGTGAGAATTTACTTCCTTCATATATGTGTAAGACCTGCAGATTTACTTATATCTTTGCTTCAGCACGATAACAACAATTAACATTGACTAAGAAACTGCATGATAATATGACTGTAACAGTTTTTATGTGCTTGCAGTAATTATACAGAGTGTAAATAAAATACAGAGGGTAATTTTGCCATTTTTTTACTTATTTTAGAGTTATTTTTAGACATTTTAGAAAATCGTCTTATTAAAAAAAAAAAAGTAGTTTATTGCTGTATGGTGTGTGCAAATATGGTCATGGTGTGTGTACTTGTATATCCTTGGTTGTATGTTTTAGATTCGTTTAACGGGGAAAACAAATTAACATGCTACATCAAACAATTATGGAAGTGAAATTACAAAAGGACTGAAAGTTTCAATGAAAGAATTAATGAACTGCATATTTCTCTGTGGAATACCTAGTTTTATTACAGTTTTCTTTTAAACTAGTAGTCTACATTTGATGTGTTATAAGTTATAATAGGAAGACAGTTAAAAACCAAATCCAAAACACAAAACCCCGCTACTGACACAACTTCTGTAGGACTTGCTCCAAACTGTGTTAGTGCTTCTGCTGCAAACCAGATTTAATAATGGTAATTTGCGGAGAGGGTTAAAGGGCAGATTTTGATTACGTATTGTCAGTTCATTGTTAGGTGGAATAAGGGATTTATTAAGCTTTACCGTACAGATGACAATTGGAGGAGCTCAGATGTAAATTGAATTTTCAGTTGTAGCACTGTGTTGTTTAGACCAGCTGATTTTATCTTTGCAGTAGCAACAATCCAGTTGCACAAAAAGGTGTTCTTGTTGTTTAGAGTTACTTCAAAAGTTTAAAGGTTCAGAAATCTTTCAAGGTATATGTGATTAGATTAGTGTTTTGGCTTCGTTTGCTTTGGCTTTCTTACGGAAGGAAGTGTTCTTAGCATTTAAATACAAAGCCTTTTCTGCTTATATAAAATGAGAAATATTTTTTCTAATTAAATTTCAGAGTCTTAATATACAGTAGTTCTGTAATTCAGATGTTTAGGTGAAGACAGCATTTCTAGTCAACTGTGGAAAAGATAATTTTCCATATGTAAATTGTTGCAGTCTTATCTTTTGATTCTAAGTCTTCAGGAACTGTTCTGCTGGTAGCTCATCTGAGTGTTGTGTTCCTGTTTCTACTAGGAAGCTGCTTTTACTAGGAGTGTACCAATTCACCACAGGAGAGCTCCAAAAAGCGTGGTCTGTGTAAGAAAGAAGGGAGATGTAGTGTATGTGTTGGGGTTTTTTTGCTGTTTACCAGAATTCATAATATTGCTGTCAATTTTATATTTGATTATAATTTTAAAGTCTTAAAATTCCTTAGGCAAAACCAGATCTGCGTTACATAGTGTCTTATTTTAAGGTACGTAGCAAATCCTGTGATAAGAAAAAAACCAGTGGAATGAAAAGATTAAAATCTTAAAAGGCAACCGGTTAAATAAACAGTGAGAGCTCTTCTAACTTGACAACTGAAAGAGCTTAGATGTATATGTTGTGGGAAACTGATGTGAAAACAGGACAGATTGGTAACTGGGAGCAGATGATCAGAACCGCTCTTCAACCACGTGTGAAAGGCACAAGGCCTTGGCTTAGTCTTGATTTGTGCTTATATCTCTTCTGCTGCTTGTAGCATCAGTACTTCATAAACTAATTGGTCTTAACAGTAGGTAAATAAAAAAAGGTTTTTTTCCCCGCAATTTTTGCCGAGCAGAACAGATTGAAGCAGTAGCAGAATGCCCCATCCCGCAGAAGTGGTCAGAGTCTGGCTGGAAGGGGCTTTGAACAACCTGGCCTAGTAAAAGATGCCCCTGCCCATGATGGGGGGTTCAACCAGATCATCTTTGAAGGTCCTTTTGAGCCCAAACCAGTCTGTGGTTCTGTGGAACACTGAAATAGGTGCTCAGAGAGCTTGCAAAAGCTGCATCTTGTTTACTGATAAGGCTCTGAACAACTTCATTTAACTTGGAAGTTAACTGGGGGCTTTGAGGAGGAGATGGGGCCTGGTGACTCCTCTAAGATCTTTCCAGTCTACACAACTTTATGATTCTATCTTAACTACAGAATTCCTAACTGTCTTCCTTTTCTTCCCCTTGTCTCTTTCCTCCTAGGATTTTTAAAGGAGAAAGGTAGAGTAAGAGAGGCAGTATATAAGGAACTGATGAGTCTGGTACTTCACTGCAAGGAAATCTATGGTGGTAGAGAGTTGCTGTTGTGTGAGACTGAGAGGTATTGGATATCTAAGTGATCAGCTCTTGTTTTTACCACTGTCCTTCCGTGTCCTCAGTGAAATCTTTCTTAGCCGTGGTGCTGTCTCTCAAATCTGGCCATGCTTCTGAATACCTTACCTTGATATCCTCCTTAGCTCTACTGCCTCCAGTACAAAAAATAGTGAGCAATGCAGTGCTGGTCTGTATTAATCTTGGAGCAAGAATGGTTCACACAGGTGCTCCCCTGTGTTCTGTATTTTGCCAACACACTTTAACACCACTAAAAACACGAAGTAATTAGTGCCAATGAGGAGGTTGGTGTAGGGGTAGTTGAATTGCAGATGAAATAAGTAGCAAAATGTATATTGATAGCAGGTGGAAAACTGAACAAGTTTGATGGGGTTTTTTTTTTGGTTGGTTGGTTTGGGGGGTTTTTGGGTGAGAGATGTGATATGGGAGTGTCATGTGAGTACCTGTGAGTCATAAAATAAACATGTTGGATATGTATCCGTGTATATCTGATCCTACCCTTTTCTAAGGCAAGCACAAAAGTAACGCCTGAGCTTGTTCAGCCTCATACTGCGGGCTACGTAAGCCCTAGTGTGATTTAGCCAGAGGAATTCTAGGGTGCAAGGTATTTGAGGGAATGAAGAGACAATTTTTCCATAAAAAAATATTCGGGGTTCAAATTGTGTTCGTTTTTGGAATATTAAAAGCAGCCTCAGCAAAGTGAAGTAGGCAGAGAACAGGTAGAAATAGAACAGGTTCAAATTATGAAGTTGTTGATGCTGTAACTTCTGTAACAGGAAGAAGGACTTAAGCACTGAAAAGAAAGGATGAGACGTAAAGCTGAGTCTGTAAAATATGTGCTTTACAGGTGTTATGAAGTAAATTTTCATAAAAGTGCTTGCAAGTTTCATCTAGTGTTCAAATATTTTGCTCCTGTATATTTAATGTCGTGAGAGTTTATATGGCAATAGCTGAAGATGTGGCTGTGTGATCATATGCACTTATGTACATGTTTGTAGTACAGAATGGTTTCTTCTGTGGCCCAGTTTCACTATAAAGGCAAGCTGGACATTTGCATGTTTTAAAATTAGTCTAGAGTGCTGACATTTACCTGCATTTCAGGACTCTGAAAGTTGCTATCTAGGAGTACATTCATTCAAGTTGTGTTGTGATGAGCGTGATGATGGAGTGTGTATTCTCATACTTGACAGAGAGTGTATGTGTGCATATATGTGTGTGTTGTGTATATATATATGTATGATTGGTGTTACCAATCTGGGTATAATCTGTTTTGTCTGAGGATCTAATTCTTTAGGTACTCATTCAGTAAGGCAAGATTCCCTATCCTTCTTTGGATATTGGAAATTTTTTTTTACATCAGTTTATATATTCATCAAGAGGTGTTGGGCTGAGCTGAATGTGTTGGTTTCACTGAAGCTGTGATAGTTTATTCTGCATGGAGGTCTGTAATACAGATCTTACCGGGCATATTCTATTTATTTGGAAAAGAAAAAAGTAGATTGTGATGCTGTGCATGTACATGATGTAAGTACAAATTTTAAAGCTACCAGATGTTTTCTAACTCTTTTTGTATGTTTTGTGAAGTTTTCTTTTTAGGTTTTTTATTTAAGGCGAACACACCAGTGAACAAGATATAGAATTTGGAGTTTTCATATTCTTGCACAATTCAAAGGAAGTAAGGAAATGGTATGTTAGAGTGCAGCTTAAATGCATATCAGTTGAATAAAGCATGGGCTTAGAGTGTGTTGAGGGGTTGTACGTATCATCTGCTTTAGATGTATTACAGAGGTGATGTCAAGGTGAAAGCACACTTGCAGAATGGTTGGAAATCATTGATATTCTGACTCTGAGGCTGTAAATGGCTCTGTGGCAGATGGAGGCTTTGTCAAGAAAGAAAAATGGCAGCTCTGCAACATCATAGATGTTTTTGCTTAGCAGCTCAGCACATAGGCTGTGACCTTCCAGTGTTCAGGCGTTCCTCCTGTACTTAAATAAATTGTCCTCCACTTTTACTCCCTGAAAGTAGATAAATAGTAGTCATCATAATTCAGTACAATTTTAGGTGTTTCATTGTGAGAAAAACATAAATGTGCTTTATTGCTAGGTTTTAAAAGTAAGCTTTGAAGGATGCTTGCGATTTCTGCATGAAGTGCCAGTAATAGCTTTTAACTAAGCTTTGTGTAATACTGAAAATAAAGGTGTGTTTGTTTGCATGGGTGCAACTAATAGTACAGTACTATATGAGATCTGTATATGTGACCTGTTAGTTCTCTGGAATATTTTAAACAGTGTAAACTGGACAGTGTTAATTTTCAGAATATGTTCATACTGTGGGCATCTAGGTATGTGTGATTTATTCCAGCAAAATACAGAGTTTGAGACTGTGTCTTGAAAAAGCTAGTTCAGAGAGGATATGGTTGATAAATTCAGTCTAATTTCTGCGTTCATGTTTTTTCTTACTGATAAAAATTCAAGTATGTTTTAGCACCTGGCAGCATCTGATTCTGTGTGCTGCTTATATGGTTTCATGTATATTCTTGTATGAGATTGAGTCTATATTTTGAGAATGAGCATTCACTTTTATTAGTAGAACAACTGGTTTCCGTGTTCTTATACCTATTAATGAAATTTGTGCCGAGTTGTGTGAGTTATGGCCTGTACTTAGGGTGTATATGTGATTACATAGTGCTAACAGTTATGTACCAGAGTTACATATTTCATATGTACAGCAAATTTGCATATCTCAGTCTTTCTCCTTTAGTCATTTGAATTAAGACTGAATTGTTGAACAGTTCTCTGTAGTCTTAGGTTCCATATACACTAGTTTGATACCTCGTAGAACCAGTGATGTCTGTTGTTGCAGTATGTGGCTTCAAGAGCCTGTAACGTCTTGTAGAAGATGCTCAGCTGGACAGTTGATCTATACTACAGGCAATAAGTCATTGTTAAAAGTGTAAGCTTTTCACAGCTATCACCTACCAGCCATACCCTTTGGCCTACTTGACAATTGTTAGAGTTACAGAAAGCAATGACTCTTTGTCACACACGAAATCAAGGTTGCTGCATTAGAGCCTCTTTATTTCAAATTGTGGAGGTCATATAGTCTTTGTTTTTAAGGGTGAGCCCACTATAATTAATCGTGCCTCCTCTATCTCTTGGGTTTCTGTCATTTTGAGATGTAGTGTGGTGAGGGATGGCTTTGTTGTAGAAGGACAGATGCTTTGTAATTGAAGCATAAGCATTTTTGATAGTGTGTGATTGAGGACAGTCTTCATACATCTTTTTATTAGGACGTGGTAACGCACAAATGAGAGTAAGACCTCTTCATGTGATATATGCATGGATGCTTATATCCTGTAGCCACAGATCTTTAAAAGTGAGAGTAATGGAAGAAAAAAATAAGGCCATGTGTTTTATGCTTTCAGCTTTCAAGGCTCTCAATGAAACAGGTGCTTGTTAACTTAGCAGTGGAGCAGTTATGAAGACAGTTTATGGGAATTTTTACGCTTTCAGTTACTTACCTAGTTTATTATGTCCAGTATGTTGATGGTATTATTCCTGGGTTGTACAGTGACAATTTGATGTGACTGGTGTCAGGGATGGTTAAGTCCATTTTCTAACATTTAGTTATTTTTTTCCGCTGTGTTTTCAGTGGTCTTTTTTGCCTTCTGTTTCTTGGGTGTTGTGATGGCTGTTGTAACTATAGAATGACTGAACGGTTTCATTGTACCCCTCAAGATAAAATAAATTGCAAATTCCTTTCATTTATTGCGTGAGAGTTCTGTGTGCAGTTTTTGTATACTGGAGTAACTGTTTGTCCACTCTTTTTCATAGAATTAGGGTTTTGGACTGTTAGTTGAAAAAGAAGGGAGAAAAACAAGCAAACACCCACACCTACATATGTGTCCCTCCAACAAAAAAGCCACCCCTACCAAACAAGTCAGCAAATCTTTATTCTCTACTATTCTCTCTTCTTTTTGGTATGACTTTGGAGCTTTATCAACAGCAGTGCTAACTTGATCGTACCGTTATAGTAACAATATGTTATTTGGATTCACTCAATTTAAAAAAAGATGTGTAAAATGGAAATGGTAGAAAAAATTAGTGGGCTGTATTTTAGTTTTAATAATTTTGGTTTGATTTCAAAACATAGTTTTGATACTCTTGGACCTAGGGGTACAAACAGGTTGCTTTTTATCTATGAAATATAAGACAACATATATCCCACAAAACCAAAATATGGTATTAGTATAATGTGAACTCCACTCTGTATTCATTTCTTTTTCAGTGGTTTGTGTAACTGCTGTGTATACTGCATGCTTAAACATACTAACACTGAACTTGCTGGATCGTTTTACTTGTTTTCATGGTGATTTTGCATGTTCAGGCAAAGAAATTACACTTGTACTTATGCAATGATTCTAAATTTTGTCCTGTTTAATCATTAGATAAATAGAGAAGGGATTTTTTTAAATGTGGTGTTCTGTTAAATTCTTGTATTAATGGCCATGCAACTTGAGCTGTGAAAGTATAGTTTGTTTCAAGTGACACCTAGTTTTTATTAGATACTCCTGCTGTTTCACAGAGGAGATAATACTCCTTTGTCTCTATAGCACCCATTGATTTTTCTTTCAAGGCTACGTTAACAATGCTGATAGAACCTGTGCAATTAGAGTCTACATTTAGCAGTAAGTAGAGAAAGAAATTTTATACAATAAAAAGTGTTCGGTGTTAACAGAATATTTTGCAGTATTGCTGTACTTGAAGCAGTGAAACCAGGAGGACAGGATACTTGAAAGGTTGAGGAAAAATGAGAGAAAGAATAAACGATGCAAAAAGAAAATGACACTGAGGTCTTGGTTTAATACATATGTATTCCAGGTTGATGGCTGATTTCATTAGCAAATCTCATTGTTATGCAATGTCTGTTCTTCTGCAGCAAAATGAATATTGTATTCTCAGAGGGTCCGTGTGTCTATGTGTACATTATGATGATAGATAAAGAATATATTTACAGTTGTTCCAAGCTTTAAAAACTTTTGAAAAATCTTTATAGTTTAAAAATAATTTCATTTCAGTTTTACAATAATGTAGTAAATTAATGGTTATTTTAATGGAAAACAGCAGTTTAACCCTCATCTCTGTGCATTTCTCTGCCATGTTTGCTACCTATGTGATCTTTTCTCCAAAATCTTCAGTTTGAGTAACTAGCAGTTACTACTGAATTTATCACATATAAACATACATACATATATACACATACATACATATATAGGTATATAAAAAGAAAATTAAGAATTGATTTCTGTAATGCTTTTTAAAGTGGGTGATAGTAATGCATATAGAACAACGTCGTCTCAGTCTCAAATCTCATAAAACTCAGTTGTTTATATTTTAATAGATTATACTGAAGAATACTAGCAAAATTTCATTGTAAGATACATCGACTTTATTATGAAATGGCATGTTTTGGTACATAGGACAATGGGCTACTTGCGATACTGGTGTGCTTTAGTTTCTTTTGTTTCCAAGCTGCTAGTTAAAACCATTGTTTCGGTAATACTAAGACATTTTGATAATCACAATACTAAAAATGAGAAGGAACGTATGAGAGTGCTTTCATACAGGAAAATTAAAATGTACTGAAATTATTTAATGCTGTTATTTTTCTATGCTATTTCAGTATTTATTCCATATATATACTTTGTGAGGTTGAAATCTAGTAGCAAATGTTTGAAATGCTAATAAATAAATGATAATGTGAGATTTTTAATGATTTTGTGATTACTTCTAGATAATGAGCGTGCATGAAGAATGCTTTTGGGCATTGAAGTAATGTGAAGAACAAGCTAGTTTTCTGGCTTTTTCTGTGAATGACTTTTACATGCCTTGAAACAGTTCTGTACTTCCTAGGGTTTTGGTAGAGATGTATTTAATAATGGTGGAATATGGCTGGTTCTGAGTGATAGTTCAGTGGTAGCTACCATGTTTATTCCAGTTCCAAGATACTATTTTAAGGATCAAATTGATAGATGGAGTGTCCATGCATTTTGTAAACAATTCAATGAGGAGCAAAGGGGCCTTAAAATGAAGCTAAATCATGAGCAATATCACCAATAAATGTGACCAGAATATGGAGGAGGTAGAACAAAGAGAAGAGTGCTGCCTCTCTTGTCCCTGGGGAAGGAAGCCTCTTCCCCTTGGCTTTGGTAGGGCTATAAACCAGTATAAGGATGCAGATTACTTAGTGTCAGTTGATGGGTTTTATAGATTGGTTGATTTCGTTGTTCTTGGTAGTGAGAAACTATTTGAAATCAGATAATCCGTCTCCTTGATGCATTTGTGTTTTCAGTTGTGGAGACCAATTTAGACCAATCCAGTGGTACTCAGTGTAACCGTGGAATTCAAGAGTGGTCTCTGCAGCATGGGAAAAAATGGTACTGAGGCTTCTGAATGTTGTCACAGTCTTAATTTATAGGCACATGAGCAGGACTTGCATGGGGGTGCCATTGTGTGAAGGTGTATGAAGAGGAAAAGTTGGTTGCAGCTTTCCTCATGGGCTGAGTATGAGGTGGTTGGTCGTTTGGCCTATCCTTTGTTGAGGCCCCCCAGCTTTTGTAATTTAGTTGGAGGTCACTTTTATTAACTTGTTAATTTTTCCCAAGTAAAAAGATGATTTAGAACTTACGTTATCTCTAAGTAAGGAATGGTCCATTTTGTCCCCTCCTTACTGGTCCATGCAGTTGGTGACAGAGGATTCTAGCTAAAATTGCTACTAGCAAAAGATAGATTAATACTGCATCTGAAACTTTTATAAATAAGCATATTGATGTAATGAACCACAGGGAGTTCATACTCTCCAACAGCATTGCTGCAGGTTGCATTCACAGATGATGCTGGATTTTAGGTATTGTGCTTGTTTTCATAAAGGTTTGCTATTTTAAGCAGGTGTTTCTGCTGTGAAGTAATCTGTGTTTCTTGAGGCAATTTTGGAGTTTGCATCAAGGTATGATGCAGAGTGTGGATCTCTGGCTTTGTTAGCATTTGCTGGAGGTTACATAGAGATTACATGTTCTTTTCCAATGTGTTTAACCAAAATTCATTAACTTTTATATTTGTTTGTCACAGAGTAAACTAAGAAGTTTTAAATGCAAACTTGTTGACCTGAATGATATAGGTAGTTCTAGATAGGCTCAAATCTAGTAGGTAAAGTTTTCAGGATTTTGTAATTTCTTTATGACCATACTTTTAATTCCAAGGGCAATGTTTGAAATCTCAGTACAAGGACACTTCAGTATTTTACTCACTGTTACCGTATGTATTGTTTTTTCAAGATTTTAAATTTTTATTTAGGTTATCTTACGATACCCATAGCTGGAATTGTATTCAATGGCCATATTTATAGTTAGAATTTACTATATAGAAAGTAATACTCTTTAAAAAAAAAAATTCTCTCAGAAAGACAGTAACTTCCCAGTTGGGCTCCCCAGGTTGATGCTGTGCCATTTCACGAGGGCGGGTGCTACTGCATGTGTAAGACACTGCAGATTTATTGTATTTATCGTATTTAGGTCTATTTTATAAACAGAATTTTTCATGGAGCCAGGTGTTTGACCACCATTGATTTGGTAGCCTGTAGAATTTCTGTCTGAGAATGCCAGTTGGTGAATCATTCTTACCCCCTTGCTGACTAAGGTGGGCTGTAGTTCAGTATATTCAGCTTCTCTGATGGCTGCAGGGGTGTTACTGGGCTGGGATCTGACTGAGCCCAGGGTTCAGAAAGTAAGTATGAGCATTCTGTTTGGCTGTTTCCAGTGGCATATTTTTGTTTCCCTCTTCTTCACTGCACTGTCAATGTAAAACAGCTGTTCCACAGTAAGTATTTTTCACATTATGAGCAACGTGGATTGAAATAATTTTAGAAAAACCATAATTTATGGGCTGTTCTTTTAATACATAGAGCAATTGTGTCTGATTCTCCCAGTATCATGTAAGACTCAAGTTCATTGTGGCTGTGTTTGAGCATGCAGATTTCTTATATTAATAATAATTAGCAGATTGAGACTTCAGGTCATGATCTCCTAAATCTTGCAGCGAGAGCTTGTTTGCAGTGATACTAGTACCAAACTTAGCCTGATTAAATACAACATACATTGCTTTTTAAAACTATTTCAAGGCTACTGTGAAGAATGCTGCTGATACTCCTTGTTTTTGCAGAAGGCTTTTCTCATTTGATGGTTTGGATTTTTACCGTTTCCTTCAGAAACGCTCTACGTGGTTTGATAAAACTGCTTCTTCATAACATGAGAAACAATAAAAAACTGGATATACGAAATGCTGAAGTTTTAGTTTGGTTTTACTTAAAGCAGTGGTATATCCAAGTGTTTGATGAGGAAATTGTGGCTGCACTACTGATACCTGTAACAAGCACGGCTCCCAAAATTCCTGCTTGGTGTATTGTTTTGGTTGCAGAGATCCCTCTTGTTTACTATATCTTGTTTGGGAGAGAGTGATGGCAGAAAAACTCTTTCATTGGCAGAGGCTGCATCTTCATTGTCAGTGTTTGCTGATACAGATGCACCCCTTCATATTTCATGGCCTTTCCAGTAATGCTTTCTGTATTTTTCTTCTCATAGCTTTCCTTTGTTCCTTTTCTGAGTTTAATGTGAAAAATGGCTGCAGTGTATTTCTAATAATGTTATTAGAAACTCTTTAGTGTGTTGGTCCTTGATTTGTTTCTTCAGACACGTTACTTTGGTGTAGTCCCTAGGTTGTCTTCTTTCATGCTGCTGAACTTCTGAGAGAGCAAAAATTGATTGATACACTGCCCCAAAATTCTGTGTTCCGTTCTTGGACCAAGTACTTTATTCCAGTTGCTTGGGAGTAGCGAGCTTTTTATTCTTAGTCAAGGTTTTTATTGTTGGGGGAGTGTTTGTTGTTTGTGGGGGGTTGCTTTTTCTTTTTTTTCCTTTTAATTTTCATAGTATGTTAGGGCCCTCTGTAGTTCACTGTGAAAATATGATTTTTAAACTGGAACTTGTGAAAATTTTTGGAAAGATTATCGGTAGGAAACAACCTTATAATCTCTTCTCACTGAATCATTGCCATGTGTCTAGTCCATATTTGATTATTTCTTTTTGTGGAGGAAGAGTGTTAGTTTCAAAAAATCAAGTTTCTTTTAAAATTGTGTAGTTATTTTTTATAATTTCTGAATATTGTTAGTGGATTTTTTTAATTGTGCCTTTTTTTTTTTTAAGGTTGATGGTTAAATTCAAATGCAGTGAATAGTATTTGTTTTTCTCAGTTTCAGATTTTTCCAGAGTTGATTCAGGTTATTGTTTCATAGCACTTTCTCATACCAAAACAATTTTGTGTGTAGTTTGTTCTGGAGAGTGTGTGTGTACATGAGTATCATTTAAAAGACATTAAAAGTATTTTTCTTGGGCTTGGCATAAAATAGCACGATGACTACGTAAAATTGTGGAAAAAAATTTCCTTCATAGTTCAGTTGGTTTTGTGTTTTCCTGCTGCCTTCTTGCCTTGTGTAAATAAACTGCAGCTAAAGCTGCATACTCTTCACCTGAGCTGGTTTGCTCCCGGGAGCATCCGTGTTGCTGGTTATCCCAGGGCTCCACCTGCCCTCCGGTTTGTTTACCAGGAAATCAAGATGTGTAAACTGCAGGAAGCACTGTTTGACCCTCTCCGACGGTATCTCATTACAATAATTGCTAATCTCTGAATAAGACAGCCATGTTTTGTGTGTAACACGCAGGGAGGCTGTGGTAGATATTAGATGCTTCCTCAAACACAGCCTTTTCAGCGCTTACTTGGATTTCGTTTTCGGGATAGCTTTTGACAATAGGCATCTGGCGATCTTTGCGCTCTGCAAGCTCGGGCAGGATAGCATGTGTGCTTTCTTCCTTCTTGGCTGAAAAAACCCAAACAACAGAACCCCCCCTCCACCACCCCACGGCTTGTTTTGGAGTGCTGTCACTGCTCTGTAGCGACAGGATAATGGCTACTTCCTGATTAAACCACTCTCCACAGTAAGCTGTTCATGTTCTCTCTCTCTTCTCCTGTGCTTCTTCCCCCTGTCTTCCCTGGGTTAATAGTTTAAAATGTTTATAGATTGAAGAGGAATATAAAAAGAATTATATAGATTTGCAAATTTAGATTTTTTTTAAATTCTAAGACAACTACTGCTTTTTTGTAATGCTTATAGTGATGAGCAAATATATCTGATTTTCATGAGATTTAAAAAAACCCCATGTATTAAGGTCTATTTAGGTTTCAGACAAATGGTATTAACTTTATGAAACATTCTGGTGAATACTCATTGGGCAAATACAGTGACATAAAATGCATGTTTCATGCACATTCCGAAGTGTAGGTATTTCATAATCTTTTTGTCACTTGCAGAACTGTTTTGTGTCTAACAAACTTAGTCTTCAAATAAAACAGAAGAGCCTTTTTGTCAGCTTTTTTTATATGACTGTGTAAGTGCTGTTTCTATCGGTATTTCAGTTGATATGTTATTTTGCTTCCAAGTAATTTCTCAGCTCTTGCTGCTGAGGACCAGGAGAGTGTGACAGCTGTCACTCAGTGTGCAGGTCCAGTTTTATTTTGCTCAAGCTCGTCAGTCTGACAGATTTCATGTTGTAAAACAGTGGTTGCAGTGCATTTTTGGTCTTACTTGTCTCTGTTAAACAGGTCTACAGGGATTTTTGTTTTTATTTTGTTTGCTTTTATGTTACGTTAATATAATTGGCATAGCATTTGTTGTAGTGCTGTACGTGCCATGATAAACGTTACTGGAATTCTATAGCAAATAATACCAATGCATGTTCTTGGGTGCTTTGTGAAAATTTAGAAAAGTGCTAAATCAAATGTTGCAGTTCCAAAATAAATTAATACTAAAATGATATTGTGTTCTTGGTACCAAAAACTTATTTTCTTTTTATTCCGCTTTGTGAGCTAGAGTATGAAAAACCCTCTAGTGAGTTCCTAACCAAAATTATTGTTGCTCCTCAAAAGTTCACATTTTGTATTATCGTATCTTACTGTGGAAATAATTTTATGTGAAATTTCATTTAGTAACAGGAGGTATCCACTACATTAACAGAAACTGGAACTGAAAATGAATATGGAGAAAAGGTATGATTCAGTTAAAAGAAAAAGAGATGTTTTTATAATAGATGGTTACAAAAATAGATATTTTTGAATTAAATAGCTGTTATTTAAAAAATTGTGAAGTAGACAGCATATCTGTTTCGTTCAGACTGTGAGAAAAGTAAGTAGGTGAGGAACAATGTCCCTCCAGGTTGGGGTAGAGAGAAGTTTTTGGAGGTGCTTGACCTATTAGTTCGCTGGAGTTGTTAGCTATAAAGAAAAGGGTGTGGACAGTGAAGTGCTAGAGCATGTAGATACAGGTCTATTTTGAGGAGAACAAGGCAGGAAAAATGCCATGGGGAAGAAAAGAGGAAGGATTCCACCTACATTACTTGTTAAAGGGCTCTCGGGGAGCGAAGACCTGGTATTGGGAAGCCATTGATTTGAACTGTTTTTTTCCCAAAATACTTATCCATATATTCTCAGGATTACTGAGCAGTGAGTACCAGTCACTTATTCTTTATGAAACTATGACCTCTTCATCTTGAGAACATTAACAGCAAGGTAAAGGTTTCACAGGATAGCTTTAGGTTTCATACATGTTCAGCTTCCCTTACAAGCCCCTTAACACTGGTTTTTGGAAGCCCAGTGACCTGGAGTACTATTCAGTGCTGTTGTCTCGTAAAAAATAAGATTCCATTAGTGTTTTTAACAAAATACTGAATTGCTCCTGTTAATAGATAAACTTTATAAAGTTTGATGTTCCAAATAATTTACAGTAGTGCTTAATATTGACACTGTCTACAAAATGTCCTAGCTTGGGTACCAGCAAAACATGTATTGTCTTCCAGCAGACTCCCTTGCTGTCCAGCTGGCTTCTTGTACCCCTGCTTCATTTTCTCCAGTGTCCTACAATCCTGGTGTTTCAAAAAAGTTTAATCTTTCTGCATATTCCACCTCTGTAGAGGCTCTTAAACTCACAGCTCTGTGCCTCACAGCTGACCTTATTGGCTCAAAGTTTCAGCCTAACTTACAGAACCAGATTCCTGCAGAACAGGTGGAACACGATGGGAGCTGCTGAGCTGCAGCTCCTGGCCTGCCTCCCTACCTGGGGAGATGGAAGTGCGGGAAGCAGCTGTGGTCAAGGAATAAAGCTGCTCTTGCCACACGGGGAAGGACAGATCCTAATCCTGGGTCCAGCCAAAGGGCCTTGTGGTGCGCCTCTTGTATCATCCTCTTGAAGTGAGGAGGGTGGCAGGAGTTGGGGCTGCTCAGGCTTCCTGCTCCCCCACCCCACCAAAGAGCCACAGTTTTCTCTCTTGCTCGGATATGACCGTCATTGTCTGCTCTGTGTTTGCAGAGTACGTTTGAGTTCAGAAAGAATGGTTTATGGGAGTACTGTGTATCACTTTTAATCTTTAAATGGTTTCCAGGCTTTGCCAAGAAAACAACACCTGTACGCCTGAAATAGTCTCCTGTCTTTTAACCAGTGTTCTTTAACCATGTAGGAAAATGTAATGTTTAGCCTGTGGCTTTGCTTTGTTAGAAGCTTGAAATCTAGATATAGTACTTTTGTTTTGTAGGTAAAACTACAGATGGCTTATTATCTGCTTTCTTTCCAGTATGTGGAAACAAAAGTGTGATCTGTCAGGGTTTTTTTTATGTCTAACCACTTCCTTCAAGTGTGTAAATAACATCAAGTTGTTAGATTTGTATGTGCTTGGTTTGTGAAAATAATGTGGTAAATGGAGCCAGCTAGGATAGTCCTTCTGACATCCTGAAGCTGTGGCTTCCATTGAATCTTGATTTTATTTCTTTGTATCTTAAGAACTCCATTATTATTCCCTCTAGTTCCTCTGTTTAGGTAAACTTCAGTAGACTCTATTGTTTTATGGGGTTTTTTTGTTTGTTTGTTTGTGGATTTTGTTTTTGTTTTGTTTTTGCTTAAATCCATGAGTTTTATTAAAAATATTCTAATGCCTTTAAAACTGGAAAAAACGATGAACAAACAACCTAAGAAAGATATTTTGGAAAAGGAGGTGCATGCTGCTGATGAAGCTGACTCAAAACAATGGCTGGTATGGCATGGAGCTCTTCCTCCTAGAACTGGTTCAGGGTTTCCAAAGACCTGCCTGAGTGCAACTGCATGAAAATGTGGACACCTTTTACCTGTGTCTCAGATTATTAGTGGGAACCATTACATTCCTGCTAGATGACACCACAAGGTGCTTTTAAGAGTTCAAAACTGAAGAAGTAGCATTCCTCAGTGATGAGTTTTTTTGGTCAAAGTGCCAAAACTCACTCAATGACATGAGAGACTGATAGACTCCTTTGCTGTCATGTGGGTTAAAGCTAGTTTTCACTGGCATTGGAGAACTAAATGTACAGTTCAGCTGTTTGGCTTTTTCTCCTTTTGTTTAAATGTAAAATGATATTAATGTTAGAATAATGAGACTAAAGTCTGGTGCTATTCTAAAGCAAAATCAGGACCCAGTGCAAAGCTTTGGGCTGGTACAGGTATACATTGAAAAGATTTGTTTCCCCGAATGCTTTTCTGGAACTCTGACTTGGTGTCCCAGAATTCATTTCTCATCAGATTTTGCTGATGGTTTTAGGTTTTAGCAATATTTAAAGGTGTAGAATAGTAACTTTAATTGTTAGGATGATAAATCTAAAAAAGAAACCCAACAGAAACAAAAAAACCAAACCCTCTAGACCATTTGTTCGGAAGGACTGACTAACATCCTTGCCCTTTCTTGCTTGTTGGAGTATGAAGAGGTATTATGGTAGTAAGTTTAGGACTGCAGGGAGGAAGAATCCTTTTCTAAGCATCCTCATTCTTATGGGGGAGTGCCTGTGAACTAGTTCTGAGCTCATTATTTTGGCACGCGTGGAGTTCATACACTCAAACAGGTATTGGATTTGTAGTTATTTCTTCCCCGAATTATCTTCAGCTTGTGCTTTTAAAGATTAATTGTTTGGAGTTTTTTGTACCCAGTCATTTTTTTATGTGCCATTTTTCCAGCACGAAGTCAAATAATACCAGGTGGGCAAAATACATTGTTTGTAGCGAGTTTGAGTGGTCTTGTATATATGTGTTAGAGCAGATACTTTAGGCTTCAGGAAGTTAGCCTTTGGTTTAATGCCTTCCATTGTTATTTGGCAAAGACTGGTAAAGATTGGCAAGGTTCGGTTGTGGAAGCTAAGCTGAACTGTTATGCACAAAAATAAAACCTAATATTAATCCCAAGACAGTATAAAATATTGCAGTGATTCAGGCACATGGTGTGACTTTTGAGGATGGTCCTGTGCAGGGCTAAGGGTTGGACTTGATGGTCCTTGTGAGTCCCTTCCAACTCAGCATATTCTGTAGTTCTGTGATTTGTTTGTTCATTGGTTTGGTTTGGTTGGTTTGTTTTTCTTTTTTGGATTTTATTTTTTTTTAACAGAAAGGTTTGTAAAATGTCGTTTCTGAAATTGTGAATCATTTGTTTCAGTTTGGTAACCAAATCTGTTGAAATTGCGTTGGGTATTTACCAAACTGATGCCAGAGAATCTTTGCATTAGAATGTTCTTCAGAACTGCTGTTATTTCAGCCTCTAAAGTCATGTTGAGTCCAGGCTCTGCATCGATTTTAGGAGGTGTCAATACTTATTTTTTGTTTAGCATCTGCTTACAAGTGTTGGGATACAGACACGTAGTGCCGTCATCTCCACTCCATGAGCGATGTCTGCACTGTGCTACTGCCACCCTGCTGTCTAAATCGTGACTGCTGCTCTTCTTAGATGGGTGGATTGCACAGCTTTTCCACTGGTGGAAGTATCTTATGGAAGAGGGTTCCTCTCTTGTCACCTGATTGAAATTTGCTGTGCGGCAAGAAGTGACTTGGGCAGCTGCTTTTGTAGGGTGGTATTTGTGGCTGCAAGTGTTTACATCTGTGTCAGAAGCTCTTTCCACCCATCTCTTTTTTGTGTTTTGAGGGTGGTGGTGTCAACTTCTCCTTTCCTAACCCAGCGTAAAAGTGAAAATAACAGAAGGTGAAGAGGTGCTTACTTTTAATAAAAGTGGTGACTGCAGAATATGCATGTATAAAGTTGATAGGCTCATACAGGATAACAGCTATTGCAGATATATTTGACTTCGGGACAGTAGGTTTAAATTAGATATTAGGAAGAAATTCTTTACTATAAGGGTGGTGAGGCCCTGGTGGTGATGGCATGACAGGTTATGGACTGCCCATCCCTGGCATTGTTTGAAGCCAGGTTGGATGGGCTTGGAACAGCCTGGTCTAGTGGAAGGTGTCCCTTCCTGTGGTGGGGTGTGTGTATAATGAGACGAGCTTTTGAGGTCCCTTCAAACCCAAACTGTTCTATGATTCTACTTATATATTATTTAAACCAGACTCTTAGTGTTGTTATTTTGGGTTTGAAATGTTTGTTTTAGGTAGACTTGTGTCACTTCAACATTAAGTGCCTCTCTGCAGTGCTGTGTTGCCTCATGGGTGCCTAGTATGGCCATACACTTTTTGTGGTACAAATTGGGTGGATTAGATGTCTTGCCTAGCATTACGCAGCTTTCAGGAATATATTCTGAGGTTTATCCATAAATGAGGCTTATGGAGGATTGTAACTTAACCTGACCTGTATGCCCCTCTTCCCTCCATGGACTGTAAAGCAAGTGAATTGTAAGGCCCTATTTGTAAGTATTTTTTCTTTACCGTAATAATAAAGATTGCAGAACGTGTGAATGCAGAAGTATTCAAAGTGACATTTATTTCTAACTAAAAGGAACACCATTACTTGAAAAATAGGAGAAAATAAATTTTTCGAGTTGCACCTATATTTGCATGTATTGTTTAATGAGGAATTTATCCTGTTGAATGGAGTCAAAAGAGATGCATTGTTTAAAATGTCATTTTATCCTGAACCTATTTAAAATGGCCACTGTGTATTACCAACTAGTAGAATGGCAGCTGAATCCCTTCTCTGTTTTCGTTTTTGCAGGCCAGTCCTGACTCAATTATACCAAACGTAAAGAGTCAGATCTGCTTTGAAGTGCCTTTTAGCAAGTCACCTTCTCTGGGTAAAGACTGTTGAAAAAACGTTTATGGAATTGTGTTTGTGATTTTATGAATCTTTTCATTCCTGTGGAATCTGATGCAATAGATAACATATCACTGAATCTGGTCTAGTATGAGGCAGGGGAGGGCTATAAAGCCCATTTCGAATGTAATGCCGGAACATACAGTCTGGTTCACGCAGTGTAACTAGAGTAATGCATTAAGAGTATTTGTGCGTAGAAGTCTTTGTAGTTTGTATGATACCTATGAAACACAAGCCAGTCTTGCTGTTGATTTACTAAAAAAGGTTTTATTATGCTAGTTGATTTACTAAAAGAAATTTTGATGCGGTGACTTTTTTCCCTGGAGAGCTTTACGTAAAGTGCTTAGAGTAAATTATTGAAAGTGACGTAATTGCAGTGCCATTCCGCAAAACGTCGAATATTTAGCAACTGACTTGGCCTTTAAGGTTTATGCAGTATTTGAGACATGTAAAATGGGTCTCAGTAATTACATTGTCACTTCTATTTGAGTTTAAACATCTCAGTGTGTAAAACATTGTAGCTGTAGTAGACTGTGTGGAAGGTGTGTGAGCAGACTTGGTCACCAGAGCAGGGAGCCTTTGGTGTTTACAGGTGGTCTGTGACGAGCTGCAGCCCTTCCTGTGGGGACCTCGCTTCCTTTTCTGCCAGGTTTTGGTCAGGGCGCTTGCTTGTTTTGCGTATCTTTTGGCACACCACTGGTTTTATCTCCGCTCCTCCTTGGTTCGGTGGCCCTTGTGGGAGGTGTGGAACCCACGGATGCTGCCTGGCCTGCGGAGTCACCTCCCAGCCAGCACCCAGCCTCTGCATTCAGCTCTTGAGCACTGACCTTCTGGGGCATTTCCTGTCTGTGATGAACTCTGCTGTGCTGGACTGTGTGTTCTGAGACATCCCGATGTGCTTCCCTTCAGCAGCTACAAGACCTCTAGCATCAGAGCTCTCATTGACACGAGAAGTAGCTGTGGACTGGTGGTATTATGACATGACACAATTAAATACCTTGTGTAAGGCAAGAGAACATCAGATGTTGTGGAACTCTTCCATAGTGGCTGTCAAATAGTTTTTTGAAATTTCCCTTGGTAACTGAGGAAGAGTGAAGCGTATTTTTACCCAACTCCTTTTTCCCTGTGTCAGAGGTAATAGTTGAAATAATGAAGCAATACATGGGAGTGTAGAGGTTAAACTGGAATCTGGAGGTGGGTTAGTCTAGTGTTTAGATGTCTTCAAGACACAATTAATAGTATTCACACATCCCAGCTAACATTGACAGGATGTAATTTTATCCATTATACTATCCTATGAAAGGAGTTATTTGTTAATACTGCTTAAAGCTAAGAAAGGTTTGGGGGATTTTTCTCTGTTAGGGTACATTTCAGCAAAGGTTTTGAGCATAGAATAGCAATTTGATTTACTTTAGATGAGTTTCAACTTGTTACATTTGAAAATTATTTGATTGTTGTTTCCTTTAGTAAACATTTACTTGTTTTTGATGTTTCTGTTTTTATTAAACGTTAGTAATTTTTTCTTTAATTTTTTATTTTTCCCCAGAATACAAAATTTTGCTTGTGTAAAGCTTCACGTTCTTCCCTTCTTGTTCCTTTTTACTGAGAGGTTGCTTTCTGTTTTCATTGGGTTCAGTTGCATTAATGATTATTATTCACAATGAAAAATTCTGGGAAAATAACTGGAGTTTCAGACAAGGCATTGAGAAGAACTGACACAAATCACTACACCTGGAAAATAAAAAAGTGTTTTTTTCCTAGCTTTATTTATTGATTTTCTTTTACAAATATGAGAGATTAAAAAACAATCATGAAAGTTCATTCTAAGTATTGACTGACAAGATACATTGCAATGGAACTAACGTCTAATTTATACTTGAAGTTAAAAACAATATGGATCTTCTGTAGCTAGTACGGACTTTTTTTAGTCACAGAACGCATTAGGTCTACAGTGTAATTATTGCTGATCCTGACTAATGACTGTTTCGGGGATTATCTCTTTTGGAGTCAGCCATCTGCTGTGGTTAGAGTAATTAACTACACATAATTAAGGGTTGACTTAGTTTGAAATCAAAAGTATGTATGTCTCTAGGAAAAGAATATAATTTCTTCAGTTCAGAATAATTCAGGAATACCAGTATTCCAGTTCTCTATTAAAGACGTAAGCAGCTAAATTAGAGGTTGAAAAAGCACCTTCTCAAAAATACCTCCCAGACTCCGGCAAACTGAAATAAGCGGGGGGCAGAGGAAGAAAGGGGAGCCTTAAAAGGGCAGTTTATTGCTGTTCTGCCCATTCTTCTGCGATGCTGTGTTACCAGTTCAAACAGATGGCTTATGTTGGTTAAAAGCTAAATTTACATTTCTGTATTAAAAAAGTATTGATTTGCCAAGGATATCTTCCTATTTATGACTCAAATATGGATTGCTTGTAGGTGGTTCTTAACTATGCTTATTTATAAAATACGTTGGATGGTCACATCTGAGGAACTACAGGCCTGTCAGCCTGACCTCGGTGCCCGGGAAGGTTATGGAGCAGATCATGCTGAGTGCCATCACATGGCATGTGCAGGACAAAGAGGGGGTCAGGCCCAGGCAGAAGGGGTTTATGAAAGGCAGGTGCTGCTTGAGCAACCTGATCTCCCTGTATGGCCAGGTGAGCCACTCATCAGGTGAGGGAAAGGCTGTGGATGTGTCTGCGTAGACTTTAGTAAAGCCTTTGCTGCTTCTGTGACAGCCTTCTGCTGGAGAAGCTGGCTGCTGTGGCTTGGGCTGGGGCACTGTTGACTAGGTTAGAAAGTGTCTGGATAGTTGGGCCCAGAGAGTTACATCCAGCTGGGGCCGGTCACCAGTGGTGTCCCCAGGGCTCGGGATCGGGGCCAGTCCTGTTCAGTATCTTTGTCAAAAACCTTGGTGAGGGGCTTGAGTGCACCCTGGGTCAGTTTGCAGAGGACACCAGGCTGGGCGGGAGGGTTGATCTGCTGGAGGGCAGGAAGGTTGGAAAGGCTCTGCAGAGGGATGTGGGCAGGCTGGATCGGTGGGCTGAGGACAAGTGAGTGAGGTTCAACGAGGTGAAGTGCTGGGTGCTCCAAGAACCCCCTGCGGGCCCAGGCTGGGCAGAGGGCTGGAAAGCTTCCAGCGGGAAGGGCTCTGGGGGTGCTGGTCGAGGACAGCTGAAGATGAGGCAGGTGTGCCCAGGTGGGCAAGAGGCCAATGGCACCTGGTGTGTACTGGGCACAGGCCCAGGGCAGTGCCCGTCCCTGTGCTGGGCAGTGCTGAGGCCCCTCAAGGGCTGTGTCCAGTTCTGGGCCCCTCACGGCAAGAAAGGCACGGAGGGGCTGGAGGGTGTGCAGGGAAGGGAAGGGAGCTGGGAAGGAGCTGGAGCAGCAGGAGGGGCTGAGGGAGCTGGGGGGGCTCAGCCTGGAGAAAAGGAGGCTCAG
>JAWMRA010000164.1:107148-134984 GCA_035584735.1 Pseudotriccus pelzelni
TGGCACTCAGAGCTCTGGGCTGGGGACAAGGTGGGGATGGGGCACAGGGGGATCCATGGGCTGGGAGGGCTTTTCCAACCATTGAGGTTGCCTTCTGTGATTCTGTGGTAAAGACTTACTTTAATGCTATATTATTCTACACAACATTACAGATGGTTGTTTTTGTGGTTTTTGTTGTTCTTTTTTGTTTGTTTGTTTTGGTTTTGGTTTTTTGTTGGGTTTTTTTTTAATTTTAGAGTTCTGCTTTTTTTTTGAGAGGGACTGTAAGTAAAATAAGAAGTTTCAGTTTGAGTTTTGAATGCGGTTTGCATTAAAGCTTAGAAGGACCTCCCCTTTTACAAGAGGTTACTGCAGTAGTACCATTTGGATGTGTTTCTGATTTTCCTTATGCTATCTGTAGATACAGTAAGTTCATGTAGCCATGCATAAAACAATGAATACCAAAATACAACAAATTCATATATGTACAAGGAACGCTTGTAGACATGTATGCCCTACAATGGAGGGCTCAGATAAGATCTGTCATTCATAGTCACTAAAAAAGTACTTAGTCATCATTATTGGTGTCTGTTTATTGATCTCTGTATACTAACAATTGTACATTTTTTTGTAGCACAAAATAACACGTGTTTGCATGTGCTACAGACTTACTGCAGATGCAAACTTAAACCATAATCCGTTTTGAAGGGGATTTTTATTAACCATTATCCTTAAGAGTAATTGTAAAATTGAATGGACATACACGTATGTTATATGTGGTATACAAAGTATTTTTCAGTGGCCTGCCTCCACTGAGTAATAGTTCAGATGAATTATAGCCACAGATTACTAAAGATCCGTGATGTATTCTTTGTCTGTGGATAGAAGATGTTTAATTGGAAAATAGTATGCATTTAAGAGTTCTGAATTAAAAAATATTTAATAATATTTTTCTTTCATAAATTATCTGAAGGAAATAGTTTTTGTGATTGCTGCTGTTATTCTGAGGTGAATGGTCATAGCCCTCATATTCAGTGTATTAGCAGATAAATTCTTTTTTGTGACATATGAGTGTAAGTACTTGATTTTTCTGTGTTTGCAGAAAAAAACCTAGTTTTCTTCTGCATGTGTGTAAATGATGTGTGATAAATTGGGCTGTAAAGACTAAAAGCAGTGAAGTCTTTGGGTGTTGTGGTGGGCCGAGCGGCCGTTCGCAGGTGATGCAGAGGGTGGGCAGTTCTGTGTGACAGACTGTGCCTCCCATGCCAGCAGAGTTTTCACTTTCCCAGAGTACTGTCTCTCGTTCTGCCAGCAAAGCCTGGAGATTTCCCCGGTACAGAGAAGTGGCCATGTATAAAAACTATTAATGATGAGGAATTAACAGTTCAGTTAAAATCAGCACAGTGTATCTTCACAATGTTTTGTGTGTTTTTCCTTGGATTTTGCTTTTGTATTTGCTTTGTCTTTTTAAGATTCACTTTTAGTGGCTGAGAGGAACCACGGATACTGCATCTTTCTGGAGATGCAGATAACAGCTTTTATGCTGGCTTTCCATGGAGCATTTGGGAAGTCACTGTCTAATATAACTTCAGGTTAGAAGTGCTGTTTAACACATCAGTTTTCTAAATTGTTTAAAATAGTACTTGGAAAAGTGGGTCTTTCTTGTGTACTTGGCATTGTTTTATAGGTACTGGGAGTGAGATTTTGTAGCAGTTGCTTGACTTTGGCTCAGTACTTGCCCCCCTTGCTTTCCAGTGGTAAATCTGACAAAGGGTGTTGCCTCTGTTCCTGGGAGACTCTAGGACAGGAACCGGTTTCTTGGGAGTATCCCTGTTCGGAGTTCAATGTGCTTAGTCTTGTTGCTTTTTTAATAATCCAGGGACTCTGAGAAGACTTCTTCCCCACCTTATTTATACTCTGATCCTGACTCACCATCAACTGCAGCTCTGGCAGATTGTCATTCAGGCTGTTGATGCTGCTACCGTTATGCTAAGACATCACTGGTTTGACTGCATTTTTTAAGTACTTGAGAAACTGCTTCTCAACAACTAGTGTTTTTAAGAATAATTTTGCTGTCTGTTTTCCTTAAAATACACATGCTCGTTCAGTGAAATAAGTCTGGTAACTTTTGATTTAGAGAATTCATGGCACAAATAAAAACGTCATATTTTTTATGAGAAGCTCATCAGGAAACAACAAAAAAACACCCCTACCAACTTACAGGAGTTCTTATGTTTATACTACCTTACCATAATTGCCAGGCCTTTCCTTAAATTAAGAGTCTAGGATATGGACTTTTTAGCACATACTACAGGTTCTTCAAAGCTGGTGTCTGTCAGAGAGCAGCAGGAGCAGGGTTGCTCTGCAAGGAGGGACAGGCTGGCAGTTTGAGGATTATGCAGGCAGGGCTTTTGCTGGCTCTGGCACAGTCCCACGGGATCTGGACACTGCTGGTCACAGAGTTAGGCAGAGTAACGGAACCTGTCAGGCCCAGGGCCCATCTTTGATGTAGTCTCATCAGGAGTGGCAGAAGATGGGAGCTGATACTGTCCTAGAGGAAAGGTAGAACGTGGGACATAGGATCTTGGCAGGAGGGCTGGGCATGGGCAGGTTGAAGTTTGGGTTGTCTCTGGCAGGGGCTGAAGGGGCCAGGCTGGGCTGACCTGAGCTGCAGCTCCCTGGCACAGAGTGTGGGTAGTGGTCCCAGCTGAGCCCATAGGCCTTCAGGTAGAAATGTGATGGAACTCTGAACAGCACTGCCTCGTTCCCTTAATGCTGCACCTGTGCTGGGTTCCTCATGGCTGGGGGCTGTTAGTGGGATGTACTTCTCGTGTGAAGCTCTTGTAGGAACGCCTCAAGAATTTAGTGCAGATCCTGAGACGCAGCACAAACAATCCTGTAGTCCCTTGTGATTTCCTTTCCTGCCATGGAGGAGAGACATTTCTTTTCTTTCTTACAGATATGGAGTCTGGAGAGCGGTTAACGTCACCTTCAGTCTCCTCTGCTGCAGCTGCTTCCACTCCAGCATCCTTGACACCATCGGGAGCTTCAGAAGGATCAAAAGGTGGCCTTTCCACTGGAGCTGCAACACTGAGCTCCACCATCAGCACATGTGGTAAAATTGACTCAAGTCTATATTGCAATGTAATTTTAGTGTTTGCCAGCGTTTGTAATTATTATTACAAGTCAAATATAAAAAGGTTGCACAGATGCATCAGAGAAAAATGTTTGAGGTTTTTTTGTTTTGCCAAGCAATATTCATTTCCTGTGAATACATTTTATATAGTACTTACTTATTGAAGTAATGAAATTAATTAAAAATTACCTCTTTAAAATGTGAAGAAATTTCAGTTCATAAGGCTGCCTTGAAAGGAAGGATCAAGTAAAGGGTTGATCTAGCAAACTCTATGCCACTTTCAGATTAAGATCTAATAATCAACTTTGTGAATACACATCACGTTCTCAGCATTCGAGCCCAACCCATACTGTATTTTTATATGTGGATGAATGGTTTCTTATAATGGAACTTGAAATTGAAAAGGTCTTGGATAGTCTTGACTAGAATGAAACATCTTGTTGAATCAGAAACATACATAAAAGATTTCTCTATGCAGCAATCTCATTTTTTGTGAATGAAACTCATATTTCAACTTCATGATGCCTATGTCATCCACAGAACAAGAAATGATAAATAACTCTTTCCCGCTGCTTCTCTCTTCACTTTTGAAGAGATGATTTTTTTTAAAAAATTTTCTTATTTTTTGGAGAACATTCTTTTTGTTAGCCTTGATATTAGTGATTCTTATGACATATATTGTAAATAGAAGTTTTTTCATCTTAAATTCTTGGTAATTCAGAACTTGGTTCTTGCAGTAGAGTGAGCAAAAATATGTTCTACAAATTGAAAAACTCTTCTGCCCTGATATTACAGAGTGAGTAGATTCCAAATGCGCTCCTACATCCTGCACGTGTTCATTTGCAGCTGCCCCAGGAAGAAAAGTAGGAACCAGAATGTCTGAGTACCTAGAGTTATGTCTCACCTATTTATTTTAATTTCTCTAGAATCGGCCAGAGGAGTTCTTAATTAAAACTCTTCATGAATAAATGACGATGTATTGTGTTTTTCAGTCCTCCACTGCAAATGCAGCTCCAAAAGAATTTTTTGACTGTGTTCATCAGCCCGTGCTATTTGAATGGGTTCTCGGTGGTGGTCCCCGTAATGTAGCAGGAGTTCATTAGCACGTGGCTATAAATGTACAGTTCCAGCCTGAGGATTTCTGTGACTCCTTTACCTCTCCTTGCTGCTTTTGCTTTGTAGATATTACAGGATGTAATTTTGTATGTCCTGTAACACTGCGTGTATATATAAGACACATGTTTGGTCTGCCAAAATTCAGTAAGATGGAACATATGAATCATGTAATAAAGATACTCAGCTGTTGGTTTCCGTCGTCACTAGAAAACCCAAGTAGTTCTTCAGTACAGGACTTCAAAAAATCTGTTCTCAATCTTTATTTTAAAAAAAGGTTTCATTTCTGTCTGGTAGCTAATAGTCATAAAGACTGATAGTAATTCATGTTTTTGGTGGTCTGTTGTATCCACTCAGAAAAGGTATAGGCTGTCCCAGAGAAATCCCACAGAAGTGTTTATGCTGTCAGCCAGCCAAAGACTTTTCCCATGCATGATCCTGGGTGGAATGGCAACTTCAGTGAGATTCCTGAATGTACAAGCTACTCTGTAGCCAGGGTAGAGTAATATTTTAGCCTGTTCCTGAAGTGAGGTGTTCTTCACTTCTGTGATATTTAAAAAAACCACAAGAATGTGTCAATCTCAATCTGATAATTTAATTATCTTAAAATTTAAAAATGCATTTTTCTAGTATCTAATAAATTTAAAAAAAAAATTAGCAATTATTCTTACTAAGAGAAGGTAAAGGCATCTTAATCTATGCATGAGATTAGAGAGGTTCTTTCAATTCCAGTTTATCTCTTTATTTTCTTTGCAGCAATCAATAGTTTACTAAGTAGTTTCTGTGATAAATTTGATTGCATATTCTGTCAGGTCCCAACAATACATGGTGAGTTAGAACTGGGAGTCTTTATGCTTTGCCAGGGAGATTAGACTACAAATAAATTATTTTGGCATATTCTCAGGTGAAAAAGACAAAACACCTGTGTGAAACCATTATGGAATATATCACATACTGTTAGTTTAATTGGTTAATGCAAACTAGTTGCTGAATAATTAAAGCATTCTATTCAAGTAAACAGGTACTTTACTTACTTTCTTCTTGTTCACCCATTGCTGAAAATAAGAAGGCACATTGGGAAAAGTAAATTGACTTGGGAAAGAGGTTTAAATTCATCCTCACAAGAATGTTATCAACTCTGAAAGAATATGAATCAACAGCTTTTTCTCATATGAGAACCATAGTTCAGTGTTTGGTGTCTGTGAGAGTTACCATGTTACAGATACTTTTTAAAATACAGCTTAGGAAGTCTGTGCTCTGTGTATGTTCATTATATTCTTACCTCTTCAGAGTTAATCATCTGCAGTGTTTGTGCCTAAATTATGTATCAGCGTTCTCAGTAGCGTGCAGTTTTGTCAATCCCTTTCTAAAAATTTATTTTTTTTGAAAATTAGTCCAAGTCCTTGTGTGCTTGATTCTATGAGAGCATATTTGGAGTTTATTAAAATGCCTTGTGTTTTTGACGTGCTTTACTGAGATATGCAGTGCTTTTCATTTACGTGAAGAGATTTTTGATGTTTCTCTCTTTGTATGAGGGCTCTTGTTTTTCAAGCCAGTGTTGGACTGGGTGATGTTACTTATGTAAGTATAAACCATTTCCAGCCTTTTCCATGCTTTACAGCTTCTTACACTGAGCGACCAGTACTAGGAAATCACTCACATAAGTCGTTTGGAATTATGTGTACAGGGAGTTAGGAAGACTTACTGGTGTTGGGAGGCATGTAGAATGCAAACTTTGCTACCACTATAATGATTAAAGGACAACAGAGAGAGGAGGAAAATACATAGTAATTTCTGTTACCCCAAGCAGATCTCAGATTTGCTGTGTAAGGTGGAATTCCCTTAAATACCACATTATTTTTGTATTTCTGCTGGTTGGCACATTGATGCTATGTGTTTATTCAAGTATTTATTCCTATTTGGCTCTTTCGAAAAGCTTGTATTTTACCATGAAGTTCCTAAATATTAACAAAGGCATTCACAGTTATCATTCCTTGTTACTAAGAGACTGGCGTTGAAATGTGTGTTGCCCTTTGGAGTAATGCTTTCAATCATTATCTGTGCAGTGGCTACTAGAATTTCAAAAGTTGAGCTCAAAAATATTTAACCTATTTGAAGTAAGGCAAGAATGTTAAAGAGTGAGGTTTAATATGAGTCTTAGTTATGTAGAGCGTGTCTGAGGTAAGTTAGTAACTTGAAGAGTAAATTTAATAGGAAAAATTAAGGAAATAATAGAATTAATTGCTAAATATGCTGTTAGTGTTTTCGTCCAGTCAGAAAGCGGGAAAATGCCATTAAAGTTCAGTTTATTATTACAAGACTTGTTTCCATTTTTTCTTTGTTTTATTTCTTCCATGGTTTTAAATGCATATTTAAAAATGGATGGCTTCTCTTTTCTGGACACATTAGGTAATGGCTTAGGTAGCATGCAATGCATATTCTTACAAGGCCATCCATAGTAATGTGTTATATAGTGTGAAGTTACCTGCTCTTTTTTTGTGTGTGATGAAGAAAGATGGTGAACAACCTCAAAGGATGTTTTAAATTAAAAAGTCTTCAAAGTATTATGAAACCTTGCAATGCAATGTTGCTCATCACCGCTGTGGTCTGTGAGAGGGAAGCATTGTGGAAGAAGATACAGAAATGAGATTTGGGTTGGTTGTGGTGGGTTTGGGGGTTTTTTTTGGTGATAATTTACAGACTGATGGTAAAGACATTTGAGCTATGTTCAGCAGATGTAGAACTGAAATACAGTGCATTCAAACTCAGGTCAGAGGTATACGGAAATACTGTACACATCACCTGCAATAGTTAGCATCAGTGCAGTTAAGGGCAAAGGAATCCGTGCTTTGGAGAAAGGAAAAAAAAGCACGTGAACCAGAAATCTGAAATCAGGAAGAGGAATTTCACTGCATTGTGTATGTAATATTCCCATTATGTTGCTTTGTAGTTGCTAATAAATAAAAAAATCCTAGTGAGTGCCTTTGTGTTCCGAACACCCGGCATGATGAGGTACTGCAGTCAGGACGCCGTTCCAGAATTATATGCACTAACACACTTATAACATTTCAAATGTCTAGAAGGAGAAGTAGGACTAACAGGCAAGGTCAAGTAATGGTTTTTGTGTAAAAGTCCACCAGAAGCATGGTCAGTTTGCAGGGACCTTTGTTGATAATATGAGTCTCATGTGAGTCTCTTGGTAAACAGGGAATGTTTGGTCTTATTCTGCCTTTTTTGATGCACTGCTGTTGGTATTAACGTATGGCACAAATGAACTTACTGTTCTTTGATGTCAGTCTTTTCCTGCTTTTCCTTTCCGTTAGCAACTGTTCTGTTCTTTTGGATATGTATGCTTTTACAGTCTGGGAATTCCGTGCTTTGTCTTCCATCCCTGTGTTCAGGCTATCTCAAAAGTTGAAGTTTAACTCTGAAACTCCTATGAAGTTCTCTTTATCAGGATTACAGAATTTCTGGTCCTTTGTTTTTGTCTCTCATCTATGTTATTATAAATTCTTGCCTTGTCCTAACTTATGAACACGTGCTGACTTGCTATACTGTGCTTGCCCTCTTCTGTGCTGCCCTTTCCCAACCTCCCAGGTGTGTAGCAGCTCGAATAAACATTCTTTTTACTTCTTTTTGGTCATTTTCTCTTTTCTTTTTCCTTTTCACTTCTTTTCCTTTCTGCATTAGATTCACTCTCCTTACTGTTTAAGGTGTGCACAGGTCCACCTATGCTTATGTTTTACCTGTGATTTTTACAATCCAGTTCATCTAGCTGTGTTGTTTTTTCCCTCTTGTATTTATTTTCAGAATGCATTTAAATAAAGCTGCTGGCTTTAATGACTTAAGACCAGAGTTGCTGCAGGAAATGTGTGTCATTTGAGAGGTTCCAAACTGTTGTTTTACCTCTAGATTTAATAAATCTGCTTGCTTGCTCTCTCTTGATATCTATATGAATACATATATGTATTTCACATATTATATATATGCATGTATAGGTATATGCAATATACTTACTGAAATATTGAAATACACTGTTTAAACAACTGAAGTTTATTCTTTTTTCCTTTGTGGTGCAGAGTGGTGGCGAACAGCAGACGCGCACTCTCGTCCTGGGGCAGCTTTTTTCCCACCGCTCTTGGGAATTCCACCGCTGTTTGCACCTCCTGCACAGAATCATGATGCTGCTTCGTTCCACTCGAGAACTACGGGGAAAAGTAATCGGAGCAGTACAGACAAAGGTAATGGCTGCAGTTGTAGAGGGAATAATCGTGTTGAACTTCTGCACATGCAGAAAGATGTGGAATTGGAGCTTTACCTTTGATCATTCTTCCTGTTTGTAAACAGTTCTATAGAAATTGGTTCTGTTAGCTAAGCATGAGACATACAAGTGTGGGCTTTCAGTAACGAAATATTCTTTTGCTAATATTTCCCTCCCTCTTCTTCCTTAGATACTGTGTCTGGGACTGAGTAGCAGGGAAAGGTTTTCTTTTGAAGTCTGTGGTTTCTTTAGGGGGCCTTGTGCTTGCAGAGTGACTCCTGTTCCTGTACACATCCGAAGCAGGCACCAGGCCTTGTTTGTGGGGAGCACAGAGGGAGGGATTGCTGCAGGGTATTGCTGAAAAGAGCCCCAGGACAGCCCGTTCTTGCACTTCAGTATTTAGGTGGTATTGCACGCCTTTGGAAGATGAGAGAGACATTGGTTTGGTGTTTGGTACGAGGTCTGCTCAGCTTAGAGGAGAGGAGGCTGAGGATGACCTCGTTGCTGCCTGTGGCTTCCTCATGTTATGGGTGGAGAAGGAGGTGCTGGGTCTCAGCTCTGGGGTGTCTGGTGAGAGGACACGAGATGGTGTAAAGCTGCAGTGGGAAGTTCACATGAGTGTTGGAAAATGTTCATAGAGAGGGTGAACAGGCTCCTTTGGACAGTGCTCTTAGATCTGTGGTTTAGCTTTTAAGCTGTCCTGTGTGGAGTCGGGAGTTGGGCTTGATGGTCCTGATGGATTCCTTCCGACTTAGCATATTCTATGATTCTATGACTTGAAAATGGACAATTTCAGATTTTTTTCTCCCTTCTCATCCCGCATCTCTTACAGCATTAATTATGTTTGTCCTTTAAATAGTGGGTGTTCTGTATGTTTAAACTAAAATAACTCCAAATTGAAGTGGCACTTGGATGGCAAGCTTTTAGTATATATGGGGAGTAACCTGTAAGTAGTCTAGTATGTTGTTATGTGTTTATGGAAGCTAGGTTAGTGTGACTGGAGCATCTCAAAGAAAGAATCTGCTACTTCAGGTTTATTTTAAGTGTCACTTTGTAAATCTGTCGTCTTCAGGTGTAAATGGATCACTGAATGGGAGCAGTACCACTGCAGCGTCTGCTGTCAGCACGTCTGTGCTCTCCACGAGCGTTGCAACGTTGGCAGGGCAAGGGAAAGCTGTGACCTCAGGAGCAGGAGGGCGCAAATACAACCAGGAGCAAAGCAAAGTTCAGCTTCTGGACACCAGGGCTGACAAAATCAAAGATAAGGTAAATACACAGAAAGAAACTGAAGATTCAGACAAAAATTGACGTAAGTGTTCTGCACACGGCAGCATTTTGAAGTGTTGTTTCTGAGCGCAGAATGTTTTGGGTTCTTCCTCTCTGTGCCTGTTTTTTTTTTCTTTTCAAATTTCAGTCAGGATGCGTGTCAGCATTGCTCTCTTCTCCTTTGTGGAACCATTTGTCTTGAAGTGTAAATTCTGTATTATTGATAGACTTTCTTTTGATGTACAAGTACCTTTCTTAAGAGTGTTTTGTTCTGTGTCTTAACATTTAAGTTCTCTGTCTGATGCAGATAAATTTCAGGTTCTCAACTGTTTTGTTTCCTAAGTTCTATTTGTAAATTTTCTAATACTGAAGTGGAGTTGGTTGTTCCTAGTCTTACTCGACATTTGTAATGCTGACATTTGTAACTTCTTTCATCTGAAACTTAGAGGTAATTGGTATTTGTAAATGTAATGATTTGAACAAGCTTTCAAATGAAAACATAGAAAATACTCTAAATTAGAATTCCATCATGAGGAGGATTAACACACCCCACCACCACCCCTCCCTCAAAAAATCTGTATTTTTATTTCAGTGTGTTAGAATGAAGCCACGGCAGGTCATGAAGTCAGAGGAATAAGTAAGGGTGCAGATGGAAGTATTTTGTGCTGGGCTTTGTACAAGTGATGTTACATTTCTAAATTTCAAATATAACAGCTCTTTCCTCTTCTTCTAAAAAGTGTGGTTTGTTTTAAAACATCTTAGCTGTACTTCTCTAAATCTTCCTTTCTTTAGGATTTTGGTCTTTTAGTATTCATCTTCTGATTTCTTCGATCATCTCTCAGTTGTAATTTCCTTTTGAGAATGGTATCTAAAAAAATTTAAAAATAAATTTTTAGTTTGGTTTTTTTTTAAGGAAGACAAAGCTGATCCAAACTGTTTTTTACAGTTGATGAAAATCTTAAGAGTTACTTTTTGTGCAATGTTTTCTTCCTGAATTGAATTCTCGTCCCGTTGTCCTACCATCCTGGGGAATCCTAAAGTGCGGTCTTGCAAGTAACTTGTATTGTGAATTTTTTTGCCTGTAGTGTTTGAAAAACAACTTCTGGGTTGACAGAAGCATTGATCCTCAAAGCTGTAGTTAAAAGTTCTCATCCAGTTTCTTTTGTCTTGTGTGTGTATGTGATCATTCAAAGGGCTGTACATAACAGTGATAAGCCAAAATCTGTCCAAAAAATGACTGTAACACTATGTGGGATCCTCACTCACCGCAGTATATTTGTGGCGTCTCATGGTATGTCTGTGGAGCATAACAGTATTGGAGATAGATGTCATTGTGATGCTCTGATATGGTATCCATGACTAGGCCCTAATTTGATGTATTGCTTTGATATGTAGTGATGCCAACTGTTCTCTCAGTGTGTGTGGTCAGAGGAATACTTCAATGGAACTTTGTGACCAGTTTTTAATTTCCATCATCTTGTGAAACACTTTCTCTTTAAGGACAGCAGATCACTGTACTCCAGAGTCTCACTGTTCTTTGTTCCAAAGATTATATGTAATAGTAAGATTATATAACATGTTAAAGCTGAACCATTAACAGAGAATTCATCTTTCTCGTAGAAGCCCAGAAAAAAAGCAGTGGAAAGCTCTAGTAACAGTGACAGTGATTCGGGCTCCTCTTCAGACACCTCAAGTGAAGGCATAAGTAGCAGTGACTCGGATGACCTAGAGGAGGATGAAGAGGAGGAGGAGGACCAGAGTGCTGAAGAGAGTGAAGATGATGAATCTGATTCCGAAAACGAAGCACATCACAAAAGCAAGAACAAGGTAGGTAGAGCACCCTACGCTGCTGCTCACAGTCCTGTCACTGCAGGCTGTTTGTGACAAACTGACTTGTTCTTGTCTGTGAAAAAACAGCGAGCAATTATTTAACTGCGCGTTAATAAATGCTAAGGGTAGTCTTTTTAGGTTTGCTTCAGGGTTTTCTGTTTATGGTTTTTTTTGCTTCCTTTGTGTGTGAGCATGTCTATGTATTGCTGTTCTTTCCAGGCTAGGAGTTTAAGAGTTGGCAGACTTATTTTTGTTGTAAAATAGGAAATACAAAGAAATTAAGTACTGTGTGTTAATAGTGCATTGGAAATATATCTCTATGGATATTGCTTCAGCAGTTGCTTTTTTCCTAGAAGAATGATTACTTTCCCCGGTAGGCAGCAGAATGAGAAGATGGGAATTTTTGGTATCCTGTTAGATTTACAGTAAAAATACATTTAAGAACAACCATGGTTTAATACTCCTTCTCTGGTAAGCATTGTCTTCACATGCTGAAACTATCTGGGGAAAAAACCCCAACTGAATAATAAATACATTACAAGACTGATTTTAAATTATTATTGTTCATTCTCTGCCTAGAACAGTATACTTGTTTCATGGAGACTGATCATATGCATTGTTTTTATTAAAAGATTTTTAACTTATACAATGAACAGTCAAAAATACATATTTTGCAGGTGCTAATGCATAGTGGTGTAACAGATACGAAAACTGATGGACAAAAATCACATGAAAAGTCTCAAGAAAAAAGATCACACCAGCAGATACCTCTTGTGTCTGATTCCCAGACTCACTCATCATTCCAGTCCCAGCAGAAGCAGCCTCAGGTTTTGTCACAGCAGCTTCCGTTTATTTTCCAAAGCTCTCAGGCAAAGGAGGAATCTGTGAACAAACACACAAGTGTAATACAGTCTACAGGATTGGTTCCTAATGTGAAACCTTTGTCTTTGGTACATCAAGCCAAAAAGGAAACTTATTTAAAACTCATAGTTCCTTCCCCTGACCTACTCAAAGCAGGGAATAAAAATACCTCTGAAGAATCTCTCTCTTTGACCAGTGATGCCAGATCAAAACGGGTGCGTGAATGTTTTCATTATTTGTAATTTGTGTTGCTTGCTTAACAAGATGGAACATTGTATTTAAAAGAGCTTGACAGCACAATGTATTAAAGTTATAAGTATATATTTTTTCATAATCATGAAGTTTTTATGTGTTTTTAACGTTAGTCTGAATTTCTGAATGGTGTAAATTAATTAGACTGTGTGAATCATGCATCTCTTAAGGACAATGTGCAGCTAAAATCAGTATCCAAATAAGAAAAGTACTCATGGATAAATTGTGTGGCCTGGATATTTTTCCTGTGCTTACAGTTTCAGTGAGAATGCTGATTTAATGCTTCACTTACCTAGTATTGTAAGGACAGCTTCACTTCATTTCAAGTTGAATAGTTTAAAGTCAAAGTAATTAAAATATTTCAATTATGATTTAAAAAAAAAGAAGCTGAAAGCCTTTCTTAAAAAAATGTTCCATGTGACCTTGAGTTTTGTTTGCCTTTTAAAGACAGATATTTACGCACTGATAGCTATTAAAAATCAGTAAGGCTATTTCCATAGTTTTCTTGGAATCCCAGCTTGGGTTTGGGTTTGAAGATGCTTAAAGACCGTTCAGTCCCATCCCTGGCCATGGGCAGGGACACTGTCCACTATCCGAGCTGCTCTTTAGCTGGGGATCCTCATTTAGTGATTTGATTTCTTTAAAAGATGTACTGGAGGTATGCATTGTGTGAATATTTATTTTGGAGGTTTTCATAATTTAGATTCAGTTTGAAATGTTAGTAAGTTCAAGAATGTATTACGCTTGACTTAATTTTTAAAAATTGATTGAAAATATCTTTATCCATTTTGCTATGTTTTCCATCAAAGATGATGTGGGGTTTTTTCTTTGTAAGAATCTTTAGACTAAAGACAGTGTAAGCTTTACATGCCGAGCCGCTACTGATTAAGTTTTACCTGGTGGACCTTGAAGAACTACTTTTTCAGTTAAAAAATTCAGTGAAAATCATGCAAGACTTGTGTAACTTGTGGTTACTCATCTCTTCTGTGGTAGCCTGCTTTTGACATACTGAAAATTGCTTAGCAGATGTTGAAAATTTCCTAGTGCTCACCTGCCTGAATACTAAAGAAAACCAAACACCTCCACATTTTATTCCTGTCTTCTTGTTTCTTTAGGAACAATATAAACAGACATTCCCAGCAGCACAGCTAAAGAAACAGGAATCATCCAAGAACCTGAAGAAGGTTATCGCAGCTTTGTCAAGCCCCAAATCAACATCTAGTTCACCAGCTCATCAAAAACTGACATCCTGGGAAAACAACCATTCTAACCCATTCCTGACAAATGCACTTTTAGGTAATCACCAACCCAATGGAGTTATTCAGAGCGTCATCCAGGAGGCTCCTCTTGCACTCACTACGAAACCGAAACCCCAGACCAAGAGCAATGAAAGTGTAGCCATTTCTTGTAGTGCCCCCTTTTCTTTGCCAGTAAACTTGAGTGCATGTGGGAAAAAACCAGCTGGTAACCGGACACCTGTTATGCCCTCTACCTCTCCTGTGTTACCTGGCTCAGGAAAGGATAAACCAGTCAGCAATAATGCAGTAAATGCAGTAAAACCACAGCACCGCCTCCATTCTGCAAAACTGGTGGTGGAGCAGTTCAGAGGGGTAGACTCAGATGCCCCCAGCAGTAAAGACTCTGACGACTCAAATGAGGATGACGACGATGAGGAAGATGAAGATGAGGACGATGAAGATGATGATTCAGATGATAGCCAATCAGGTGGTTTAACCTTTTTAATAGGAAAAGCAGAAACTTTATTTTTTGAGTTTTGAAAACATGCGTTTCCCACAATATTTTAAAATAGGAGTAGGAAATATTGGGTCATCATGGCTTACAGTGGCCTACACATATCCCTGAAATAAGCACATCTCCTCATCCCCATTATATCACACCCAAAATCATGTTTGGGGTGTTTTGATACTTGGTCAGCTGTCCTGGTAAGGTGGCTCCATAGCCTTCTGGAAAGGCTGTCAGAGACTTGCCTTCCACATCAGCCACCTGACCTACCGCTCATGTACTGCTGACGTGACAAGGTGCTCAGGATGGGATGGAGATTAAGTCTAATTGATGGTCAATGATTCTAGCAGGAGCCTAGCTGCAAAACAGGCTTCCCTAACCAGAGAAGGACTTAAAAAGGCCTTCAAATTGTCAAGAGTGGCAAGAAAAGCATGTTTCTATGCCTCATTCAGGAGCACAGTAGTCCATGAGCAAGGACTTGGACAGTTCTAAGGGCTGCAGTCCATGCTACTATTTTAAAGGGTCTTAAACGACAGCAAGGACTGTTTTAAAGAGTTGATTGTATTCACAGTTACTCCTTTCTCCTGTGTGCTGATATCCTTTGGGTCCAGTCTCTACCTTCATTATTTTCTTTCCTTTCTCATCCACATACCCTGTACAAATCTTTTTCTCTCACAGCTGTAGCCCGTCTGTAGTTCCTTACCCTGCATATTCTTGATTGTACGCTGTTATGCTGTTTTCTTTCTCTTCACAATAGATTTCACACCCTGTCAATGCCCTTCTTGGGGTAGTGCCCAGCCATTGCCTGGCCAACGGGATGATTTAGCTGTAGCTCATTCTAGGGTGAACAGTCTCTTAAAACACTGCAGCTTCTGTCACTCATCTCTTCCCATTCAAAAGAACAGTGCATTATTACACAGAATTACTTTATGCTGTCATAGTTGTAGTAATTTTAAAGTTTAGGTAGTTAATTATAACTTTCTGTTTATACTCAGGAGGTGCTATTAAAAACATATATAACAAGACAAATGACTTTGCAAGTGTTAGAACTTTAATGTACTTTCCAGTAGTTATCAAGTCATAATGTGCCTTTTGCCACACTTTTTTTTAAACAGAGTCTGACAGTAATTCTGAGTCAGATACAGAAGGGTCTGAGGAGGAAGATGATGAGGATGATAAAGATCAAGATGAATCAGATACAGACACTGAGGGAGAAAAAACGCCGCTGAAACTGAATAAAACGTCATCCTCTGTGAAGAGCTCTCCCATTGGTCTTGCAGCTCATTCCACCCCGGTCAATCTCCAAGTAGCAAAGTCTCCCAGCTCAGCTCCAGCTGCCTTATGTCCCGAGTCGCAGCCCGCGGTGTTCCTCGGGACAGCACCTGCCGCCCTCCCGTCAAGTGCCCACTGTGGTATCTCCATGTCTTCTCTTATAGTACCTGTAACATCTAAGGTGCATGTGTTGTAAAAGGAGTTACAATAGTAGTCCAGATGCTGGTATCAAGTGATACCTCAAGAAGGAAGTTTTTTACCGTAAGAACAATGACTCAGTGAACAGCATCCCCAGGGATGTGTCAGAGGCCCTCTCACTGGATGTTCTCAGGTGCCAGTTGGTCAGGGGATGAGATAGTCTCAGCCAGGCTCCCTTCCCCATGAAAGCTTGGACCAGGTGTCTTTTGAGGTCCCTTCCAGCCTCAGCTGTTGGGTGACTCCATGTTCGTTTCATGGGTGTTTGCAGCAGACATTAAAGTGAGTCAGCAGAATTGCAGGTTCTCCAGAGTAGAACATTATACTTAGAGCAGGACATTTTAGCTCCTGTAATTATTTGACAGAAGGTAGGATGAAATAGCCAGAGTCAGTATTTATTACATTAAAACTGTTTGTTATTTAGTCTTTGTTACTTGCCATTTTATTCTAAACTAGTTATTCTTATTTATTTCTTATTTCTGGGCATTATAGATGGCATTCTGAATCTTCTGGTTTTGCCCTTTCCTTGACAAATTTTGTAACTGTATTCTGTTAGAATATAACTTTATTCATTATTATTTAAAAATTCTCATAGAATTTATGGGTTTTGTGCAAGGATTTATTTTCGAAAGGTTCATGAAAAGTATATTTAGCCTTTGCCTGATGTTACATAATGTTTAAAATTCTTTATTTGGTGACTGATTTGTAGGATTTACTAATTACTATGACTACAGTAAAGAATGCATTTTTTAAAGTCACACTTGTTAATTTGCATGGTAACAATGAAATTGCATGAATTAGAGACTTGATGTTTAATCAACATGCATGCATATAAGTAGAATTTTAAATGAGGACATGCGCTTATAAGTAGGTTTTTACATTTGGATTCGGTGGAATAGGAATTTCATTCCATGTCATCAAGCGTATCAGATTTGAAGCAGCGTAATGTGATGTACTTCATATTTTCCCTAGAAACAGGCCTGTTAATTGTACGGTCTGTAAAAGATTTCCCATATATTACGAGTACTCCAAATTGTTACCTTACAAAGTTCAGGGATCTGTGTTAATTTATGATGCTTTGAAAAGACTGATAGCAGATTTTTGTCTGTTTACAGGGGTGGGAGGTAGAAAAAATTAGTTTTGTTTCCTTGTTTCAGATGTAATAGTATTATGCCTAAGAATCACCTAATAAGAATCACCGTAGCACACCAAAAATATGTTTGTGCCCATTTTACCTAGAGTTGGTCAGTCACTGAGGAGGTCTTGTGGTCTCTTTGCTGTATCGTTATGCATTGGACGGCTCATTTTTCATGTCACTTGTATTCGGAAGAGAAGCCTGTCTGTCTCCCTCCCTCCCTCCCTCCCTCCCTCCCCTTGCAGTAGCGCAGTATTCAGTCATGGGAGGCTGAGTGCAGAGCTGTGCCTAAAGCTTGGCACCCAAGCACAGGCAGCTCCTCGGTGCTTATCTCGAGGACTCTTTGCACTACCTGGAAGCAGCTGCTGGTACCTCACCTGGGGGCTGTGCCCTGGCCTGGTGTGACACTCCTGGATGTAGGAGCTTGGAACCAGGGGTTCACTCTGATAATGGAACTCACTCAAGATCCATTCCCAGGGAAGAGATGTGTGACATTTTTGACACAAGGTCCAAACTATTTTTTTGAGAAGTGAATCTTTCAGAAGTTGTTTGTGTACGTAGTTCATGTTCTACAGCTGTCTGAGAGACCTGAGTAAAGGACCAGCCTTTGGCTCACACTAAAAACCCCGCATTTGGCGATTGTTTCTATGATATTAGTGATTCAGTCTCTTCGCTAGCACCAAACACAGCATCTGTTTGAACTTGGAAAAACAGGAATAGTCCTGAAAATTTTCTGCATTTGGCAATTTACTGAAGTCTATACACAGTACTTTAAGAAGACTAAACCTATTAGAATGTATGGATATTTATAAAGTAGAGTGTTTTCATTTGCATCCTCTGTACTGAAAAAAATCATGTATAGTCTAGTCTAGAAAAGAAGTGTGCAAGGAATTATTTTAGCAATATACCTGAGAGCACTAAGCAGAGCGTATCATTAAGTATAGAATAGCTAGGTTTTTCTGTTTACAATTCCAGAGAAAGAGGTTGCAGAAAACTTAGAGGAAAATGTATTTCAAAAGGAGAACAGCTGCAGTGATTTTTCTTGGTAATTGAGGTACATAATGCCTCGAATGAAAAAAATTATTTATCTTTTGTTATGGGGATACAAACATAAAAGGTACATTTTAGGAATGTTTTCATTCTGTATGTTCTTTTAGGTGTTAATCAGGAATTCTGTTTCAGGTATTTCAAAAAGACGAAGAGTAGCAGACGAACGGGAGCTGCGTGTTCCTCTCGAATATGGGTAAGTTGTGTATGTACTTGCCTTGCTTTAAAGGGAGATAATACTTTCAAAAGTCAGTTGGTAAAGAAATGACATTTGAAAAATTTTTGAGGCTGAATAATAAGGGGAGGGGTTCAATAATTTAGATTCCGACTTCCAGTGACTGTGTCAACATATTTTGTGTATTAACTTTTGTGCATTAAATTCGCTATTTTGCGAACATGACCTATATTTTAGCAGTTTTGCCACTGGAAATTAATCCTGATTGCTAGATCGGAATCAATATAGACTCCACGTAACTCCCTGAAGTATAGTTTTAAGCCATTTAAAATTGACAGTATGTAAGTAGCTTGATATAAGTAAATCCATATATACAGTCAGTTTGGAAAATCTGCATAATAAAATTTTCTGATTTTGTCTCATTTGTGATACTCTAGTCACATTTTTCTCTTTTTTTGGTAAAATTCTTAAGTTGACATGAATTAGTTCTTAAAAAGTGTACTGTTGTATGCAACTATTTCATATTACTCTAGCTGGCAAAGAGAAACCCGAATCAGAAACTTTGGTGGTCGTTTTCAAGGAGAAGTAGCATATTTTGCACCTTGTGGAAAGAAGCTGAGACAGTATCCTGAAGTAGTAAAGGTACATTAATTTTTTAACTTCTGTTCTAATGCTAATAAGCATGTCTGCAATTAAAAAATGCAATTTTTTTCTCTCCAGTAACGATACTTATTTCCTGTGATATGAGGCGTAATGTATCTGTTACTGATTTGAACTCTTATAAATGCATATCCCTATGACAGAATGTGCAAAACATTACACTCACAAAGTTAGCTGTACATCAAAGCTGGGTTGTAATTATTTACAAGCTGAAGTGGAAAAATATGTGATTTTTTCAGTATCTCAGCAGAAATGGAATAATGGATATCTCAAGGGACAATTTCAGCTTCAGTGCAAAAATAGGAGTGGGTGACTTCTATGAAGCCAGAGATGGACCGCAGGTATCTGCTTTTTAAAAAGTAAAGTCTTTGATCCAAGGAGCGTTAACTTAAGTGTAGGTGAAGTAATTTTTGCTACAATCTGAAGCTTTGCCTGTTTTTAGCTAATTATTTCTAAAACTTGTGCGTGTTTCTTTAATAGTAGTGAGATTGAGATGCTGAGAGCTGGACCCAAGGCAGTGTTGAAAGCTGTTCCCTTCAGTGTTTTTGTTTGGAGGGAGCAGGAATTCACACTCTAATGATCAGCTCTGATCCTGGATTGGGCTGGTACAGAAACTCTGAGCTACCTATTTTATCTTAGTGTGCAGATATTCCTGGCGTAAATCTTTATTTGTTCCTTTATTGTAGACAGGCTCTGTCGATAGTAATTTGTGTGTGTGCGTTAAATCCCACTCTTCTCATGTGTTCATGTGCATAATATATATATGCGTATGTGTGTGTGTATATATGTGTAAAATGCATGTTTATATGCAAGTGTGTCCTGCATCAAGAATACTAACTGAGCATCCTGAGACTTACGGAAAGGAAGGCAGAGCTATCCCAGCTACGCTTTACAGTGGTAGAACTGTTAGACTGTGTGTAGATAAACCACACAAGGATAAGTAAAAGTAGACTTTTAGAGAAACTGTGTTACTGTGTTTGTGCCATGCTGTGTTACTGTATTTTGCCCATGTTGCCATTTCTTCAGGATGTGCATCAAAGTTTTTGGACTTCGGCCAGCGAATATATTTGCTTCTTGAAAAGATAAGTGTTCTGAACACGTAACTAGCTCTCAGCAAGTCTTGACTTGAGGCTCTAGTTAAGCCTTATGTCCTTGTAATACCACGTAGAAATATGTGATGTTTGCATGGTATAAATTTGAAAGCATTAAAGACTGAGTTCACAGTAAGCAGCTCCTTCTAGGTGGTGCTTCCTGATTTCTGGCTTACGGCGTAAAACATTGGTAAACTTGTTTCATGTTTGGCCTTCAGAAAACAGCAGTTATAAGTTCCCATAGTTGTGAACTTGATTATCTATCTAAATTGCTTGAGTGAAATAATTCCCTGTACTGTGAACATAATGTAAGATCAGGGTATGTGCTCACTTTTTACCCTGTTACCTTTTTGGTGTCTCTTGCCCACATTACTTCATTAGTGTTGTCCCCTTCTTTAGTTACCTGTTTCTTCTCCCTTTAGTTCAAGAGTTGAACTGTGATCTATAAAACTTGAGAGTGAAGGCGGTGAGAGGGGCAGGGGTGGCAAGGCTGGCAATGTGAACGTTAAGTTGCTGCACATAAACTGTAGTTTCTACTGATGGAGTTTGTGATAGGTTCTACTGAGACTTGGGTAGACAAAGTTTTTTTTTAGAAAAAGAGACCGAGGGCAGCTGTGTCAGCTGTGCTAAAATGTGTTTACATTTGATGTATGAATGAAAAGTTTATAATGTAAACATTGGAGCCGCACTCAAGCTGAGAATATGCACCCAGTAAAGCAGTATGTGATACTGATACTTCGTGAAAAGAATTTGCACCATTTTTACTGAAGTTTTTTTGAATTGTCCAGCTTCAAAATAATATGCGACAATCATATCCTCATGGATGTCTGGAGGTAATTCCAGAAATTTTGTATCTGCTTTTGTGGTAGTTTTGATTATTCTGTGCAGCCTTTTGTAGTTATTTTTACTTTTCTTTGTTTTATATTTCTGTCACCTTTCGAGACATGCAGTATCCAGAGGGATGGGGTAAATTTCAGAGAGCTCTAAGATGGAACAAGATGCAAAGAATATTATCATAAGGCAAAATCAGTTATATTGAAGAACTACCTATAGCAAGCCAAAAATATGTGGATTACCTGCTTCTCATAATGCCTGTGTTTGTTACTCGTGCTACGCAAGCAACCAGATATTACAGGTTATTCAAAGCAGTGATTAAATGCTGTAACAGAGAAGCAGATCTGGCAGAAGTGGGCCATGAAAGAGTAGGGTTAGAAGAACATTTGAAGTTTGGCAAAGTGGTGGTGGCAAATGTGAAAATTCAGTGACAGGACCTGGAAGCTTTAAACTGCTGTGATTTTTTAGAAAGATTAGTGTGAATGTGATTTGGGGTGATGAAGAGGACATGGGGCCTCATGAGTTTAGGTAATATGGATAGGAGTGTTTGTCCTATTCTGAGCTCTGCAGTTCATTTTAGAAAGCTTTGTTGCTAATTTTTCCTCACAAATCTAATCTGAAATTATTGTGGATTTTTTTCTTTATGTAAAGTGCCTATGGTTTTGTCCGTTAGTTTGGGTAGCAGGATTTGAGCTTGATTCTGCTTCCACATGTACTTGTCTGATGCCTTTTTGGCAAATGTCCTGATTGCAGCATGGTGTTGCAGTCTGTGGTAGATGCTCAAAGGTGAGAAATGGAATCAAGATCTTATTTTGATTAGTTTCAGCCATAAAATACAGCATTTAACAGTGTTACTCCCATTGTTTCTCTAATGTTTGAGTGTCAAAGCTGAGATTTTATGGAAGTCTGTGATTCTCCTATGTTATGGTTCAACCCCCATGTTTTTCTTTGGAATATTGAAAATCCACAGAGTATTAGATTGTACATTTTTTAAATAGAAATGTATTTTGAGTTAGATTGTAAAAGATGTCTGAGCACAAAAGGTAGATGGTCAGTCACCTCTTGCTTAACCCTTAATGGCTTTGTTCTGGACTTTGTTTGTCTTTTCCTCTCTTAAGCTTGTGGAAAGTTGTGTATGCACTAACTATATCCTTTGTCAGGACATTAAACGGTCTTCAGCCCACTCCCTGAAACACCTGCTGCTTTTGCCTATTGAACCTGCTACTACCTTCATTTGACAGCCTCTAGTTTCTCTTTTAGGCGGGGTTAGGAAAATGTAATACGTATAATACTTGGTCTCTGGCACTGATGATCTTTTAGACCTCTTACCTTCCTTTTCTGTGTATTATCATTAGTGTCAGTAACCACAGAAAATACAAATACAGAGCAAGAGCAATTTCCATTGCAGGTTCTAAAGTACTTCTTGAAATATGGCTACTTCTCCTTTCTTCTGATTCCTGTTTTGCCTCCCCTACGCTGGCACCTGTGTTTTATGGGATAAGATTTTCTATGCTGGAAGTTGATGTAGGTGAATAAGTACAGTATTGAAGCTACCTCAATAAACTGAACCTGTGATAAATTGTAACTCAAGTACTAGGCAGGGAAATGAAAGTTACACCTGAATAATACACTTAAAGATAGTAAGAGAACTTCTGGTTAAGTGGTAGAGGTAAATATTTTGGATTGAGAAGTCCTTAGGGGTGATGCGTGATGATGTACACATTAACGATGCAGTCATGGTTCTGACCAGCGCATTTTCAGAACATAACTAATAACAAAGCCCTTTGGAGTGTCTGCAAACCAAGTGTGACATGTACTCTTGGGATGGTCTTAACTGGGAGTACTGAGACTTCAGAAAAGGTATCTTTGCAGATACTGATAACTCCCTTGACACCTGAACGTTTCATTAGCAAAATAATGCTTTTGCTGAAGCTATGTTAAACCTTTGTAACTGTGAAGAATGAGCAGAACTAATTAAAGACAAATTGCCAGAATAGGCAAAAATCATTTATGTTATGATACGGCAGATTTGATGTTAATGTTTATGTACATATAAATATGAAAACTTAAGCATTCCAAATGTATTTTTTCTGAGCTGATATTTAATGAGTTTTAGAAGTTAGCAGCTTTAGCAGGCATTTTTGAAATCTTCTACAGATCTTTTTAAGACAAGTTATGGAGAAGTCCCAAAGGATACTTAGCTTACATTTTTTCCCTGCATTTCTCAAAAACTTGGGGAAATGGTAAAAGATGTTACAGTTTTGAAATATTGATGTTCAGTTGAACAGGATCAGCTAGACTCTGCTGTTTTGCTCAGTAGGGACAATAAACTCTACTTTTCAATAATCAACTAAAGTAAAGCTAATTCTACATGGGGATTAACTTGAGTATTTTTATAAACAAAGTATTTCAGTATCTCCTTTTGTGATTTCACAAAATACTTTGGTAGTAACAGTGAGAGCAAGGGTGGAATGTATTGCTGCTTACTTTGTTTAGTTAGAGAATAAATATATCTGTATCTGAATTTTTAGTTCAGATACATGGATGCTTGAAAGTTACAAACTTGCTTCATGTTGGTACAGAAATAGTTTTACAGTGGATAAGAGGAGAACTCAATTGCACTAAAACTTCAAGATTGAAATGCATCTGTTTTTTCAACTCAGTTTTTCAGATCTACACCACTTGAAAGCAGTATTTGATAATACATTACTGCATTTGCTTGTTACGTCAGAATTTCTGTAAACAGTTGAAAGACAGCAACTCAGCTTGACACGTTTTTTCATTCATATTGAGCAGTAGACTATGTGAAAGCAGAATAGTTGGTTTTGAGTTCGCAAAATAAGAATCCATTTCACCTTTTAAAAAGGGTTGAGCAATTTGATTTGATCAGAAATAATTAAAAATAACATAGTAATGGCATACCTACTAGGTAATAACTTTGTATGTCATTGAATAGTCTTCAAAATCTTTCATAGTGGTACAATTTATAAAGTTCTGAGTGATAGCCTCTCAATATATAGCTTCTGTGCATCATCAGAGCGTTGTCCTACCCAAATAGTACATCACAGCTCTCACATAATTTCTGTCTGTGACTTATTCGGGGGAGGGAAAATCTCTTGCTGTTCATGTTCTCAAGTGTCTTAGAATCATTTCTCTTTCTTTTTTTTTGAATTGTGTTTATAATACCTCTGTGAAATGTGTCGATTAAAAGGGTGTGCAGTGGTGTCTTCTGAAAGAGGAGGAGGTCATTCCCCGGATCAGAGCGATGGAAGGGCGTAGAGGACGACCACCAAACCCAGACAGACAGCACTCCAGGGAGGAGTCACGGACAAGGCGCCGCAAGGGCCGACCGCCGAACGTTGGCAGCACGGAATTCCTGGACAACGCCGATGCAAAGCTTTTGAGAAAGCTCCAGGCTCAAGGTAGGAAATATCTCACTGTTTTCACAAACAGAGGGTATCAGTATGTAGAGAGTTAATGTTTTTCCTAAAGAAGAATGATGTGTTTCACCAGGATATGAGTATACAGCATTTAATTTGGGAAACTCAGTACAAGCCTTCTGTTGAGGGTTTTTTCAAGATCAGTAAATGTGTAGGTATTAAAGGAAGAAGTGAGCTTTATGGTCCCCTCCAACCCAAACCATTCTATGATTATTATCCTCGTACTATGGGGTAAGAGTCTATTACCTTGGAGTTACCATTTGATACCAAGGATTCTAGTTTCTGTGATTTCTTTTGCGATTCTTGACTTGTTTTCGAAGTCCTTAAATTTGCTCAATACACTGCATCCTAGTTGAATGCAAGTAGTTTTCTCTGTCTTTACAACATACAAATGTCTGAAACATGGACTATATCTTTATTGTTGAACAGCACTGTTTTTATGAACTTAATATTTTCTTTTTGTAACAGAAATAGCCAGGCAAGCAGCACAAATAAAGCTACTTAGGAAACTTCAGAAGCAAGAACAAGCACGAGCTGCCAAGGAAGCGAAAAAACAGCAAGGTAAGTATTACTTGTGAAAGTTTGTGCATGTTAGCGGATTATTTTGAAAAGCCTTAATAAAAAGTTACCTGTCTCTTGTCGTGTTCTGCTGATATTAATTAATTTGCTTTTGTTTGTTAGCTATTATGGCAGCTGAAGAAAAGCGAAAACAAAAGGAGCAGATAAAGATAATGAAGCAGCAGGTAAGCTTTATGTGATTCCTAAATGAGTCCTTTCAATTATATTATTGAATTAAGTGCTTCAAATATTTAGTAAATTACTAAGTATGCTGATTACGAAGCGTATGTTTTAAATCTAGTGTTTAAGAGCACACAGTGTATGTTACTTAAAATTCTAAACTCCACTAAATCCGCCACTAACCCATGTCCCCACATGGCTGTTAAATCTCTTTAGGGTTGGGACTCCACCACTGCCCTGGGCAGCCTGTGCCAAAGCTGGACAACCCTTTCCTGAAAGAAATTTCACCTAGTGTCCAGTTAAACCTCCCCTGGCACAGCCTGAGGCCATTTTCTCTCCTCCTGTCCCTGTTCCCTGGGAGCAGAGCCCGACCCCCCCCCCGGCTCCCCCCTCCTGTCAGGGAGTTGCAGAGCCAGAAGGTCCCCCCTGAGCCTCCTTTTCACCAGGCTGAGCCCCCCCAGCTCCCTCAGCTGCTCCTGCTGCTCCAGCCCCTTCCCCAGACTGAAGAGAAATGAGCACTCCAAGCCCTACAGATCCCCTGTCCTGCCCCTCGTGGGGACTCACTGACTCCCACGGGTGAGCGAGGCTGGAGCCACACTCAGGTGTCCCCTCAGGGAACCTCCTCCAAGGATTCCTGAGCATCAACTTCAGACCTGACAACGTGATTGACAACGATCAGAGAAACCAACAACAACCCAACACTGAGAGGGGAAGATCTCCAGGCCCTGGTAATGGTGACATTTCTCCCTTTTGCAAAAATGTTCTACTGGAATGGTTTTTTTTTTGGGGGGTGGGAGGAGAGAAAATAAGTAGTGGCTACGAGCAAAGCATGTGGTGTACAGTGAGGACAGCATTTCATTAGCATGAGGATTAGATTTGGTCTGAAACCCTGATAAAACTGATCTTGAAACAGCTAGAAATGAAATCCCCGAAGCAGTTTTGTAATGCAAGCATTTGAGGAGCCTGAGGAGCTGCAGGCAGCAGAGGCCTGGCTCTGATGAATTTAATAAGCACTGGGAACTTTGTTTGTATCAGATACAGAAGGAACAGCCCAGAGCCAGGTTGCTGTAGCATATTGTGGGAGAACATATTTTATTTATTATTGAGTGCTGTATCAGAAAGAATTTTCTTCAGAACCTCCCTTTGCTCCTTATTTTTAGTTTTGCTCTCCTCTGTTCAGCTCTCCTTGATGTTTGATACATTTTTCATCCTCTCTCTTCACTGGACCTCGCCTGCCTGCCTCTTTTCCAAAGTTTCCTCTGTGGGCACGGTCTGAAGAACTTGGGGGTTCTCAGTGAGGCTTTCATGGAAGGGTTTTCTAATGTTCTAATCCACCCCACAGCAAACCAGGGGGTTTAATGGGGCTCTGAGGGTGCCCCTGCCGTGAACTGTGTAGGAACACCAAGTTCATCCACCCTGAAGCCCCATGGAAATCTCAGGGACTGGTTACATGAGTAATAAGAGGACAGTAAAAAGACAGGTGGTGTTGGGTGTGTTCAGCTGTAGAAGAACTCAACTGAAGTTCAGCCATTTCTCCTCAAGATTCCCAGGAAGGCAGATAAAACATTCTGGCTTTTAGGATTGGTGTCTTCCTAGAATTACAGCAGTCAGTGAATTTGGCTGTGGCTCTAAAGGGAAACTCACAGAAATTGTGATGATTTCTCTTAGTTCCAGGCACTTTATTTAGGGAGCACAGGCAGCTTGAGGAGCACATTCCCCAGAGCTGGTCTGAAGGTATTTTATCCTGAGGCCATGGAGGCCTTTTGAACCCTGGATTTGGAAAAGACATCTCCAACTAATGGTTGGTCTGGTCAGGATTGGCAACAGGTCATGGAGAACTGAGTGCTCTGGAGAATCTGCTTTTCATCTGCCAAGGACTTGGAGCTGTTAGAAATGTCCCTGCAACTCAGCACAACAAAAAAATCCATGATGAAGCAACCAAAAGCTCTGTCCAAGTCACTCAAGAACGTGTGAGAAACACCACAGAGCCTTTGCACACCACTAAAAATTTTCTGTGGCTGGAAATCTGCAGGAAAGGTTAATTCTAGGACAAATCCCCCTATTTATGCACCGAGGAGCTGCTCTTCCTAGAAACTACTGCTCACGACAAGAAATCACTTCTCCAAATTGCAACTTGAAGTGACATCTGGCCCATTAATACCCAGGGAGTTCAAGCTCACTGTGATCATTCTTTTATTACCTTCTCTGGCCTCGCATATCTTGTAGTCCTTTCGGTTCTGGGGTTGGGCTGGAGCTGTTTTGTTGCAGGGGACAGCAACAGGACCCTGCTGTTCCATCTTGGCATCGACAAGGAAGGGGCAGGAGGCAGCAGCTGCATGACAATGAGCTGTTTGCAACACGGGAGCAAACATGCTGTGGTAAGAGTTCTTCTACCAGATGAAGAGTGGGCTTGGACCCAGGTTTAATTTTGTCTGGGCTGCAGGAGCCTTACAGCTCCTGTCCCTGCTGCCAGCAGAGAGTGTGAGTGTGTCTCGGACTGAAATAACTCACGGGGAGGTTTGGAAGAGTCAAATCTGGAGCATCTGTTGGTCCGCGTGGCTGCGCTTGTTGTGCCGAGTCCTGCTGGTCGAACAAGACCTTTGGCCTTCCCGAGCTCTTTCCCTGAGTTTCCCCAAAGCCCTCAGAGCCCCCAGGCTTGTGGGCTTGTAAGGTCAGCAGTGGGTGAGTTAACTGGGGTTTGAGTGGTTTGGATTTAAATAACATTGTTAATGAGACCTCAGTGCAGTTCCAACTGCCTGGGCAGGGGCAGAGGAGGGGCAGGACTGAGCTCTGCTCTGGGGGAGCAGG
>JAWMRA010000164.1:142118-167946 GCA_035584735.1 Pseudotriccus pelzelni
CCCTTAGTGCCATGATATAGTAATTGGAGTTGGATCAGGGGTTGGACTTGATGATCTTGGAGGTCTTTTCCAACCCACTCTATTCTATGATTCTATGATTCTATCAGGTTCTTAAGTCATGACTCCCACACATACACATGTGTGCTTGTGGGTACATACCTGGTTCTGTGCTCCAAAGGGTAGCATCGATAGACGCAGGTTCCATACATTCTGCATTTGATATTGGTTGTGCAGAGGTGTGTAGGGAATTGTGTCATCAGGACAGTGGATTGGTGCTGGGCATGGGGATGCAGAACCCCTGGAGCCAGAGATAGGAAAGATTGGAGCTCCAAGCTCAGAGTCAGTCTTGGCGGGTTAGAGCGACAGAGGGAGCGCAGTAACGTGTGGGACCTCACTGGAGAGGGTGTTGGGAGAGACGAGTCATAAAAGCTTGACTTCTCACTTGATGATCCCTGTGTTCTTGTGTAGATGAGACACAAAGGGCTGTTCAGTTTTCAGATTGCATGTGAAGTACATGGTAATTCAAGCCCAGAATCTACCTGTGTTTGAAAAGATCTTCTGTGTTTCATAAGCTATTCATATCCAGTTTGTGTATTATGAGAATTTTTGAACTATGTGTTGTTCACTTGTCCCTTTGCTTTAATGCAGGTTCCTTAATTGGTATGGTAATTACTAAGGTTACATAAGTAGTGCTTTTTAAATTATTAGATTGTTTCTTTTTAAATTTAAGATATAGGGTTTATTCTCTGCCCTTTTAATTCTGCTTAAGGAAAAAGAGCGGTTGAAGCAAGAGAAACGTGATGAAAAAAGATTAAATAAAGAACGTAAGCTGGAACAGCGAAGACTGGAATTAGAAATGGCAAAGGAGCTAAAGAAGCCTAATGAAGATATGTGCTTAGCAGACCAGAAGGTAATCACAGCAACATAAACTTATTTTCTTGCTGTATGTATTTTATCATTGTGACAATAACTTTTTTCTTGCAGCCACACCCAAAGCATTCAAGTTTTGATCCAGATAATTAGAGAACTATTTGAAATATATACAAATACAGGATATTAGAACACTTCAGTGGCACATGTTTAGTTAATTAAAAGCTTTTTGTTTAAAAGCAGCCTGCTTCCCAAAAAGCACTTGCATGATTGCTTCAAAAAAATTCTTTACTCTGAGTTACTTTTACATCAGGAATATGAATCATGTCTCAGTACACAGGCACTAGATACTTATCTCAGCAACTCTTAGGAGCTGTTGCTCAAAAAAAATTACTCTCCCAGTCTTCTGTGGTTTTAGTTCTTGTATTTAAAGAGTTGACAAAGTTCAGGTTCCAACCCTTTCTGTGTCAGAGAAATCCCTTCTCTTTGCCCCCTAAATATTTTTACAGCACCTTTTACAGTAATTTGGCTCAGCATAGATCCTGATAGCATCTCCTGACCAAAGAGGAAGTATATCTTAATCTCCCACCTCCTGTACCGTGAAAAGGTAAATGTGTTTCAGCATTGAATAGGTGGGGAGTGCAGGTTCCCTATAGCCTTTATCTTCCAGCACTGGCGTGCTGGAGGTCATAAGGAAGTATCAGCCAATTTCCTTAGCTGGTATCAACAAAGAGTTCTTCTGAAATATACTGCTGAAGCTTGCACTGGTTTTTGTTGCTTTCCAGCCTTTCCCAGAGCTGCCTCGCATTCCCGGCCTCGTCCTCGATGGAAGCACGTTCTCGGATTGTCTCATGGTGGTGCAGTTCCTGCGAAACTTTGGCAAAGTTCTTGGCTTTGATGTGAGTGTGGATGTCCCCTCCCTGAGTGTCCTTCAGGAGGGTTTGCTCAACATAGGGGACAGCATGGGAGAAGTACAGGACCTGGTTGTGAAGCTTGTCTCTGCAGCCGTGTGTGACCCAGGACTTGGGACAGGATACAAGGTAAAAAAAAAAAAAAAAAAGGAAAAAAAATCCATAGTAAACACCCTGTGTATATGAATGTATTCTTCCTAGTACTTCTGTGACACCTCTCTGATTTGGATTTCCATTCGCTTTCCTATTTCTTTTCTTTGGTGTCACTGTTCTAATGTTACTCCAAGACTTTCTGTGCCTTGTCAGCCTTCCCATTTTTCAGGACTCCTATATTTCTGGGCGTTTTCTGTTCACACATATCCCATTTTTATTTGGACCTTTTGTAGGGCACTTTCACATCTGAGGCTATGTGGATTAATTCATTTTACCCCACCCCTTTTCATTCTTACCCTCATGTTCTATTCTCAGTCAACCTTGCCATTTCTTTCTCTAAAATCTGCTGTATAGGTGACTTCATCAGAACTCCAGTTCATTAATGATTTTCTTTCTTGCTGGCCTTATTTTTCAAGCCAGTACAACTCTCTTCCACTCCAGAAGTCTACGTAGCATCATTGTACAAAAGAGAATATTCATCAGATTCTAATTGGACCTTGTCTTGTTTAATTTCATCCATTTAATTATTATTAATGTTATCTCTGTTCTTACAAACTTAGAAGTGAATACCTATTAATTTTTTTACTCTATTAAAGATTTACATTTGACTGGTTTTAAAGAATAATCATGTTTAAAAGTCCTTATGTAAAAATGCAAATGAACGTACCCCCCTCTTCTATAAACAATAATACAGTCTGCAAAGGAAAATAATGTTTTAAAACATAAGTGTTTGAAATGTCTTTATCCTTTTTAGGCCAAAACTATTCTTGGGGAACACTTACTGAGTGTTGGTATCAATCGAGACAACGTGTCTGAGATTCTGCAGATATTCATGGAGGCTCACTGTGGGCAAACGGAGCTGACAGAGAGCTTGAAGACAAAAGCTTTCCAGGCACACACACCAGCTCAGAAAGCATCAGTACTTGCTTTTCTGGTCAATGAGTTAGCATGCAGCAAAAGTGTAGTAAGGTAAGATTTTTCCTAAATAGGTACGTGAAAATAAAATTATAGAAATTTCGTAGTTCAGAAATACTGTGAATACACTGTGTTCTGTTACAGGAGGGCTATTGACATTCTTATAATGAAAGCTGAAATTGGTTGAGTTACTGTTTCTTACCTTTATGTACTTCTGATATGACAGAAGAATAGAACTTTTCCATGTTTGGTCCGTAATTTTGTTTTCAAACCTTTCATCAAAATTTCTCCAGCAATTTTGGGAGTAAAAGATGAGGTTGATTACAAAGCAGTGTACTAGGTAGTCTAGCGAATAATTTAGAAGAATTGTTCAAATCTTCTGCAGTATTCGTTTTTTCCGTTTGTTTTTCAAGGCATGTCTTGTCTAAATGCTTTAATTGGGGTTATAAGTGAGGTAGCAGACTTGATGTAGTAATCCAAGAGAAGTGTGCACTGCATTTCGTAATTTTAACATGTTCAACATGTTAAAATGTTCAACAACTTGTCAAAACTCAACGTGCAATAAAAAGTTATTAAATGGAAGTCTCTAGGATGCCTGTTCTCCCACAGACTGACTTACTGTGGTAAAGTCTTTTATCGCCTCGTTGGGTGAATGTTTCCTCGTGAATTCTGTGGGTTTGGTACATGGTACTGCCAGAGCAAATCAGGGCCTGTGAAAGGCAAGAATGGAAGAGATACTTCAGGTTTTCCAAAGCTGAAAAATAGCAGGAGTGGGCAGTGCAAGTGCTGTGCAAGAGAGTTCATGTGTATCAATCAAATTCATCATAGTAAGAAACTTCGTCTTGCTGCAGATGGCTATTAAGTCCCGTTTGTAGAAATGATCACTCAGAACTTGAGTTTCTGTATTTTGATTGTAGAAATAACTGTAACTGGCTGAACTGTTGAGGCTGGGATGTGTTGGGAGAGGGCTTGCAGACGGTGGCTGGACTGAAGCCTGTGTTCTGCTTCCTCAGTTTTTGCAGTGAAAAGTGAATGTTGGTTTGTAGATCCCAGGGATCCTGGGCAGAATACCTTGGATATACCAATGGTAACTGTTTTTTCAGCACAGGAATAGATGCTTTGTGGCAAAGACATCTTGAGGCTTGGCACTGAATTAGAGCTATGGAAAGAAATGTCAGCTGTTTTGAATTACATGCTTCTTACGGAAAGGAAGCTGAGGTGACACTGTAGCTAAAGACTGACATAGGTACAGCTGCATCAGTATTGCAGGTATTGAAATTTCCTAGCTTTAAAATGGTTTATTTCGAGTTTTAACCAAGGCAGTTTTTTCTCCAAAACAGTTCTTTGAGGCAAAGTATCTATACATAAGTGTTTGTCAGAAAAAAAATGTGTATGTTTGCAGTTAATGGATTATTTTGTCTTTGACAGTGAAATTGATAAAAACATTGATTATATGTCAAACTTAAGGAGAGATAAATGGATGGTTGAAGGCAAACTTCGGAAGTAAGTTTTGTTTTTTAAATATTACAATATATTGCTTTTTTGCCTTTGTTCAGATATGCTGCTATATAGGCAATTGCTTCTGAGAACATAATTAGCTGATGCAGTTACAGGTTTACCAGGAAATTAGTAACCAAACTACTTAATTAAGATGGATGTGGATTTAGAATGGTACAGCACCAGTCTTTTACAGCCTGTTAAAGATGCATGAGATTCAGAGGGTTAGTGTCCCTCAGAACTGGAGCAAAGTCAAGTCCATTTTGAATTTTTTGGAGGAAGGTTAAAAAGTTTTTAATTGGAATATGAAAGGAACTGTAAAATTGCTGTTGACATTTTCAAAGTTATTTGGACCTACCATAATTCCCACTGTTCATTCTGAAAAGCGTTTTAAGATGACATGATTTTCCTACAGTTGCCAATTAAGTTTTGCTAATTTATGTTTTCGTAGTGTTTCCCATCTGTCAATGTTGCGTTGCTCCCTATAGCTAGGGATCAGATGTAGAATGCAAACTTTGGGATACTTTATATATTTTTATTTGAGGTAAAATTGGAACTTTTGAAGGATTGTCAGTTTCGTATTCACTGTTCTCCCATCCTACAAGACAAAATTCCATACAGCAAGCGCACGGCTCCAACTCCCAGGAAGCTGGATGGCATAAAGTTAATGAATCACAGGGGGTAAAAATGCATAGCCAGACTCTACTTTTGTGGTTTTTTTTCTTTGTCATCTTTACCTCTTGCTAGGAACAGTAAATCCTTTCTTAGTCCTTGCTTTAGGTACTTCTGTTTCTAATCTTGTCTCCCTTTTTTCCCTTTAATGTATCTCAGAAGGAAGAAGGAAAGAAGTAAAGAAGAAGGACAAGAGGGAGGTAGAGGAAAAAATTAGACCAATAAAAAGAAATTCTCTGCTAATAGTGCAGATGCCAGTCTGCACAGGGCTAATGTATTTTATCTTTTAGGATAATCCAAATACCTTTTTCCTTTCTTCATCTGTATCCCCTCTATGGGATATAGTTTAAAAAGTGTTTTTGAAGTTCTGATGTAGCCAACTTACCATTAGTGGAATGGGACCGTTCCCTGTCCTTGTCTTCTTACGGCCTGCTTAGCCTTTCTCTCCCTCCATCAAACTGTAAGTACTTGTAGATGTAGGATTTTCCCTTTTCCTTACAGTCTCTCATTTCTTCCCTTTCAAAGAGGGGGCATAATACCCTGAAGTCCCAAGCCCCTCTTCCTTGCTACGATCATTTCTCCATTTCTTGTGTTCTCCCCTCCTGTGTGGCTTTCAGGTTCCAGTAGTGCTGACTCTATTTTTTGAGCGTAAGTATCGCAGGAGAGCTCGGAAATGTTGCTCCTCTGCTTTGAATTCACTGGGCTTGATTCATCTCTCTCATCTTTGGTTCAAAATTTTTGGATTTTCCACTGTTTTCCTGATGAACTCTAAGAAGCTTTTTAGAAGAGCCGCCTTTGATGTTCTCTTCTTTATTATGTCAATTGGTGTTTTTCATAAATTCTTACAACTGTTCTGGAGCTTCTCTGAAAAGAAATCTGTACATTGCAGTCTTCTTTTTGGTCTTTTTTTCTGCTTCTGGACTTCATTCTTACATGCTACCTTCCCCATCCATTCACATCTCAGTCTAGTTTTTAAGCATCCCAGTCCCAAACAGTTTTGCATGGAAATATGTGGTTTCTTGACCACTTGCGGTGTGATCAGCAAATGTGGCCTCTTTCCACCTGCCCACAGACCTTTAGGAGCCCTTAAGTACATCCCATCGTGTGGAAAGTGTGGAGTGGATGGATAATGGATGCTGAGGAATGGGTTTATTTGATCTCAGCCTGGCTTGCCGGTGTTTGCTGTGGTTGGATCTTCATACCACTGTGTCCAGGCTGGCTGGAGGTATATCCAAGTGGGATGAGAAAAGATTCTGCCTGTATCGTATTTTCACTGAGTGATTTTTTTGTGTCTATGTTCTTCACTTGCAGTCAGACAAGCTTCTCAACGGGGGAGGGGGGCAGAAATGAAATACAGAAGCCTGTGCCTTGTGAGATAGAAAAAAGCAACATTAAAATCCCAAGTTGGAAAAAGGAATTGTATTTTATTTTAAGGGATACTCCATTTTCTCCCCTTGCTGCTGTCTCTCCTCGTCTTCTTCCCCCTAGGATCTTGATAAGTATGGTTGGAAATTGAATTCTGAGCTGCCTGGACAGTTTTTGCTTAGCTGATGGTCAGTGACAGATCTCATCTAATTCCTTCTCTATTACATTTAGATGTGAATCTTGATACTAATCACCATTTTTGTAAAGGCATCTGTCTCATACAATCAATTCATCTTTCTCTGTGCTTTCTGTATGACAGCTGTGGTCAGAAGGCTGTCTCACCTGAGATGATTCGTTGATTTTTTTAACTAGATAATCAGTCTCGGTATCTCCTTTTCCATTACATGTCTTCTCTTTGGCATCTCTTCTGTAGCTTGATCAATATAAAATGGAAAAAAAATGAAATGTAGCCACTTGAAGAATCATGTGATATCTGGTTGTTTTTACAGGACTTGAAGTACTGCAGAACAAATTTTTCACTGCGATAGTGTTCTTTTTAACACACCAGTATTATGGCATGCTCTGTGTAAGCTGCGTTCTGTTGAATGAAGCCATCAGCTGTAAATGATGGTGGTACATGAAAAGCAGTCACGAAGGGGAAAAATTACACCCTGAGTTTGGGTAGGAGGTGCTAATGCTGATTTGTGAACCTTTCATTTTTTGAGACTCAAGGTGAAGCGTGTTGTAAGTATGATGTTAAGGATTTCTTTGCCCTGGTACTGCCTAGTACTGATGTGCAGAAATTATGAGGAAGGCATGAAAATTAAGTCAGAAGGTGAATTTTCCGTATATGGTCTAGTAAACACTATAGATGAGATTAGAGCAGGCTTCAGTCACATATCTGGTTCTTTGATGGGCCATCCACTTTTTTGTAGTCCAGTAGACTTTATGATTCTCTCAGCAGCTGCAGGTGTGGTTTTGGTCCATACCTGAAAATGAGAAAGACAGGACAGTTTCATGAGTGCAGGTTTTCTTCTCTCTGAGCCGTATGTGTAGATAGCAGCAGGAAAATTACACGGCTTCTTGAAATACCTGAACATTTCTAAAGTCATGCTGTCATTGGTTTCTGCCTCTGTGCTACTCTGGATGCAGACTGCTGCCTTCTTATACCTGTGGTGCTGTCAGAAGGGAGCATCTTTGGTTCATTTCCATCCTTGATAATTTGCAGTGTTGTGCAAAGCTTCCTTTAGTGCTTGACAGCATTACATCTCCATTTTTGCTGTCAGCAAAAGAAACCTTTTTTGCTTCTTCTGATTTCTTTTAGGTATATGAAAGAGGTGTTTGCTGGTCATTGAACTTCCACTTGCCAGCTTTATTGCTGAATTGTCTTCAAGATTATCTCAGTCTAAATTGTCTCTGAAATCATCCAGTCACGCAGCAGTCAATCCACTAATTGACTAGTGACTGTGATAGTGAATTCCTGTGTGTAGGCAGGAATTTCTAGTCCACATGAAGAGGATTTGGTGGCTTGAAGTGACTCTTATAAAAGGGAATTTTTTTTGTAAAAAATGTAATTCAGAGTGTGGGTAGTATCGATACTCAGTGACACTAAGGCTTTTTGCACAAAGCCTGAAAATGTTAGTTGCTTCCAAGTTCACTGAGAGGCTTGAGAATTTTTTTTTTAATCAAAAAGTATTTTGAATTGCTGAAATAGACAAACATCCATTTGTTTTGGAAAAATATAAGTATAAAACTTTCTAAATTCTCCAGTGGATTAACCGCTGCGTAAAACCCAAACCCAAACCACCAACAAAACCACACCAAAAAAATGAAGCCCAGCAGTTTTCACTTCCCTTTGATGATTTCTTGCCTAAGTCTTTTTTCTAAAAAGCGCTGCTCCCAGTTGAACCTTGGCACCTTCGTCCCAGGCTGTGCTGTTGGGCCCTGGCTCTGTCCAGCAGCATTTTCCAGGGCTGATCCCTTCATCAGAGTGTCCCAGAGCCAGTGCTTGGACTGCACTCATCAGACCTGTAGCCACTTGCTGTATGGAATATTGTTCTGTAGGATGGGAAGAGAGAGGAGTACGACAAGGAAAAATTACGTCCTGGTAATTGTGTTTGTCGTTACCGTCCTACTTTTCCCATCCTACCTTCTTCCAGTCATCTCTTACAAAATCTTTGTCTTTTCTACGTGTTTATGAATCTCTTCTAAGTCAGTTATGTTTTTGGTCTGCATTATAAGTGACTGGTTTGGCCTGGCTATTTATACCTCCTGTGGTTCAGCATGTTTGCCTGCTAGCTCCCTGAGAGGTGGAACTGTAATTTTTGCTGTGTGGAATCTTGTCTTATAGGGGTTTTGTAGAAGAAGAAGGTCTACTACAACCATAATTACTGGTATGTAAGTTTCCCTTTTTTTCATAAAAGGAAAAATGACAGTTTGAGTAATCTGCTGATTAGTTGAGGGACCTGAGATTTCCAGGGAAAAAAAAGTATATATCCTAGAATAAAAACATCAGAGAAAGGACTAAAGTAATAATAAAAATTTATAAAAATGGGGAGGGAGGAAATAAAAAGAGAGAAAAAAATTAAACTAACCTTGCTGTTTCCATGCAAATGTAAATAATTTCACACTTCCAGCTGAGGATTTTTGCCTTTCCCTCCTTCCTCAGACACACATATTTTGTCATCGTATCCTTAGATGCATTAAATAAAAGATAAGTTGAAATTGTTCTTTCTTCTAATCATCTTTTCTGACTTCTCAAAATCCTTCCTGTGTTTCATTTCTTCTAAAGAGTTACGCAGTAAAATTCACCTGGGAGAAACAGAGTCCTTTCAGAATGGAATTAAGAGTCTCAAGGGTTTTTATAACCTCAGTTTTTCTTGTTGACTAGTGACAATAAATATTGAGAAAATATAATCTCACATTAGAACAGAAGCTCTAATTTAAGTCTAAAATGTATGATTTTCTCTCGGTCACATAGGAAGAGAGGTATATTTATGCTCCAGACACAGTCCATAGTTCCCCCCCTTGCTGTGTGTTCCCAGGCTCAGGATCATCCACGCCAAGAAGACGGGTAAGCGAGAGGCCGCGGGGGGCGGCGAGGGGGGCGAGGAGCCGCATTCCCTGGAGCCCCCCCAGCCCGGCCGCAAGCGCCGCCGGAAGGGCGACAGCGACGATGATGACGATGATGAGGAGGACAGCGAGGACCAGGCAGATGAGGAGGATGAGGATGAAGAGGATAAAGATGAGAAAAAGGGAAAGAAGGCAGACGTTTGTGAGGATGAGGTGGGGGATTTTAAGTGAAATCAAATTTACTGATAAGTTAAAACTTGTTTTCCTTCTGTTTCTCTGTAATGTGGCACTGCTTCCCCAAAATGTTGCAATACAAAGGAGGGAAGAATAACTTGCCTCCAGTGCTTTTAAATTTTTATTAGTTTCAATTATTTTGTTAACTAATAAATAGAAGTGTAAAGTTGCATGTAACATTCTCTGTTATAAAGCCTGACTGTGACCTTAGTGTGTATTTTTTTCACAAATCCAGGGTAGTCACTACTTGGCTGTATTTGATCATAGGATGATAAATTTTGCTGGTCGATATCAAATACAATACAAGAAGGATTACTGAAATGTTTTTAGCTTGTTAAACTGATTTTTAATGGAAATGCACAGGCTTCCCCTGGATGGAACCTGACACAAGACACACGCAGGGTGTTGTGCTGTTTGCCTGAAAACAATCCATTTGGGCAAGGTTCAAAGTAAATTTTTAAGGCTGCTTGAACAATGCATGTATCCAGCATATTGAACTCAGATCTTTGCAAGTGCCCCTTATTAGAAACCCAGCCAATTTGTAGGGTAGGAACAGCCCTTTGTGCTGTTATTCTGGATTTATTTCAAGTACTAGAATGTGTGTGAATTTAAGAGAATACCTTAGAGGAATAGCACAAAGTTCTTACAAATAATTCGGAATTAAAAGTAAGTCATATTTAAATTTCTGATCTCAAATCCTCCTTAATCCTTTTCCTTCTTATACAGTCTCCTGTTTTGGTGCACTGGGCGTTTCATAGGCAAAATTCCTGTAACTCTGTAGAGAAATGAATTTTCCGATCTAGCAGAAGTTTCGTTGCATTTGTGCTCTGTGTGGTATTTCAGGAGGCTTCATTCTGGTATACTTTTACAGAACCAAGAAATACAAGGCCTGTATCTTAGGGTGTGGATGATTTTAGTTGTATTCTGTCTTGAACTGAATTAAAACTCTCTTTATGGAAAAGACTCCCATTTTTAACCTGTCAAGAAGAAGGCAACTATAGACTCTTCAAAAATCAGCAGGCTTGGTGCTGTAACTTTTATAGCAGTTGTACTTTACATAAAACTGTAGAGCCACTTTAGACATTGAAATAAAATGCAAATGTGGACTTACCAAAGACTTCTAAATAAGACTTTGAGATCCATTATTTTATGCATGAAAACCCCTTAAAATTAATTTGAATATCAAAAAAGCTTAATAGAAACTAAGATTAAATTCTGTCGTGTTAGGTGTTCATGCACAAACTGAATTATTTCTTCCAGTAAAAGAATGTTTTCAGCAAACATTTGGCCACTAGCCTTCTCCTTCCTACGCATCTGGGATGTTTTGAAAAGATGAAAAGTGGATCCTTTCTTCAGTTATGTTGTTCCTAGTCAAATACATTGAACAAGCACACAACTTGAACTTTTATTTTTTCCTTAGTATTTGCCTCTTATTTTCTGTTACATCTTTTTGCTGTAATAACAGTAAGACATGGTAGTATGATTGTATTATGAAATAAATTTGGTGTGACAGTATATTTGCTGATTATAGGATGATGGGGACCAGACAGCAAGTGTTGAAGAACTAGAGAAGCAGATTGAAAAACTGACCAAGGTGAGAGATCATTTGTCTTTGTTATACTACGGATTTGATCCCTGGATGTCATGAGTTAAAATGTTTACCATCATTTTCAATGCTCCAAATTAATATAAATTGAAATAAGGATCAGCTTTTGTTTTGTGAAAATATGAATGATACTGTTCAGACACCAGCATTGCAAGTTTAGTCTGGTGGCAGTAAGTGGATGTCACTCGAAAGACAGTTATTAATAACAGTTGTTAATATATTTGCATTTCTGAGAATAAAAAGTAATGTTATTTTATCCAGACCTAATTGATCCTTGCAGTGACAAATTTTGTGTACGAGAAGCAGTGCTTCTGTTATACAATGGATCGTGGTTCTTGTGCCTTCCTTTCCATGGCTGATTTCTGCAGTTCCAACCCTGACAGAGCTGTCTGGGCTTGACATTTTGAAAGAAGCAGCAATGGAATAGGAAGAGAAGTGTAAATGAGAACACTTTACGGTGCTGTAGATAGGGGTACTCATGGCACATGTTTTTATTCTTTGTATTAGAAAATTTGTCATTTAAGACTTTGTGTTTTATTTACTCTCATGCTTCAAATTGCAATAAATTAGCTGCCCAGAATTCCACCTGACTTCCAGCAGTGCCAACTTAGTAGAGCAAGAATTAAATAAACAAACTGAGGTTCTTGTTGGCCCCCCTCAGAGAACTGTTATGTTTGAAGAATTTATTTCTGTGCCTTGTTGTTCTCATTCTTTCATGAACAGTTAAAATGTCTCATTAGTTTCCCTTCAGGAACTGCACTATCAGGTATCTTCAGGGCTCTGTTCACCATTTGCTGATGCTGTATATTTGATAGGATCTCATCTGTTCTTGCGCAACGAAATCTTTGAACCGTTGCTTTTTGAGAGTCAGGGATACAAAGACAAGATCTACCATCACAGTGTGTTTTTAGGCTGAAGAAGGAAGTGATTTAACTGATTTTTTTAAAGGGAGCTCTGTAAATAAAGTCATAAAGGCAGCAGTAGTTAGTATCAGGTAACACAGAGACACCCCCCTCTACTCCGAACCTCTGAGAGAGCCTCCTTGTGTGACCCTTGAACTTCTGTTCAGTCTGTTAGCCAGGAGATGTTTTCTGCTACAATGGGGTTCTCTCCTCCATTGAATTATTATGCTTTCTATTTTTTTTAAAACAGCAACAAAGCCAGTACAGAAAGAAGTTATTTGAAGCTTCGCACTGTTTGCGTTCAATGATGTTTGGTCAGGACCGTTACAGGCGCCGGTACTGGATTCTGCCCCAGTGCGGGGGAATTTTTGTGGAAGGCATGGAAAGTGGTGAAGGTAAGAGCCATGAAGGAGTGATGGCACACAAAGGTACACCAGATCAAGACATGCTGCCTGTCTCAGAGTTGCTGGTTTTGTCCAGCAAGGTCTTCACCCTCAACCAGGTGCTCAACAGGCTGCTGTCAATAGACCTGTCCGCTCATGTGGTTGTCTCTGATGTCTCTTTCTGGTGATTTCAAAATGAGGATTGTTATTTTGGAAGTTTTCAGTTTTTGTACTTCTGCGTATTTTGCTTTTTCATATTTACCTGCTTGTGGTGTTTTTTGACTTTTTCTGAACTATTTCATGTTCCCCTATGGCAGTGAACTCTATGTGTGAAAAGTACGATGACCGTAGAATGCAGAACATTTTTTTCATCTTCAGTTGTTAGATTTTCTGCAAATACACAGGTGCTTCTGTGATTGAAGATATAAAAGGTGTCTGCAAAAATGGGAAAATCATTATCTCACAGTGAAATGTGGATGTGCTGGTCACGAACCATAAGCAGGACGTTTGTTTATTTGCAACTGCAGTATCTGATGAACGTAAATTAATAAGTTGGAATGTTTTCGCTGACAGTTTTCCATCACATTTTTGACTTTTAAAGACTTGTCTGAGTTGGCAGTCAGTATAAGGGTAGAAGAGAGATGGTTAAGAAAGACTAGGGAGTGCAAAGAAAAATGTTTTTCTTTTCATAAAAGGTGAGATCTTCAGATCTTTTGCACCTCCTATGTTTGAAGGAACTTGGTTTTGCAATCGGCTTCTGCTTGTTGTACTTTAAATTGCCTAGATGTTATGCTGTCTGCTTAGCTGTGTGGAGAGTTCCAGTCGTCATGTTGAGTGGCTCTTGAAAGAGTATTAAGCTTTCCAGAATGCTGACATTATTTCACAGTCAAAATTGTTCATGATTTGTATTGAAAGAGATAAAATATTTAATACTGTGTTTTAGTATTTGGGGAATATTTGATTTCACAACAGGAATTTTGGTTCTCCGCTTCATAGTTGGCTGTGAGTTTAATGAATTATCTTTATTGCAGAAATAAGCTTAAGGCTGCAGACACTGCACCCTCTTGATAATAGAGGAGCTTTTTGATAAAGCATGCAGAGTCGTGCAGAAACAAAGCTGGCAAAAAATTGTCCCTTTCAAAGACTTGGCCCTGACAAACTGCTTCAGATGGGTGAATCCTGTAGTACGTTAGCTACGTTGGGGTTATTTTTCTGCCGTGTGTTTAGCAGGGTTTAAATCTGTATGCCTGGAAACTTGTTTCCTTCTGTGAAGTGAGAAGTGGTTTCATTAGCAACAGCAAAAACAACAAAGACATTGGGATCTAGCATGTGTTGAGCCAAAAGTGAAGTAATTTATTTAACTGTGATGATTGAAATTAGTTAATTAGTTATCTATTATATTTAATCTGTTTCTTGTACAATTTTAGGTCTAGAAGAAATTGCTAAAGAAAAAGAGAAGTTAAAAAAAGAAGAAAGTATGCATATCAAAGAAGAATTTGAAACAGAAGAAAAATTACATTGTTTAGCTGCAACTCACTGTGAGCAAAAGGAAGATCTGAAAGAAAAGGACAGCACTAATTTGTTTTTACAAAAACCTGGGTCATTTTCAAAATTAAGCAAACTGTTAGAAGTAGCAAAAATGCCACCTGAATCTGACATTATGTCCCCAAAACCTAACGGCAGCGCAGCAAACGGCTGCACATTATCTTACCCAAGCAACTCCAAACCCACTCTCTGCAGTCTGCAGCCCAGTGTGCCACAGAGCTCCGTGGAGAAGTCTGACTCTGCTAATCTTTTCAGTGCTAATGCAAGTGGGACGGGGAAGTTGTACAGTTCTGCACTGATTCCAAACGATCAGCTGCTGAAGACTCTGACTGAGAGGAGCAGGCAGTGGTTCAGCCTGTTACCGCGGGTGCCTTGCGACGACACCTCGGTGACCCACGTGGACGCAGCAGCCCCTGCAGCCCCACTGACCCCTCAGTCGCAGCCACCATCCAAGTCCCCATCACCGGTGCCATCGCCTCTCCTGGGCTCCACCTCTGCACAGAGTCCCGTGGGATTAAGTCCTTTTGCGCTGTCACCGCTGCAGGTAAACAAACTCACTTTGGAATAGTTTGAATTTGCAGTGCTTATTTGGGCAGGATTTCTGTTTCGAAATTATTAGAATAATTTCACAGTCATGCAACCATCCTATCTTCATTTCTTTTTTTTTTTTTTCTGTTTCTAAATGTTAATAACTAACTACAGAAGTTGTATAATACTAGATTAAGATATGTGAAATTAGGTTTAGTCAATGTGTGACATTTTGTAGTGTATTTTGGTGATCTGATTTGTCTTTTAGGTTGTTGGCCAGCGGTATTAAATGAAAAGCCAGTTAATAAAAATTAGTTTTCAAAGTGCGACACACCACACCCTACCTTTAAAAGCTGTTTTGTTAGAATTAACAGAGCCCTAATAAAAAGCATTTACATACCAGTGTTACGGTAGTTTTTCTGAAACTAATCAAAGTACTGAGTAAAGACCTCCTTTATGTTTTGATTATTGTTTGACAAATAGCATCCTAATCATAATTCAGGTTTCTTGGCAATAATAATGGTTTTTGTGCTCTGTAGCAGATGAAGACTGGACTACCTATAATGGGACTTCAGTTTTGTGGATGGCCTACAGGTGTTCTTACTTCAAATGTCCCATTTCCATCTCCTTTGCCTGCTCTTGGATCAGGGTTGGGATTATCAGAAATGAATGGTAACTCGTTCTTGGCATCCAGTGTTCCTGCAAGTAAAAGTGAATCACCAGCAGTACAAAGTGAAAAAATAGGTTCTGCCCCTTCTACAGCAGCTGAAGTATCCAAGCCAGTAGATTATCCCAATCCAAAGCCTATACCAGAAGGTAAGTGTAATACAAAAATAAGATGGAAGTATGTAAGGGCTAATTTCTACAGCGCCACTATGATGTTAAAATTTATTTTCTTTTTAATAATTTTCCTATTGATTTTCTAATCTGACTGTGCGTAATCACATTAAAAAACGCCTGCAAAGTGTTCATATGCTTGTCTTGATTTAGAAATGCAGTATGGATGGTGGAGGATTACTGATCCAGAGGACCTAAAATCTTTGCTTAAAGTGCTGCATCTCAGGGGAATAAGAGAAAAGGCCTTACAAAAGCAAATTCAGAAACACATGGATTATATCACTCTGGCCTGCATCAAAAACAAGGATGGTATGTAGCTGATATTTATATTACACATGGTGTTGGGGCATCAGACAACTGCTTAGAGCTCTTTGAGATGTTTTTAGAAAAGAGTGTAATGGCTGGAGAAAAAAGGTAAAGGTCTCCTTGTCTGTAGTTGCATTTTCACCAGCCTTGGATTGGAGAAATGCCATTGCATATAAATTGCTCTTGTGGCATAAATGCTGGCTCTAAAGCTCTTTCCATCTCTGTAACACTCTGGCTCAGCCTTGCCTTTCCTTCCCTCTGGCCTTTAAATTGCAATTTTGAAAGCGTACAGAATTTGTTGTTCATACTAAATATTTTAAGAATTGGTACACTTTTACAACAGTTCTTCAGCATTTGACTTGAGTGATGGGTAAATCAGCTTCGATTTACCAGAGAAGTTGCAATGCTAATTAAAATAATAAAAATGTGATTCTCAAATACAGTTGCAATTATTGATACCAATGAAAATGAAGATAACCAGGTAACTCGGGATGTTGTGGAAAACTGGTCAGTAGAAGAACAAGCAATGGAGATGGATCTTGCTATTCTTCAGCAGGTGGAAGATCTAGAGAGGAGAGTTGCATCAGCTAGTTTACAAGTTAAGGTAAAACCAACTTTTAGTAAAATGTCTCTTTAAAATAAGCGGCAAGAATTTAAAGCAGGTAACAGTCCTTTTGCTGGTGGTAAGTGCCTTCTTACTCCATCCTAATTGCCTGCAGATAAAACAAATACACTGCAGCAGTATCATGGGAATTAGTGTTTGAAACATTTTATTGCCGTTCAGTCTTCAACTGAGGATGATCAGAACGGCATTTCCTGCAGAGTGTTGTCTTGCAGTGTAGTTCCCTGCACGTTTTGTTAACCGCCTGTGAATGCACAGCTTGTATTGCACACAGACTGCTTAACTCTTGGGGTTTTGTCACAGTTTTGCCTGGTTTGCGTGGCTGTTGCTGTTAATGCTTTCAGAAAAGCCTACAAGCACATCATAATACTCTGCTTGAGTATTGCAGCGTCATGGAGAATGTGTGAGTGTTGTGAGCGTGATAAAGAATTCTCTGGAATTCGGAATTTTTCCAAGGTGGGTGTAAGGTTATCGAGTTGTGTATGTTTGGTTATAGCACAGATACAATGTTCAGAATCTGGTTTGGGCGTGAGGTGAATGTTATTTCTGTGTGACCAGTTGATACCTTGTGTCATGAGCCTGCTGGACAGGTAGACCTTATCTGGTGTTTCCACTGATAGAACAGGATACTTTGTAAGGGGGTAAGAATGTTGTGTAAAGGTCCCTTCAGAAAGTCTGGTAATGCTTGTGTTTTTTTGATTAATTATTTTAGTTCTCTGGATATTTTGGAAACTGTCTCTACAGATGGATTACAACTAACCAAGATCTACTGGAAACAGCGCTTCAGTTACTTAGTTTGATTCCGTAGAACAGTTCCTCTGTTTACACACTGAGTTAACAGCATCCAATAAATGCACAAACCTTTCTATTGACATAGGGTTGGCTGTGTCCTGAACCTGCTTCAGAGAGAGACGACTTGGTATATCGTGACCATAAGTCAATTACTAGATTGCACAAGAAGCACGATGGGGATTGTGCTGGAGGCGGAGAAGGCAGTGCCAGCTCTGTAGAGCGGAGGAGTGACAACCCTCTAGATATAGCTGTAACCAGGCTGGCTGACTTGGAGCGGAACATAGAGAGAAGGTATCTGAAGAGCCCCTTAAGTACCACCATTCAGATCAAACTGGATAATGTGGGCACAGTTACTGTCCCTGCTCCTGCACCATCCATTAGTGGTGATGGTGACGGGTAGGTTATTGAGATTAACTTGAAAAATTATTGTGCTTCTTTGCTAATTGGAGCCTATTTTCTTATTGCCTGTTATCTATGTACTTTCTTGTATGTCTGTGATCCATATGGATCATGTTATTCTGCATGGTGCTTTGTAAAGATTTTTTTTGTTACGTTTGTTGATAATCTTGCAAAGTTATCTTATATTTAACTGGTTGTGACTAAGCTTTGAGGCACGTAGCCACAGTCTGTGCACTACATGAAATTTAGTTGCTTAAACCTTATACTTATTGGCTGTGTACGTTTTGTCATTGCTTGGCTTTCAATGTGATAATGATTGTTCCACATTTCAAATAAGCAAACACGCACGTGACCTGCTTAATTCCTCTGTATCTCAATGCAGAACTGAAGAGGATATTGCTCCAGGGCTGAGGGTGTGGAGAAGGGCCTTGTCAGAAGCACGAAGTGCTGCACAGGTAGCTCTGTGCATTCAGCAGTTACAGAAATCAATAGCATGGGAAAAATCTATCATGAAAGTTGTAAGTATCTAAACTACTTTTGCTGTATCCTATTTTCCCACTTCAGACATTTTAGGTTGCTGTGGGGAATAATGCATTTGTTATTACTTCACGTGAAACCTCACACAGTTAAACTGTACATTGTGCATAGATGAATAAGCCTAAAGGAAAAGATTGTCCCTCGCTGGCCAAATTCAGCATCCTGAACTTGCTAAGATAAAAAGCCCCTGTAACTGGTTACTTTAAGGTGGTAATTATTCTCTGATGATGAGTGGGGGTAAAAGTCATTCTGGCTCCATCTGATGGAAGGTACTCTGTCTGATGGAGTGTTTCTGATCTCATCCATGACACAAGTTTTATGGAGGTTCAACGTCACATAACCCAGTTAAGGACCTGTTTCCTTGTACACTTCGCATGTCAGTCTGTGATAACTACATACACAGAAGAAGCATGCAGAGAGAGGGCACGTGTCAAAAATCACATGGTCCACTGAACCAGTTCTGAAAACAAAACCGTTACTACAGTAATAGTGATTGTGATGTGGTCAAATATGGCCAGTGCTGTACAGTGAGTGCCAGAAGTGATTCTTCCATTTGTGGTCTTTTTCCTATTTTTGTAATTTCTGCCAGTCCTATACAGATTCTGATTCTGATTTAAATAAAAACTGTAACGTAAGGCTGTGTTTTTTAGTTTATATAACTATAAGTTTAGAGTTGTATCTTTTGTGCAAAAAGCTTATGAATTTGGTAGGAGCACCTGAAAAGGCATTTAAACATTTCAAGGTGTAGTCATTTATTATCCAGAAAGAAAAGTATCATTCTCAATTTGACTGAAATGTTCTCTGCATTTAATTACACAGTCAACATAAGTATTTGGTGAAAACATTTGGAGTTCTTTCAAGTTCCTGAAACAAATGTCTAGATATAGTGGACTAGCAAAATCACACAGAGTATGTAAAAAAATTGACAATCCTGTAGATATTCTTAAATTAGTGTGAATTTTAGGAAGTGCTGGGATCATTTGTTCTGCCTTATTGAATTTGTTCATGGCAGCCTTTGGGTAAGATAAATCTTCTTTATTAAGTAGCAACTTACATGTGCAGTGTGGGCATAAATGAAGAGTTCTGAGATCATATGTGTGGGCCAGGGGTTTTGATAGGTATAAGATAACTTTACTTCTCACAGAACATTAATGAATTACAAAAAGCGGTCATAATTCTGTGTGCTGTAGGACACCTGTCTTGTAATGAATTGCTTTTCCAGCGTGTTTCCAAATGTAGCCTTTAGATTAGTTCTTCACATACTGCATATATTCATTTTCAGATGTGATCATCAGTAGATTCTGATTGGGGTAAAATGAAAGGAATTTTGAGAGTGAATTTTTGTGTTTGGAGGAGAAGGGTTATTGAGGTACCATTCCTGTGTTTCAAAGTTTAAAAATGGAATTAAAACCATTTTCGTGAATTACAGTACTGCCAAATTTGTCGAAAGGGAGATAATGAGGAACTGCTGCTCCTGTGTGATGGCTGTGATAAAGGCTGTCACACCTACTGCCACAGACCCAAGATCAGCACCATCCCGGATGGGGACTGGTTCTGCCCTGCTTGCATAGCAAAGGTAACACTGCCTGGCCGGGGGAAGGGACCTGGGCTGAGTGACCTGTTTATACGTGGGACAGTTACAGGTGCTTTTATCAATAGAAATAACAGTCTGTGTGTTTTATGTGGGGCTGCCATTAAATGATGAGATTAACAGTTTCATATAACTTCGATCTTAGTGGCAGTAAAGGCCACAGTTTTATTTGTTCTAAACCGTGGGGATTTTAATCTAAGTACGTACAGCATTTTCACGCTGATTCAATAGCATAGTTTTTAATTTGACTTTTAGAACTCAGTATTTATCTTGCAAATTTCATCATTGTTGACAGACCAGTGTCTTAGATTCTGTTTTAAAAGAAAAATCGGAGAAAAAACCTTGGTAAATATATTTTTTAAAATTTGTGTGTGTTTATATCAGTCTTTCAGGAATAGACATGTGTTCGTCCAAAGCGCTGCCAGCCTGGTTTGTTAGGAGGTACTCTTTTACTAATCTGAACATCAGGGGCTTTTATATCATCACAAGTTGAGAACCTAAACCACTAGTAACAGGAATTTCTCAGCCTTATTTGCCTTCAGAGAAGAGCAAAAAGTGAATAATCTCTAATACTAAATATTTAATTTGTTTTGGTACTTTTGCTTCTGATCTTTGTTGCTGTCTGTCAAATGATAACAGAGGTTTCTGTAATTTCTTGGTTATTACTTATTTCAGTTCTCTCTGTTGTAGGCAAGTGGTCAAACTCTAAAGATAAAAAAACTTCAAATCAAAGGGAAAAAAAGTAATGAACAAAAGAGAAGCAGGAAATTACCAGGAGAAGCAGAGGATGAAGACTCTGCAACTACAAGCACCTCCTTAAAAAAAGGAAAAACAGACCCTAAAAAAAGAAAAATGGATGAAAATGTTTCTGTAAGCCCGTTAAAGCAAGAAAATTGCACTGCTGTTAAGAAAGCTAAGAGAGATGACTCCAAGGACCTGGCTGTATGCAGGTAAAGTGCCAAATTCTAAACGTAGGGGTAAGTCTTGTTGAAAGAAGTAATGCCTGATTCTTTTTATCCCTGTTCTGGGGAACAAGAACACTATTCTTTGTCATATTTATATAGACACAAATACACATAATGCCATAATGCTTCTTCCGAGAATGGGACGCATGAACCCCAGTAGCAGTGGTACTGCCACCTTTCTCAAGTGTAGCCAAGACAATTATCCACTGTGATTATCCACTATGTCCAAAGGGCTTTGCTTTAGGGAGGAGAACACAAGAATCGTCTTCTGTGGTCACTGCTGGTCAGTCAAAAGTAATGTTAGTTTAGCCTTGTCACAGTTTCGGAAAGTCAGTGTTAGCACCTGTTTTACTGGTTTGTGAATGGTTTACGTTGAGGATCAGACTTGCAGAGCCGTGTTTTTCTTTTGGAATGTTGCTCATTAGAATTTCATCGTACGTAGGTTGGCTGGAGAGAAGTTAATGTTATTTTAATGACTCAGCTAAGATGTCTGTCTTTATATTCATTGTTCTCAGCCTTGCATAGGACAGAGAATAAAGTGCTTTCCTTTTTTAAAGTGAATAGTTTGGCAGTGCACGATGAATTTATAGAACAGTGGGAAACCTCTGTAAATGTACGAACAGCTTAAAAATACTGATTTTGAACTTATTTTATTCAGCATGATTCTCTCAGAGTTGGAAACTCATGAAGATGCCTGGCCTTTCTTACTTCCTGTAAACTTGAAACTTGTTCCTGGTTATAAGAAAGTTATTAAAAAACCTATGGACTTTTCCACCATTAGAGACAAGCTAAGTAGTGGACAGTAAGTAAACCTACTGTAAATTTTACTATACATTTTAAAAATAATGCTGAAATACAGTACATTTTTTAAAATTAGCTAAACTGTGTTGATCTGCCTGCTCTGACACCTCTGTGATTACAGTTACAATAAAAATTTTTAATTATATGCTTTTACCTTTGCCATAACCAAGTGAAATACCGTGTTAGGTGGGAGAACCTGTCGAACTGGCTGAAAAACAGTAAAACTGCTGGGTGAAATGCACCAAAACGATCAACAGGAAAAACTTTTCTTCCTCATCTTTTCTCATGGAGACATCTTAGTGTTACTACATGTCAGAGAGAACCATCTGTGTGGGTTTTAAGAGTGGAGTCTCTGTAAATGATGTGGGTGCGGACTGACTTGGCAGCTCTGTTGTGGCAACACTCCAGTAATGGTGGTTAATCGTTCTATAGTCCTAGAATTAGACAGCACAACTTCTAAAAAAGAGCAAGACAGTGTATTACTCTGTCCCGCTTCCCTCCTTGTCATAACCCTGTGCCCCAGGACTCCCCAGCACCAAGGCACGTTTTGTCATCTGTGGAGACTGAGCCTCTTCAGTGTCTGTCAGCGCCACATGGAGCGAGTTTCCTGGGATAGCACAAGGGGCTTTCTAACCTCTTCAGGCTTTTTGTCCCATGAATATGAGATTTAAATGCTCTATATGTGCTCATTGGTGTTGATAGACTTGTAACTTTTATTCTTCTTTTTAATAATTCCTGTGAATATTGGAGCACTCTTTGGGCTGTCTGTGTTTGGGGTAATAAAAAGAATAGCAAAGACAATGTTCATGATTATTTGGGCAGCCTTTTTTTGTGCCCATTTGTTCCTCTTTTAGGTAAATGCAGCTCTACTCAACACTTACTTTGAAAGGACCCTCAGCCCAAGAACAGATACATAAATGGAAACAGCCATAGCATTTTAACTAGAAAGCTATTGAAGGGAAGGGGGAATTAGTTTTTAAATAAGTTTGTTTTCCAGCACAGGTATGAAATTCTGTGTTACAAAGCTTTTGAGGACAAAAACAAATACAGTGATGAGAGAGTATTTCCTTGCACTGACATTCATTTTCCTGTAATTATTTAAATCAGAATTTAAAAGCTAAATGTATAATTAACATGTCAAACATTCCTTGAATATTCACTGATGTTAAGAAAGTTCTTTCTCATGTAGTTGAAGTGTTTTTCCCCTCTGATTCTCCATGTTCCAAAAATCATTCACCTTTTTCTTCTTCCAGGTACCCTAATCTTGAAGCATTTTCACTTGATGTCAGGCTTGTTTTTGACAACTGTGAAACTTTCAATGAAGATGATTCTGACATAGGCAGGGCTGGCCACAACATGAGGAAATATTTTGAAAAAAAATGGACAGAGATTTTCAAATTGAGCTGAAGCTACCAGAACTCTTTTCTTTTATTTTTTTTTCTTTTTTTTTTTTTCCATCAAATGAGGACTGATGAGACCAGCAATGTGAACTGTATTTACATGAAAGTGCAAGGCACATGTGTAACTAATGACTGGGTTTTTTCCTTTAAAATATCACAGAACTGTGATACTAGTTTTAAAGGCTTCACTCCTACAACAACCATGGCCCCTTGGTTATTGGTTTGTGTGTTTTAACAAACTAATTTAGGTAGAACAGGGAAGCACACCCAAAGAATTTCAAAGAAAGGGGTGTTATAGTGCAATAGCAATTTATCAAAACGCACTGAATATTCAACCACCAGAGCTCTACTTGGGGAAATGGTTCTCTTTTCCCTTTCAATAAATATCTATTTTTCATTTTTTTACTTTGTAGTTTATTTTTTAGTGAATGTATTTAATTTTATGAATTATTTATGATTATACAGCATTCAGAATCTTCGTTTTCTGTGAAAAGGAAGAATTAGAAAATTGCTTTAAATGTTGAAAATACAACAAGGAATGTTTTAAAATATAAAACAAAGCCAAGTAAAACTGTTTACACTGATGTGCTATGAAAGCACTAAAAATTAAACTTTACTGTAGAGTTACATTTATATATATGTTGCTGCATCACTTGAGTAGTTAAATTGTATTTCAAGACAGTGAAGAAAAATTGAGACATGTACATACTGTTCATTATTGTTTATATTAAGTCTTGTTTTAAAATATGTATGATGTGTACATATTGTTTGCAGACATTATTGTTTATGCCTTAGGAGGATGGTAGCATTTTATTTTAGTCTTAAGGTAATTATAGCTCTATGGCTTGTACAGTAATTATCCTCTACCAACACTGTGGAGTCTCCTTAATCTTGGTAGTGCCTGCCTTTTAAACAGGGTGTAGGGGATATTAGTTTTCCATTTTTCTATTTTGTTATATAATTTCAAGCCACCACGGCCTCAAATTCAAGTATAATCATTTGTATCCATGTGGAAGAAAATTGTGACAATTTCCTACGCACACAGTATTTTTTCATAGAAACATTTCCCTCCATTTGCCTTGCCACAGAATAACAGAAAAAGACGTTTGTAACCACTGTGTTTTATCTACTGTGTGTTGTGGTGGCCTGTTGGGGCAGGTAGATCAGAACTTTTTTTTTGTACTAATGTAAGAGTACTTGAAGTTTTATTTAAAAGAAATGTTGTGGAAAGGTAGCATTCTTTTTCTTTTCCTTTTTTAGGAGTGTTATTTTTCACTAGTATGTGTGGCACGGATACAATAAAAGACTGTTTTGCAAACCAGATTTTCTTGGCAATTTTAATACTTCAGCTCCTGTGTATACAGGTGCTTCGTTTTGTTTTTTAACATCTTGGGAGTCTCGCGTTTAGCGTTCAGTTCTTACGGTGCATCTAATTCTCCTGGCCTTTTAATGGTGGTTCCAAGGGAAGCGATTGCCTTTGCCAGCCTGTAGAGAGCAGGTCCCACTTGTAAATATCCTGTCAGTAACTGAGGGAGGCATCAGGGTGCCCTCAGGGCTGGGGTGGCACTGCCCTTATGGTGGGAGTCGTGCCATGGAAACACACGCTATGGATGATGTGTCTGAAAACCACTGTCCATGCACAGTTTTGTCCCTTTGTTGGTCTGTAGAAGGTCGTTGGTCATAATCCTTGCTCTGACGGAAGAAAACAGAGGAATTGCAAAGGGATATTGGTAGAACACCAGTACCTATAGCTCTGTCATAAAGCAGTGTTGGGAGAGGTGTTTTTTGCTTTTAAACTAGGCCTGCCGTGTTCGAGCCTTGGAGCCTTGGTTTATATGCAGCCTTGCTATCTTGTCTCCACTAAGAAAGAACAGTCAGTGCCTGTTTTCTTAATGAAATGTTTGTTTCCGTTGCCCTCCCCAGAATATCTTGTTCAGTGATATTTTTCTGAAGTCTTGTTAGAATAATCCATTATTACCTAGAATAAAAAATTAACATCTGGCTGTCAGGCAGTTTTGCACTCTGACACGAACTCCCCCAGGCTGCTTCGCACCTTTTGTTTTCATGACCTTTCTGAAGACTTCGGTGAAGAGGTTTGCTGACATGTACCAGAGGTGTGAAGATGGATCAGTGTTGCGAATGTGTGACGGTAAGCTTGCTTAGATAAATGCGAAAACTAACTTCTTCCGTGAAAACCAGTCTCACTGGGCAGTGCTTTGTCTGCCCTACCAGATCCGTCAGGTTTTTGAACTGTCGGAGCCAGTTACCGGCGACAACTGCACACACACAGTTGGATGTTTTCGGCTTGTGTCGTGGTTCAGCTCAGCGGCCGGGGAGCTGCGGGCAGTAACAGGTGAGACGGGTTTGAGCCAGCGAATCAGTCACACGGTGTGCAGGCAGATAACGTGCCGTGAAACAGAACGCGAGGTGGTACAGACTGACCGTGGAGTGGAGATGATTACATGGCAGGGAATGCTCCTGGGCACAGAGGGACGCCGAGGAAGTGTCTGTGTCTTCCTCGGGAAAAAGCAGGTGCGGCGATAAACCGTTTATTTCGCATGTGTTGCGGCGATGGTGTGAATGTGGGACAGGTGCTGTTTGTTCAATTCCCTTCGCGCTGCTCCCCGGCTGTGCCGGGGCGGGTGTGGGGCCGGTGCCGGGGCGGAGCTGGGCTCTGAGGGGTCGGCGGCGGCGGGACGGGTGCGCCGCCATCTTCTCACAGGTGGCGGCGGGGCCCGCCTCACGCAGCCGCTGCGCTCGCAGGGGTGCTCGGCCCCAGGGAACCGACGGCCCCAGGGAACCGACAGCCCCAGGCGCCGAAAGCTGCACGACCCGCGGTGCCCGCGCCGCCCGAGGGCCGGGGCTGCTGGCGGCGGGCACAGCGACTAAAGTAGCGCCGGCTTCCCCCCCCCCCCCCCCGCGGGG